>CM042670.1:221705-234405 GCA_023638005.1 Forsythia suspensa
TCTTCCCTCTTTCAGCCAGATAGCGTCAGCTGAATCATATCCAAAGTTGCCAAATCCTCAAAACCACTTTCATTCGTCATATTCTCCCTCTACATCATACTCTCTCTCTCTCTCTCTCTCTCTCTCTCTCTCTCTCTCTCTCTCTACATACATGTTTTTTTCTGCCTTATTACAGATTGAAGAAATTAAGGAAGTCGAGATTCTGGACTAAGATGTTTATCATTAAAATTACATCTGTAAATATTTGTATTTTTGTTTGTTGGTGATAAAAGTTTAATATGTGTCATGCATAAAATAAATTTATATGTTAAACCACAACAATTGTACATCTCACGGTGCAATCTTAGAAGTGTAGTTTAATGGTCAAACTCTTTTAAATATATACAAGGTGAATTTCTTACATCATTGCTGCCTCTGGTATTAAAACCTCTGCTAAAGAAGATTGGTATTAAGACCTCAAATTTACTTAATTTCTTCAAAAGATGGCATGCTTCCAGGAGAAGGTATACAACCTCCTTTAATTTCTGACAATGCGTCCTGGACGAATATAAAAAAAAAAAAAAAAAATGATGGTGGGTAGTGGAATTACTGGAATATTCATTTTTCAATTGAAAGAGATAATTCAAGGAGAAGTCAGGCATGTTGAAAGAAAGTGAAGCTTAGTGGCAGATTTTCTTGTTAATCATGGTGGCCAAAAGCAAAGGAGAGTTTTATTTGATGATATGACATATACTTTAACTTGATTATAAAAAAAAATTGTACCATCTTCATATATTTTACTTTTAGTATTTCTAATTATTCATCATTAAAATATCAATTTTGACCTAGTGTTATCTTCTATTCTATGTCCATAAGTGTTCTATATTTTAATTGGTATTATTCAACAATAAATACTATCACCCATCATTCACGTCAAAAACATTTTTTTTCTCTCTTGGTTATTAACATATCAAATATATCTTCTAATTCTATAAATTTTGAAATTTTATTATTAATTTTGTTCTTATTAAAATAATTATGGTGAATATATTGTTTTAGATAAATATTTAACAATATTACATATTGTTATAAAATTAAATATAAATTTTACAATAATAATAATACATAAGGTTATCAATATAATCAATGCTCATTTTAATAATTGTGTAAAGATACAATAATAAAACACTTTTGTACCGAATCCTCAAATATTAATTTTGAAACAGACAACAATTTTGAAACAAAAATTTATTAAATACTTAACTGATTCTCCCTACTGATTATTTATTCAACACATATAAAAAGTTGATTCTTTTCAAATCTACAATAATACCAAACCAAATCTAAGAATTGAAGTTTTACACTTCAAGCCTTTAAATTTCTTCCCGTTTTTTTTTTTTTTTTAATTTTTCAACCGTGAAATTCTCGACCTACTTCTAGTTGAAGTAACAAATAAAATATAATCTTCCGTGACGCATAAAGTATATTTTTTCTCCTCACGAGGATTATGTTTTTCTTTGGGTAAATAACACAAAACGTCCTACCTATTGAGGGTATTGTGGAAACGTCACCTTCAAAATTTTGGCATTTTCACCCCTTACTGGATTTCAAAACAAAACGTCCTTCATCCAAAAAATATAGGGTAAATTAGTCCAACCACTTTTTTCACATATATATTACTTCTTTTAAAAGGGGGCTTTCCATGCAATTTCCAAAATTGCATGGCAAGCCCGTCCCCAAATGTCTCCTCACTCAAAACCCACTTCTCCGACACCGGGGTTCCATCGACATATCCTCATCCAATCCCTACACGCCCGTACCCTCACGTGAACGGATTGCTCGCCACCTTAGACCGCGACCACCACCTTCTTCCACTCGGATCGCCACATCTTCGGCCCTCAAGAAACTCACTTATAATGTCGGGTGGATCATCACATGGTACATCGCATCGCCACTCACGAAATCATTACACATAAGAAGGGTTGTTCAGTAATGTATTCCCCGTATTTCATACTACCGCCTGATGGAATGAGCCTCATTTGAAAGCAACTGGCACACCGGAATGCTGAAAGCCCTGACGCACGGCAACACCCTAGATGTCCGATTTGAAAGGGAATCTAGAAAGATGGAGGTTGATGTGCAATGGAATCTGGATGCCTTCAATTCCAATTCCACGAGCACTATTGGCAATGTTAGGTCATAAAGCACCAACCGATTTTGAGCATTTTCGGTTTGATTTTCTTCATCTCCCACGTAGGCTCAGGACTTACGCTCGCGAGATGGGGCACATCGATTTCTTGGGAATCGGCCCCAAGGATGGCGAGGTTGCGACGGATTGGAGAAGGGATATGTCGATGGAACCCCTGTCGGAGAAGTGGGTTTTGAGGCGGAGACATTTGGGGATCTGGGGCTTGCTATGCAATTTTGAAAATTGCATGGAAAGCCCCCAATTTTAAAAGAAGTAATATATATGTGAAAAAGTGGTTGGACTAATTTACCTCTATATTTTTGGACCGAAGGACGCTTTTGTTTTGAAAACCAAAGAGGTAAGGGTGAAAATGCCAAAATTTTGAAGGTAGGGACGTTTTCCACAATACCCTCAATAGGTAGGGACGTTTGTTATTTACCCTTTTCTTTGTACTTACATAGAATATATATATATATATATATATATATATATATGCAAAAAATAATCTTGGCCGGATGACTTGGTAATCAAAATAAATCTAAAAAATTGGTCGTTTAATCTAATCTCATTTTGATCATGAATTAAAAATCCATACACATGTTTGCTATTTTGCCTTATACTAAATAGATAATTTTCATCCACTTTGTTTGTTTTGGTAATGGAAAGTCTCCATCATTTTTAATGTATTTTTTAAGTGGACCAATGGATATAAAGATTAAGGTAAAGGACAAAATTGGGATACGGAACTCAACAATTATTTGAATTAAGTGGAAAATAATAAGTTAAACAATGTAAATATTTTATATTTAGACCAATTAATATTCTCTTTGACGATATATTCAATCATTATATTAGATTATGTAACATTTTTTTATACTATGAAAAACTGAAGGAGTTTCTAGTTGAGGTAAGAATTTACGTGTTTAAGTACGAAAACAATAATTAACACATAAACATCTTAGCAAGTCGTCTTAATAAGATTAACATAAGATGAGATCTCAAAACTTAATATAGTATCGAGGGTCTAAAATATTCAAACGAACAATTCTTTTATTCAAGAGTATCGAATTTCAAAATTGATATTTTCAAACAACCCACCAAACTTATAGAAGAATTTTACTTCAAAATTCAAATTCAAGCACATGTATTGAAAGCAACAATAACTCGAACCAAATATCATTTTATTAAGGAAATACACTAGCAAACGCTGGTTTCTTTGACACGTCAAATTGAATAGACTTAATTATGACAATGATATATGATAAAATTTGTCATTATCATATTTATTTTTATTCAATTCAACCTATCAAACACCAACAACAAAATTGAAGGTAGTACACATGGATGGAGTGTTGCTTTGAATTCCATAGATGCCATTTTATTAGTGTAATTGCCCATAAATCTCCAACATTAAAAAAGTATTTTGGAATCAAAAGTATTATGCTTTAAAGTGTGACCATGATTAGTCCTTTTAAAAAGACAAATTAGAAGGCACAAGTTATTAATTTACTGTAAGTGGCCACACGGATGAGAATAATGTAAGCACTTATTGCACCTTAATTTAAACTAAAATGTAGTAAGATAATTATACTACGTTTAGTTCGTAAATAAATAAGCACTATGTTTAATACGTAGTTTGGATAATATTGAGCATACTAACAGCATTACTTACTAAAACATATTTATTAATAATAATCGATTATTTTGAGGTTACTTTGTTGCTCATGTGAGCGACGGCGTAAAGTAAATCAATCATTGATGAATTCATTGTTAAGCAATCTAAATGTGTATAATTAAGCCCTTTACTCAAGAATAAATAAAAGAGGGAGGAGTGTTGTTTGAACAACCCAACTTTAATACGGATTGTTATAAACTGAGCATTTGATTCCTACATAAAAAAAAAACATGTAAAATGCTTAAATCCTGTGTAATCTAATCTTTAGGATAAAACAATAGTTATTCTTCCACTTTTCTTTAATAATATGCTTTTTACCATGTTGTATAAAAAGACGTTTGATATTTAACGGCGGCTAATGTCGAATACTAGTACAGTTGAAAAATATTTTAACATGTACGATACAGAGTACATTTAGTACATGGTATTAGAAAGCATTGAAAGTTATAATACACGAGATTTAGTTTATGTTTGCCATTATTTTTTCTAACTTATAAGCTCATCAAATTTTAGTTTTATTCACACATTCTGTAGGATCCATAACTTATAATCTACAATAAATCGAACATTATTTTTATCTATATATTTTCGTAGAACTCACGACTTTTATCAAATTTTATCCATATATTCTATAAAATTCACTACTTATAATCTACAAAATGCTTTAATAAGCACACACACACTTTATTTAGAAATGTGAGTATGTTGTATCATTTGCTCTAGTCATATAAGGCAACTATGTATGTTTGTGCATGGGCGGTATGTTGGGATATTTTTCAAAATTTGGTAGTCAAAATTTGAAAGAGATATAGGTCGACTCAAATTGAACAAGTTTTCAAATCTTGGACACCTTAGTAGTCGAAACTTGAAAAACATCTAGGTCGACTAAAATTGAACAAATTTCCAAATCTTGGACACCATGACAGTCAAAACTTTGAAGAAAATTAGGTTATACGTTAATTATAAATTAAAGTAGTTTATACTCTTTTTTATATGTGACTTGAGAGTTTACTGAGAGAAAAATTGTAAGCCTAGCATCCTACTTGTTCTCGTTGTGGGTTGTACAGAGAATAGAAATTGGTGGGTGTAGTAAAGCTTATGTTATTATTTTTCTTAAGATATTTGAGAATTTGGGTAAGTGAAATCTATATGATAGTAATAATTTTTCATATAGTGAAAGTTTTGACAATCAATAAATATTTCTCTATCTTTTATATTTTTTCTGTTTCGTTTTCTCTCTAAACAATGATCTTGTAGGCAACAAATGAATTAGTCTCAATTTCCAACAAAGGTATCGTGAGCGTCAGTCGTTCGTAGTGTTTGCTGAGAGAGAAGATATGTCTATCAAATATGACGTGGAGAAATTTGACTGAAGAATCAATTTTGGCTTGTGGCAAGTACTAATCAATGATGTTTTGATTAAATGCGGATCGCTCAAGGTTTTGAAAGGGAAACCAACCCTTATTTCTCGACAAAGATAATTTAAAAATCCAAAGATGAGCGATGAGATTTGGAAAGATTTGGATTTGAAAGCTGCAAATACGCTATGCCTTAGTTTAGCTAAAATGTTTTTTACAAATATTCATGGAATATCTATCGCAAAAGAACTTTGGGAAAACTTGAACAGCTTGTATCTAATAAAGAGTCTTTCAAATCGCTTATATTTGAAGGTACATTTTCATTATTTGCGAATGAATGTAGGAACTTTGATTTTATTTTGATTTATATATTAATTTTGTAATGTATATTTTCGTATCATTGAAACGATTTATATGTATACACATAGATTATGTATTGCATTTTTTGTCTAAACAAATTGTGATTATATACATTGCAATCTCCATTATGGAAATTTCAGTTGGAGGAGGCTAAGATGTTATTAGATTATGGGCACTTATCAATGGACTATTAAAAATGACTCTATGCTTCTTTAAAGGACATTAATCTTCTAATTAATCCAAAATTAATGATATTTAAATTTTAGAGTAGAATAACCTTGTCAAGCGATTCTTTGTGTAGATTCCACTTGTGATAATCTTCTATTCCATCCCCATTATTTTGGGGTTGTTTCTCCACCCTTTCACCCACTCATGTATAAGTCAATCTTATGGTCATTCTCTTTCTTGGGACCTTTGTAATCTTGAACTTTTTGAATTTTTTCTGCAAATCTCTTACTTTCATCGATAGGGCAGCCATGCAGCCATCTTTGCTTCAGATTCTCCCAAAATTTGCCCGACAACCAATTGCGAAGTCATTGTGAATTTCTACAATTGTCACACTCCTAATCGTGGGCGGTGAGTCCCACTCGTTATGACCGCTTCATATTCTCGCATCATTGTTAGTGGATGGAAATTCAAAGCGAAGTGAGTATTCAAGTTCTTCACCTACGGTGAGAGAATTATGACCCTGCCTCAACCCTCTCCGTTGGAAGATCCATCTACATATATTACCCAGTTGCTTTGTCGCTTATAGGTGGTTCTTCAGAAGAGTGAGTTCTGCAATAAAATCGCCAAGCGCCGCGCTTTTATAGTCAGGCGTGGTTTAAAATCAATATCAAACTCACTTAGTTCAATAGCCCATTTCAAGAGACGCCCAGATGTCTCCTACTTTATGCAAGATCTCTGCTTAATTGGTTGATCACCATCACCGTATCCGATGAGCCCGGAAATACGGTCTTAACTTTCGGCCGCCACAATCGTGAGTTAGAACCAATTGCTCAACTAAGTCAGAGCGTGTTTCGCCTCTCAATACTGGCTTACATAATAAATGTGTTTCGCACCTTCAAAGGTCTTTCACCAATACCGCACCGACCGCGTGAAGAGATACTGCTAAGTAGAGACTTAGCTTGTCCTCGGGTTGGACGTGCCAAGACCGGTGGTTGTTGCGTTGATTTCTTTAACTGCTCAAAAGACTCTCGCATTCTTTTGTCCATTCAAAATTTTGGACCCTCCTACGCCCTTGAAGAAATGATGACATTTATCGACGACGCGACATAAAACGATTGAGAGTCGCCACCTTCCAACAATCATGAACTTCTTTCTTCGTAGAGTCAGGCTTTTCATGTCTAAGATAGCTTGTATTTTGTCGATTTGCTTCTAATACGCCCATGAGTAATCATAAATCCTAAGAATTTTCCACCGATGTGCCAAACACGCATTTCTTAGGATTTAACTTCGGTTTAAGTTTTCGAGCAACACCAAGACTTCCTCGAGATTTGTTATGTGATCTTTGCTAACCGGCTTTTGACCACCATGTCATCCACATAGCTTCAACATTACGACCAATGAGCCCATGAAACTCTCGATTTACCATCCTTTGATAAGTAGCCCTCGCATTTTTAGCCCAAAAGGCATAGCTGTAGCAAAAAGTTCCACTATCGCTTATGAAAGAAGTTTTCTCCCGATCACCTTCACCATAGAGATCCGATGGTAACCGTAAAAAGCATCTAGGAAGCTTAGCCTTTCATGCTCAAGGTTAAGTCCACCAAATGGTCTATCCTTGAAGAGGATAAGAATCTTGGGACAAGCTTTATTCAAATCGATGTAATCTACACACATCCGCCATTCTCCGCTTGATTTTTTTACTAAAACCACATTTGCCAACCACTCAGTAGTGTGTACTTCTCGAATAAAACCAGCATCTAACAATTTTTTATCTCCGTAGAAATAGCCGGTTGTCGCTCGAGAAATTGTCTTTCTTTGCTTTTACCCATTTTATTCCAGGAGGAATTGCAAGTCCGTACTGGCAATCATGGGGCCGATTCCATCGATGTCATGGGGTCCCCAAGCAAATACATCTATGTTGTCGATAAACATGTCACTAGTTTGTGCTTTTCCTCGGGATCTATTCCGCCTCCGATTTTCAAACCCCGACCTTCAAATATTACCACCTCCTCATGAAGTTCCAGTTCTATTCGCCCTTAGTCGCTCAATATCAAGCATCATCACCGTATTTTTGATATGTATCTTTGCTCACATAACACCTCCTTGATGCCCCGCCGATCACCTCTTACACACCTACTCCCCGACTAGTGGGAAATTTCATCACCGGTGGTATGTGAAACCACTACCTAGCCGCATTCAAAAGTGGGCGCACCATAAATTGCATTGTAGGCCATAGGAGCTTTTACCAACAAAAGTTAGTCATTATCACCACACTAGTTGGGTAAGTACCCAAAGTCACCGGTAATTCAATTGTTCCTCCGGTATAATCAGTAGCTCTCAAAACCATGGAGGGAGTGGTGATGTCCCGATCTTACTAGATGATATCTTCAATCCTAGGAAAACTTCCCAGACATGACATCACCGCACTACCATTATCCACCAACACTCTTTTCATCGCCATCTGCAATATCGACTATCACGAGAGCATCATCATGTGGACATGTAATACCATCCAAATCCTCATCACCAAATGTAATATTCCTGGCCGAACCTTTCATTCTTATCTACCAAGTAGATCTATCGACTCGAGCATAGTTCTTTCGTCTTTGACTTTGAGTCACCCCCGCAAAGAATGCCACCCACGATGACATTTATAACTCAAATGAGAGGAGGTGGTTGTTGTTGGTATTCAAACTCTTTTCCTTTCTCTTTATCTATTTTTACAAATTTGGACAAGTGTCCTCTTTTATAAGTCTTTATATTTCTTCCTTTAGCTACTGGCAGCCCTCAGTATCATGTCCATGATCTCGATGGAATTTACAATATTTAGTCTCATCTCTCCTATGTGGTGGTGCCCACATCTTTTTGGGCCATACGAGCTCTTTCATATTTCGGATTTCCATCAAGACATTAGCCCTGGAGGTGTGTAGCGGTGTACTATACGCCTCCTTTCCAGTACTAGGCCTATTAGGGCCTGGATGAATCATTTTTGCTTGCCTCTATCTTCACGAGGCCTTGGTTCATCTCGGCCTTCCTTTTGTTGGACTCCCTCTTTTTCGATCTTTCATGCCCTTAGTAATGAAAAAGGCCTCTTCTCGCATCTACATATTTATCACCCTTCTTAACAACTCATGCATCGTGATCCGTGGGTTTTTAGAGAGTGACATTTTAAAGGCATGATCATGGGTTCCATTCATCATAGCGGTAACTACAAAGCAGACATCCAGAGATCCTTAATTCCCAAAGTGGCCCTATTGAACCTGCTATAAAATCTTTCAATAACTCATCTTTGTCTTGGGTCAATTGCATCAAGCTTGATAGCGGTTTTCTTAGAACGCTTGCTACCGGCAAAGTATGCAAAGAAACTTTAGAAAAAATCATCAAACGTGCGAATCTGACTTTGGGGAGAGAAGCTACCCAACTCGGCTTCACGCTGAAAGTGGGCGGAAGGCCCCGCACATGATTGCGGCTGGGGTAGCCCTCAACCTCATCAAATCGACAAAAGCTACGAGGTGATCGACCAGTGTCACCGATCCGTCGAGATTCTCCATCTTCTACTGCTCGAAATCCCGGCAATGGAACCGCCATCACTCGGAGAAAAAGGTCTTCTTCAATACCATAGATTGTTGTTTATCGCTTTTTCAACATAGCCTCGGCTATTTTAAGACTCATCATGTCCTCCGATCCATTTTTCTAGAGTTAACACAGGTGTCTCAACCGTAGTAGGTGTTGGAACCCACGACGGTTGTCCCCAAAGTGGATTTGGACCAGATGCCGATGAATTGAGGCGAGGTATGTAAAAATGGAGCTAATGAACTTGGAACCAACGGCGGAGCTCATTGTTGTCATGTGTTTCCATCATTGAAAATTATGAGCCAACGGAGGCTCGCGGTGGTGCCTGCTGGCCGAAAACTATGATTCTGGGAGGAGCCTCCGGTGGCGAGGTCCTAAAGGCGAAGGGCGGGACCCCGGATGGAACTTCCAGTGAAGGTCCCGCTGCAAGGGCTGGGACCTTGCGCGATCGAGAAACCGTAGTGTTACGACTTTGGAGTAAAGCCGCTAAGGCCGCCACTGAGCTTGCAACGCCAGTAAGTTGAGCAGCAGGCAAACTCTTGGCCGCTGGATGATTAGTGGCGGCATTAGACTCAGATCTCGCATCCCCATGACGAGGGCCGGGGCCGCCAGCATTCTTAGTTCTTCTAGTTCGAGCCATGATTTCTTGTACAATTTCCACAGACGGCGCCAATTGATAATTATATGTCTTTTTCTCCTCCAAGTGCGACGACAAAGAATGGTGGAGACCCAGCGCAAAGGTGGTGGGGCTTTGTCCCCTTGCCCACTCCCGCGATAATTAGTATAGTATCAACTCAAATATACTGAGGATAACAATATTGAGTATATATGTTCCGCTTTGTACCGGAGGGATGATCTCCTATTTATAGGAATGACCTGTGTAGATGTATCTTCAATGGTCATTAATGGCGGGTGCCTTTTCATCTTCTTCATAATTAGGATTTAATGTGGGACGCTTGGCCTTCTTTAATCACGGTGCTTCATATTCCCAATGGACCTAGGTATCGTTGTTCTATCCATCGTGAGGCGGGCATATGAGGACAATGAGGCGGGCGATCGACGAGGCGGGCGTACCGATCGATAAGCAAGCGCATCGATTTGGGCTTCCACAAGAGAGCAAAGCAATATTTACCAAAGTGTAATCATATTTATCATCACTGGGAACTCAAGACATTTTCTAATTCAACCAGGATGACCGATTTGCCCATCCTAGAATTGAAGTAATAAAAGGAACATACTCTTGTTTAAGTTCGTGAATAATATGCCTTCGTATTCGCGGCATCTAACATTGTTTGTTCCGTATCAAGAGTTGAAATTTCAAAGCATAAAGTCTTTGCCTTCAAGAAAACTCGAGAAATAGAAAAAATCACATCGAGTTAAATTTGCTAACTCATTCTCTAGCAACCTGAGTTTTCCTTCATTTCTTTTGTTAAATAAGCCATCGTGTTTCTCCATATTTCATTTGTTGATTTGCAATATGTGATATGTTCAATTAAATCATGACAAATTGATTTCTTTAAGGCAAATTCTATCTTAGCATTCCTCACCTTCCACTTCTTCAAAGCATCTAGAGTTTCGATGTATTTTCCGTGTATTAATTTCATCTCCACCTACGACTTCCCATAAATCTTCACCCAAGAGATAAGATTCCATACAAGACTTCGATAGCCTATAGTTTGATTGATTAAGAAAATAAATCCCCAACCCATGGCTCCAGCTTGAGTCAATCTTGAGTATTTGGTAGTCTTCTTCTCAAAGAAAATCTTGATAGAAAATTGATGTATCCCTTTGCCTCGATACTATGTAAATAAAGACAATATTCAAAGTTCGTGGAATTCTTTCTCCAAGAGTGACAATTTCACACTAGCCCAAGACTCACAAACCAAATAGTAGAAGAAGAAAATAAGAACTCAAAAGGAAAACACTGATTTCAATAACAAAGAAGAAGTCAGTATACATCATAAGAGTATAAACTAGAGGGACTCACAACTCTATCTAAGCTTACACACAAACTACTACATATAAAAAGATGATAACTACTAAATATGGAGTGGCTCTAAAAGTACAAGTTAAAGAGGTTTATGGAAATATAAGAAAACTTAATTAGTGCAAGATGTGCACTAATAAAAATGTAGGTTCCCAAGGCAGCCATAAGAAAGTAAATTAAAACTGTTGGTGGGTAGATAAAAAGACTTTCTAGAAAACCACTTCAATTTTAACAGGATCAACAACTTTTATTTACTTTTTATTGATACATTTCGTAGAACCCATAACTTATAATCTAAAAAAAAAAAATTTACCAAACAAACACGTATGTGCCTTCTACCATATTGTTCGAGAACTAATAGAACTTTATTGCATAAATTTCACTAATCAACAAACCTTCTAGTTCGTGGACAGCTCAGTTCGCAGATTTAAACGAGCTCAATTTTCAACTCGACGAGTTGAACCGAGCCCTGGGGCCCTCGATCTTGTGTGCTTCTTCACAAGCCGTCCGTGGGCTTTTTAATGTCGATTTAATTTTTTTAATAAATTTTTGTAAATTCTATTTATTTATTTATTTTGAAAAAAATATGATGGCTCGTGAGCAAGTCCAGCCTCTTGGTCAACAAGTCGGTATAAACTCAACTCGAACTTGACCCATTGCCACCCATATCACAAAGGGATAGTTTTTGTTCATCGCCAGCTTGTTTACAACAATAAATTCCAATCCATGAAACCAACGAGAGTGTTACTATAGGATATTTAATTAAATTGAATTTGTCAATCTACCTCACAAATAGAAATTACAACATTTGAATTATGAGGCTCGTGTTTTATTATCAAATATTCCTTCAAACTTATATGAAAAACATTTACTTTAAGAATGAACATCATATGTCCAAATTATAAGAAGAGTCACCCGAACATTTATCCATATTCCTCAAATTGTAACTATAGAAGTGGATATTCAATACAAACTTTTTGGTGCCACAAATAGAAAGTATCACATTAAAACCAAATATTATAGCCATATCATTATTGTGCAAGTAAGTCTCGACCTATGTCAAGGTTTTTAGTGCTTCAAATTGGCTATGAAAATAGTAGACCATAGACATAAACAAAAATATTTGGGTTAATTTTATCGGTGATCACCAAGTTTCAAAGAAAATTATAAAATGGTCACCAAAGTTACAAAGTTTTAGTACCGGCCACCTGGAGTATAATAACACGCTTACATACGGTCACCGTTAAATTTTAGCATGAATTGATGACATGTCGCCGCGGAAAGTATTCATTTCGACACAATCGCCGACATTTGGTAAAATTGACGCTACATGGATACTTAATCGTACTAACAACAATAAATTGCGATAACAAAGATGCACTTGAAATATAAGGACCCAACCGCAATTTTGAACA
>CM042670.1:234505-256553 GCA_023638005.1 Forsythia suspensa
TACTTCTAATGCCTGCCTTCTCTCTCTCTGTATGAAGTTATTGATTCCGAAGCTCTAATAAATGTTTACAGGTCTGGGCGTCCTTCATACACAGGTTCATGGGTAGATCAGGTCACATGGGTAACAGGCAGGTTCTTTTCTCTATCTCTACCTTAAGTAGATTTACAATGATGTAGCTTTAAAGAAACTATTTTGGCATATTTGGTATGCCGTACTCAATAGGATTGGACAGTAGTCAATATTTCAGCTTTTTTTCTCTCTTACCGTCGACTTACCATTCGAGATTATTTACGGACTACAGAAGCAGAAATGTTGTTTTCTCTTTCTTTTTTCTGTTTACTGTAACTCTCACTCCTTAAATATACTATTAATTCATCAATTAGCATCTGTTTCTTTCCATATGCTTCTACCTCATTGTTCAGAGCCAATGATTATACATACACCGATGACTAATAGTAGCTGAATAAGTTAGTACATCTGATGCCAAATATTCTTGATTATCTGGCAACTTAATGATTTATTGAAAACTTGAGATTCTATCAAAATTGAGTTTTAGTCAACTTTGCAAGTGTTCTAAGAGAAACAAATGCGGGTATAATATTGAATGATTGAAATGTGGAATTTGTTGATTTATATGAAGTGAGACCAGTGGCGGATCTAGAGTTGAAGTTCAACTAGGGCGGACGTTGACTGGTCAACGGTCAAATATTGACTGTTAACCAATCAACGACCGATGCTTGTGAAAAAATAATGTGAAAATATTTTTAATAAATACGTAACTTATCAAGCAACAAGAAAATATATAATAGTGAAATATAATTCGATACAAGTCGTAATAATACTAAAAAGTGTTTAGTACAACTCTAATTTTAATTTGTGAAACTAAATAACTGCATTCTCCGAGGTCGCGCATAGTCTGAAACTGTTTCAAGATCGCCTCATTCTCTATTATTTTGAATATCTCCCGCTCTGTTGGTTATTGTTCAATCAAACATCACTCATTTTGTTGCGCCAATCATTCTTAATAAAATTCATATCTTAATAAAATTCATATCAGAGAATACTCTTTCAACACTCGCAGTTGCCATAGGTAGAGTCAAAACCAATGTGATGAGTCTATAAATCAATAGAAAATAACAATAACATCCTATTTGAACAAGTCTCTTAGTGATGCAAGATATGCTATTGAGATCAGCATATGCCGCATCACTTTTGACAAGCATAAGGAACTTATCCAATTGAGGTCTAAGTAACATGATGTCCTCAGTAGTGAAGTCCATAGGATAGAGCTGAGCTAAACGTACTAATTTAGCTATATCAAAACATTCAAATGAGTTCTTTGGATTGAGGCATGAAATACAAGTAAGGAGCTTGGTGCTAAACGATCATTCAACTCCTACAAGATTGAGTCTATGACATGGCAATACAAGTCAATATAAAAACGATGATGATAAGTCACTTGATGAGTTTCGCGTCTAGGTCGACATTTTCTCACTACAATATCCTCCAAGTTGGGCACTACAATCTCTCTACCAACACAAAACTCAATTACCCTACTCAACAAATTATCCCAGCCATTGTCTTTCATATTTTGCAATGAACCCCTGCACAAACTCAATAATCTCATAGTATTTTCAATGTCCTGATCTTTCTTCTGTAAGGCTCGAGAAAGATCATCCATCAATGCAAGAATTTCAAACATAAAATATAGACAAAACACAAATTCAAAGTCTTGCATAATACTCAGTTGTCTTCCCACCATTCTTTTCAAATCTAAACTTATGTCATCATCTGCTATATTCTCAAGCACATCAATTATGTTATTAAACATACCAATAAAATGGGTAATTGTAAATAGATGTGAACTCCATCTGGTATCACCCGGTCGGGCCAAACTCATGTCTTGAAACTTGCCACTACCACTGCAAAGTTCTTCTCAGTATTGAGCTTCGCGAGAATTTCGGAGTGGTAGCTGGCTCTGAGAGCATCAACACGCTTACATGAAACACCAACCAAATTCACTATGATACTCAGCATGTTAAACAAATTAGCAAGCACTTCAGTTCTACGCGCAACAAAAACAAGATATAAGTGGAGTTGGTGTGCAAAACAATGAACATATTGTGCACATGGATTCTCTTTTAAAATCAAAGCCTTCAATCCGTTGAACTCACCTGACATGTTACTAGCTCCATCGTAATCTTGCCCTCTAAGCTTAGAAATGCTCAGACCGTGTTTAGAAAAGATTTCATCAATTGCATCTTTTAGTGATTGGGCACTGGTATCATGACATGAGAGATGGCCAAAAAACGTTCTTTGACCAATCCGAATTTGTCTACATACCTCAAAACAACTGCCATTTGTTTATTCACTGAGTTATCACGAGCCTCATCCACTAAGATCGAAACACGTAATCACCCAACTCTTTCACGATAGCCCTTGTTGTCTCCACAAAATGCAAGATTAATCAAATCCTTTTGAATGCTTGGTGCGATCATTTAGTCATTTCTAGAGCATTGCCAAAAACTACCTCATTCACCCCTCACATCTATATGCGTATCACCAGTAACTTAAGAAAATTCCTCTTGTTAAGCGACTTCTCCCGACTCATCATGTCCACGAAAAGCCAATCCTCGCATCAAGAGAAACTGCAACATGCTAGCACCACACCAATCTAGTCGTGTACCTCTTTTGTTGTTCAAGATTTGATTTGAAAATGCAAAAGAAATACTTTGCCTTTGATTCATCAAGTTGGTGCACATTGTGAAAACATGATGGTGAGCACTAGTAACAAAACCGATATGATCTTTCAAAATTTGTTTGTGTTTCCAATCTCTAAAACCAGTTTTTGTGAATGTTCCTCCACCTCTTTGACCTCCTCTATCGGGTTTGAACAAATAGCAGTACAAACAAAAAGCGGCATCCTTCTCAATGCTATACTCCAACCAATAGAAATCAGCAAACTATTCCTTCCTAAAACCTCTTATCTTTTCTCATAATTGTTTTTGGAAAACTATGTACGTGTGGTTGACAAGGACCTCTCTCCAAGTAAATTATCCTAACATCGTCTCTAATATTAGGGTCATAAGATTCGATTGGGGCTTTCCCGTGATCATACTCAAGGTCGGGGGTATCTACATTGATATCAACTCGAGACTTCTTAGTACCATCATTATCAACGTGTAATGAACTTTGTAAAAGTGTCGAACTCAAAGTATTGATAGCATTAGAAGCAGTACTAGAGCAACTTGTACTAGCTGGTCCAGCTTTAAGCTTTTTTTGAGGTTGAAAAAATCTTTTTATGTCTAATGTCTCATCTGTAGAGATCGTAAATTAGTAACTCAACAGTTCAAGACTTCAAGTAATTAAATTACGAAAATTATTTCTCAATTAAATTATTCAATCTCAAGTCCCAAGTCCCAACTCCTAACATAATATACTAAGCTAGCAAGGTAATAATAAAATCAATAGCAACTAGTAACAACAATATAATAATTAGCCGATAAGGCAATAATATAATCAAGAGCAACTATCGTGAAAGAATGTAATAATTAGCCAAGAAAGCAACAATTTAAACAATAACAACTAGCAACGATAATATAATAATTAGCCGCAAGTAATACAATTATAATTAATAAGTAAATATAATAATAGAATTTAATAACTAATAAATAATTTAATTAACCATTTAATCTAATAACTAAAATTAATTAACCATTTTTTGCTAATAAATAATAAATGTGTTGTTGTATTAATTAATTAATTCTACCATTAAACTATTAATTAACAGTTTAACCTAATTACCTAATAAAATATAATATAAATAATAATAATAAGCTAATAACTTAATAAGCACTTGCACAAATACAAAAGTACACAAACAGTCAAACACAATGTAAATTCCAAAAGTTTTCTACTGCTAAGTGCTCTGGCCTCTACGCACGCAGAAACAATAACGGCGGTGAAGCGTGAAGATGATAAAAAAGTAAAAGAAAAATGACTAACGATTATAGCTTGATCGGGTTCTTCATCTTTCAACCACAACGGTTCGACTTCATCGGCCATTCACTTTTCGTGCATCGCCAAGATTCTAACTCACGGAATCGGCTTCTAAGTTCTACCAGAGTCGGCCTTCTTCTTCTTGTTTCGTAGGTTGCAAATTTTCGTTCGACTGTTCTAGGTTTTTTCTCGTCTCTTAATTTTTTTTATTGAATCTGATTTTTGGATTTAGATGGGTATTGTTGTATTGAGTTTTTGTTCGATTTTTTCATATTTCATTTTCATTCGATTTTGGATTTTTTGAATTGGATCGCAAATGGGTGCAAATAAGTGATGGATCAATTTAATTGGGTTGGACTCGGATTACAAATTTTGTTAAAAAATTTATTCCATCTAATGGATCTCGATCGGATGGATCGTACTACGGGACTTAGGCCGGTTGGGCCCAAAATATTTTACGCACTATTTTTTCATAAAATTTCAAGCACGGGCGGACGCGAGGTCTCGCATGCGACCCGTCCGCCTTAGTAAGTAAGACGAGAGAATGTATGTTTATAATAGTGGATTAGTCGTAGCTTGTCTTCTTTGCCAATAATGTTCTACCTTTTTAATTAGATTGCCATTCTTTCTTGAGAAGAAGATAACCATATGACACAATTGATATTCCCCATGTATGCATCAAACTGCTGGTGGATTTAGGAGAGACGAAGTTCTTTGTTAGCCAAGGCATGGGCTTCTCATCACCAGATGCAATGTGTCCAAAATTCCTAAACTTGAAAAAATAAATTAAATATAATATAATAAAATCAACAAAAACTAAAATCTGTAGATACCAATTCCATTTTTTCCCATTTTCCACCAAATTCTTGGGAAGAGTCTAGTTTTGCTAGCTGAAAGAGAGGAATCAACATCCTAAGCGATCAAATCATTCTCCTGTTGGTATTACGTGGAAAAATTCTTTTTAGATGCTTTGTCTCAGAAAGATGAAAAAATATTTCTGGTTAGCTAGATACATGTTGAGATGGCCTTGCTTGAGCTCATACTAAAAGGTTCCCGCCTTCTTTGAGTCTATGTTGCTCGACTCAGGTACGGGTATTGGATACAGGTACATATCTAAAAGTCGGATCTTTATTCTTTTAAAAATTAAGATACAGGGATATGGTTAAAAAAAGATACGAGGATACGTTTTACATTTTTTTTAAATACTTATAGAAATTAATTTAAATTTAATGCCAAAATAATAGAAAACCGGAGTTTTATATAGATGCCTAATCAATTATTGACCAATCTTTTAAATTAGAGATTAATAAAATTGGTGTTAATTTTATTAACGGGACACTATGACATTATATTTGATGCTTAATGAAATTTGATGTGAACTAATATTGATCATAAAAAATGAACTCATAGGAAAGTAAACGGTTTAGTTGAACTCTTTCAATAAAATCAATTTAAACAATTTAATTATCATTTGAAATCAATTTGAATATAATGCCAAAATATTTTTAAAAAAAAAATAAAAAGAGAAAATCAATTCATCATCTTATATATTCTTTCTATTTTTTTTTTTTTATAAAAATTAATTTAGTTTAACATCAAAATAACACAAATAATATAACAATAAATCATTTTATTCCACCACAACCTACTTTATTCCACAACAATCCACAGCCCACATAATCCACTGCAGCCCACTTTATCCAATTAGGACAACATACAGTCATCATCTCTCCAACTCCCTCCACAGTTAACTACAAAAACTTAGTGATGCGATCCATGTGAAGATGATGCGATTCATGCGAGCCGTGGACCTTTGGTACATTCGACTCAAACTAAAGACTATATTGAAGACATATCGGGAGGCTAATGAAAGATTGGAGGGCCAAAATAAACAAGAAATAAAGTTTGGAGGTCAAAACGTAGAAAAAGACGAGAGGTCGAAAAAATGGCCTGGGCGATCACCCAAGGCACTTGAACAACAAATAGAATGGTTTTTTGTAAACTCAGACTTACATCAAGCGATCGCCTGAGCCTATTCAAGAAATATCTGGATTTTGGCAAATTTTCATTTCTTTTTTCGTTTAAAACTCTATTTTAATTAGTTTTTAGTTATATTTTCTAATTAGACTAGTTTTCATTAAATTTTACTATTTAAGTATTTTTCATTGTAAAGAATCATAACTTTTGATTTTTGGAGATTAATTAAAATGAGGATTCACTTTCTTCCGTGTTCTTAATTGAACTAACATAAAACTCATCAAAGATTTCATAAATCTTTGTGGCGTTCGTAACTTTGATTCTTTGATTCAAGAAATCATTGAGTCAAGTTCTTGCGACTAAATTTTGGCTTTCTTGGAGTTCAGATCAATTCTTTTGTGGGTTCCGAGATTCAATTTTTCACGAGATTCAATTCATCTTGAATCATATTAGAAAAAAAAAATAGTTTAAAAAAAATGAAATTTCAAGATAATTCAAGAAACGCATTCATTTGAGTTTGTATCATATTGTCATCCGGTGCTTAAATTTTATTCTTTTGTGATTTTTTTCTTCTTGATAATTCTCGTTGTCTTTTATTTTCTTATTCTTGTTTTTGAATGTTACGAAGGCCGAATTCCTGATTGAGTTTGGTTAATTCTTTGAAGAACTTGGTAAGAAACACAAAGAGAGTTAAAAGGTAAGAGTGGTGAGATTATTATCGGAAAAAAACCAAATAGAGTGAAACACGAGTACAAACTCGTGAGGTTAAAATTTTCTTTCAATCCTAATTTTTATTTTTTTTATATATTCCAAAATGTCTAATAATGAAGAAATAAAACATAAGGAAGAGAACAATCAATTCTTTCTGTTAAAAATCGTGCAACAACAATTTGAGCAGATGAATATAGTGTTTGATGAGATGAGGGATAGTAATAAAGAGATGATAGGTGGGATGGATAGGCACGATATGGTGATTATAACCTTGCTAAGGGAGCAACAACATGAGATCCCTAATATTAGGGGACATGATAGACGAAATCATAACCCTATGGTTGAATTTGAGGATGACGATTATTATAATTTTTGGGGTTCAGATCAATTCTTTTGTGGGTTTCGAGATTCAATTCTTCGCGGGTTCGCATCAGTTTGTATCAGAGCAGTAGATTATAGAGGTCAGGGTGGGATAGAAACCTTGGGAATATTAAAATAAAAATACATTCTTTCCAAGGTAAGAATAACCTTGAAACCTATTTAGAATAGGAGATGAGGTTAGAGTTAATATTTTAATATCATATCTATTCGGAAGAAAAGAAGGTGAAATTAGCAGTATTTGAGTTCACTAACTATGCTATAATGTGGGGGATCAATTGGTGACTAATAGGAGGGGAAATCATGAGAGACCTATAGAAACTTGGGGTGATTTAAAAGCTCTCATGAGGAGGAGATTTGTACTGAGTCATTACTATAGGGACCTCTATAAAAAATTGTAGAGCCTTACCGAGCGTTCAAATAGTGTGAGAGGATTACCATAAGGAGATGGAGATGGAGATGGAGATGGAGATGGCTATGATTAGGCTAATGTTGAGGAGGATAGAGAGGTTACTTTAGCCGATTTTTGAACGGGTTAAATAAGGATATAGTCAATATAGTTGAATTACAAAGATTATGTGGAGTCGACGACATGGGTGCACACATGGCTATGAAGGTAGAGAGGCAATTAAAAGAAAGGGGTAGCTAGATTTTCTTTGGGATCTAACCCTCCTTGAAACCGAAGTGAATAGTAATGATGTGAGTAATAGGGCTGTTTCAAAGAGAGAGACCGAACCACCTAAAGGAAAAGAAGATGTCACTAGCAATAATAAACTTAAGTCAGATTTTCAGCCTTCAAAGAATAGGGATATCAAATGTTTTAAATGTTTGGGATCCGGGCACATTGCATCACAATGTCCAAACAAATGGAGATTTTGCGTGATAATGGAGAAGTGGAGACTGAGGATGATAGTGATAGTGATGAGATGCTTGAGTTGGAGGATGATGGTGTTTAGAATATCTTGTAGAACATGAAGTCTTATTTGCAAAGACATGCTCTTCATGCACAAATTAAGATAGATGGTTTCGAGCGTGAGAAAAGAAAAGGTGAAAGCGAAGCACAAAAAAGAAAACGAGGGAGGAAAACAACGAGATTGTAATTTGCAAACTAACTAATCCTTCTCCAATTTGCCTAATTTTTAGTGCAGGAATTGGATGACGTATCTTCAAAGGGGATGTTTAGTGGGTTATTACCTATTTGAGACATTGCACATCAATTTTGCTTTGTACCTGGAACTGTTCTTCCAAAACAACCAACTTATAGAAGCAATCCAGATGAGATGAGTGAGCTTCAAAGACATCAAATTAAAACCAACAAAGGCCGCAGATTCATTTTTAAGTCTGGTGATTGAGTTTGGGTACATATGAAGACGGAAGGCATTCTTCTCTCCTTTGATGCAGGTGATGATTTGAGATAGAATCTTTTTGAAGGAGGGGATGATGCGATCCATGCGAGCCATCGACCTTTGGTATATTTGACTCAAACTAAAGATTATATTGAAGACATATTGGAGGCTAATAGAAGATTGGAGGGCCAAAATAAACATGAAACAAAGTTTGGAGGTTAAAACGGAGAAAAAGACGAGAGGCTAAAAAAATGGGGCGACCGCCCAAGGTACTTAAACAACAGCAAAATGGTTTCTTGTAAGTTCAGGCAATCGCCTCACGCCAGTCTATACGGGGAAAACCTGGATTTTGGCAAGTTTTTGTTTAAAATTCTATTTTAATTAGTTTTTAGTTCTATTTTAAATTTTACTATTTAGGTATTTTTATTGTAAAGAATCATAACTTTTGATTTTAAGAGATTAATTAAAGTGAGGGTTCACTTTCTTTCGTGTTCTTAATTGAACTAACCTAAACTCATCAAAGATTTTGCCAACATTTGTGGCATTCATAACTTTGGTTCTTTGATTCAAGAAATCATCGGGTCAAGTTCTTGCGACTGTGATTTTTGGCTTTCTTGGGATTCGGATAAATTCTTTTGTGGATTCCAAGATTCAATTCTTCATGGGTTTGTATCACTTAGAGAGTAGAATTCTTCCTGGTTTCAAAGTAACATCGCCTAGCTCCCAAAGAGTTAGAAATTAAAAGTGACTTCACTAAAGTCACAAAGCCAAAAGAAGCCCCATTTTTCAACAATGGTGAGTTTTCCATTTTCTTCTTACTTTCACCGCCGTGTTTGAGTGAAAAACCAAGGATTTGATCCAAATCCCGTGTCAATATCTCGTGTTGTGTCAGGTCGTCGTGTCATGTCGTGTCGACATGGGTACTTTTTCATTTCCTCCGAGTCCGAGCATCACAGCTTTGAGTATATATTGTGAACTTATGCCAATTTTGGGGGCTTCAAAATACAAGTGTATGAGTTGAGAATTAAGGTCTAAGCTTGATGCAAATAATTTATGATTGACTGGACGTTGATCGAAAAGGTAATAAAACAAGGAGGGCATGAGTAATATAATGTATGCTTCAAGCAAAAGGTCGACTGTTTCTCCATGCTTCCTATGTTTTATATTGGAAGAAAACAAACATTGTATAAAAAGAATAGAGAATAGGGAGAAATAAAGAGGGAAAGAGCAGAAGCAATCATTATTGTCTAATTCTAAAATGCAGTGTTCGCCAATATCAAAAGAGATGATCACCGCCATGATATTGGCCCTTTAGTCTTAACAACAATGAATCTTAATCTTTTGTCAAATGAATCATCACCCAACACATGCCAAGATGGCGTAAAGAGAGAAAAATAACTAACCTGTTTCACTTCTGATGTGAGGTGAATTACAATTAAACAATACTTTTCTATGCTAAATGTGTCACATTCACTACTTGTACTACTACAGTTTTTCTTTTCTACGTAATTGGTATTTATAATTATTGTAGCCAAGCTAACGTGTGACATCGGATCCTTCACCACTGCCGAGCTCACATGACGCGTCAAAAGTAGTCCAGAAGAAAGCATCATTATAGCTACATAGACAGATTGACCTCGGCCCTTGGAAGCTGTCCAAATAGAGACATAATCATCACATGACTGGGAAAATGTCAAATCCTGACAAAGTCGATTCCACAACACCCAATGAGGAAGTTGACAAAGGGTTCAGGCAGCAGGCCTATGCCCTAAGACTGGCACTAGCCCCTGGCGACCTAACCAACCAATCAGAATCCAAAGCACAATTGGTGGCACGGTTATCAAGAACACGAACAGTGTCTTGACACGACTAAGGCGGCCACCATCTCAAATCCTCTCTATAAAAGGGAAGATTGGCTTTCATAAGGGGACACGAGAGAGAAGATACAAAGAAACAAAAACAGAAGATAAATGTGATCATTCCATAAGAATCTGGCTAAGTTGGTTGTTAAGTAACATTGCCATTACTTGACATCAACAATAATTATGCCGATCTATTGCTAAATCAGAATTAAAGTTGGTAACAGAACCTAGTGTTGACACTTTAAAGATTGACATGTAGCGCTTTTGAGTTTGGATTTCTAGAGGATAGAATTTTGGGACGAAGAAATTACCAACTTACCGATTATGATGAATTGGTTCAGTTTTCTGTATTTAACTCATTGTGAATGTTTACCTTGCACCTATATTGTTCAGTTAATTCTTGGACC
The DNA here is from genome assembly GCA_023638005.1 of Forsythia suspensa. Taxonomy (NCBI): domain Eukaryota; kingdom Viridiplantae; phylum Streptophyta; class Magnoliopsida; order Lamiales; family Oleaceae; genus Forsythia; species Forsythia suspensa. Next base: position 245,186 of record CM042670.1, read on the forward strand.
TTGCAGGAGATGTTTTCTATGCAAACTGGGAGGAAGTGCTTAACGGGGCTACTGCAGTTGTTTCAACACTTGGAGGTTTTGGCAGTGATGAACAGATGCAAAGGATTAATGGCGAGGCAAATGTCGTGGCAGTAAATGCTGCTAAAGATCTTGGTGAGAAATTGCTCGTTATAAACTTAGGAGTGATTATTTGGTATAAGATTTCTATTTGTATTGCCAGTTTGAAAATCTTAATTCATTTTTACTTTTCCTTATTTATAGTTTACTGGATACAAATATGTGATTACATCATGTGTTGTGACTTGTATCATGTGCTTCTTTCTCATTATTCTGCAGGTATTCCAAAATTTATATTGATCTCAGTTCATGATTATAACCTACCATCCTTTCTACTTACATCGGGTTACTTCACCGGAAAGAGGAAAGCGGAATCTGAGGTTCTCTCCAAATATCCAATGTCAGGTACCTTGTTAGTTATTCTAGAGTTTACTGTCAATTCTGCACAAATCTGATAAAATTTATTGATACAAATAACATGCCGGAATGAAATCTAAGTAGTAGGTACAGGAAGTGGATTATATATAGTTGCAATTGATTTTGTGGGTTAGTATACTGATAGAAAGAGGGGAACAAGTATCTCGAGGTGACTATTAAAAGAACCCATAAATTAAATGACGTTATCAATTTTTAGCAATAAAAGTGGGAATTTCCTTTTTCTTAGGTGTTTTGGAAAGGTGTCAGAGGGGTGTGGTTCCAATACAGAATGCGAGGGAAATGATAGAGGATAACTAATATTCCTCTAGGGTGTTGCTTGTTAAACATTTGCAACTCCAAGCAAATGACGATACTACATAATTAGACAATGATCAGTGGTAGTACAAAATATGTTTGTTAATGAAGGGCGTGAACATTTACAACTCCTCACTTTCACGCCAGTTAGAAAAAGTAACCAAAAACAACTTATGAATCATGAAATGCCACAAAAAGTACATTTGTACAAAAGTGATATAGATAATGTACATTGCAATAAGGTTGCTACATAATTACATAACTCGAAAGATTATTTCAAAATATAGTCACTGGCCTCAAAATATGCCCTGACATGTCACACCAATGTATCTTGAGCTTTGAAACCCTTCGGAGCTCAACCAACAAAGAGACCAAGGAACATTCTGTCTTGTGTGTTCACCTACAATGAAAGAGTAGTGAGCTAAAGGCTCAATAAGTAAACTGAACGCATGATAATATAATCAAATGCATCTCATGGCATCATGAAACTCCCGTTCTTCTATGCAATAGAACTCACAAACATCATGTTTAGATGTTAATGAGTAAGAATCATTTATATGTGCCCCTTTGCCCATTGCAATGCTTCTGGACCATCATAATCATCATAACACCCAAAAATAATGACATAACATAACATGGCGTATGTGGCCCCATCCCCACGTGCCACCATTGCATCATATTGCACGTCATATGTAACTTTGGTGCCGTAGGACATGGGTAACTAAACTCATTACTTATTAAACTCATGTTCAGTTCTCATAACATCATCGAGCAGACGAGCACACTAGGGCCTTCTCTTCAATCATGTTTATGTATGAAAGTGCTCGTGCTATGCCCCTGTCATGAGAAGATTTCTCACATCGTTAATCGAATCATATAGAAACATTCTCCTCATCTTTGGTTAAATACGAAAGTATCATCAAATTTGGCTCAAAAATGTCTTGAAATAGATTGCATCAAATTACTTCGGAACGATAGGTTTTGCATTGTAGTTGACGTGAATATTTACCTACCTCAAGTATTGGTAGGTTTCCCTGTGACCCGTAATGTTTCTGAACACATGCCTGCAACTGTCAAAAGTACAATCAAACCCTTACTGATCATATCCAAGGCACATATATCAATATTTCAAGTGTTAAAAATCACAATAAAACCTCAAAAACTCGTTCCTAAAATTGTGTGTAAATGTTGAAAGTCGTTAGTTCATCAAAGAGACCTTATATCATCCAAAGCATTCAAAAGATTTTCCATAGACAAGATTCTGCACTAGTTCATTCATCAAGAGATACCTCATAACATCTAAATCATTCATAAGACTTGCCATTGAGAAGACTCTGCTCTAGTTACCTTTCTCTTTTCGACTCTGCACTAGTAACCTTTTCTCTTTTCTTGGCCTTGTCCAGTTATTCACTGCTTCAGCTTTGCTAGGTCCATGTTAATCTCATCCTTGGAAACATATCTAGAGAATACTATATTTCCAACCGAAATTCTCATTCCTTGACTTTTAGCGTGCAATTATTTTTCCTTTAGAATATGCAGTCCTTATCTCTTGGGATTCCTTGTACTTCCTCAGGTAATACCACTAGAGAATCATGTCTATCAGAACGTCATGATTGTCAACTTCTCCAGTCTCGATGTTCGTGGAACTTGACCAACTACCCAATGCACCTCCTAGCTTTGAGTGCAGATATCACTGGAAATCTCGAGCCTTGGACTACTCCACTAAACGTGATTGCCATTTGTTAAGCGGTTGGAATGTTACTATCTTCTTTGTCCAACTAATGGTGACATTGTACTTGATAGTAGATCCATCCCAAAATCACGTTGTAACCTCTCATGCTCAATTCAATCAAATTTGCATATGATCCCAGTCTTCAATCTGGGTTGCAAATGCTGTACATCCCAAATGGGACTATTACACCATGGTTTTGTAATATTTGGGACTGTATGCCCATTCAGTGGACATACTCAACTGATACAAATGAATGTGTAGCTCTGGGATCGAACAGTGCAAGTACTAGACTGCCTAAAATAAAGATATTACCTATAGCCATTAAAGGATTGGTATTATGCCCCAATTTGTATAAATGTTAGGGTCATAAAGTACAAAACCTGACTTGGAAATTGCTTCGAGATTTTTTTCTCAGTATGGAAACACTTGGACATGTCAAATCATAAAAAGTTTTCACTGTACATAATGAAATCATAACCTCTGTAGGAATCTTCCCCTAGTCATCATCCATGTACACTGCATCCCAGGCTCCTTGGAACCTAAATTCCGACGTGCAAAACAAACCTACAATTCAAGAACTAAATGAGTTACATGCTCAACAAGTAAAGATTATGCATGATGCTCATGCATAATATCGTGAAACTCATGTAACTTTCATACTAGTCATAATATACAAGAAAGTCATCATCTCATAAGTAATATCGTGAAACTCGTGTAACTTTCATACTAGTCATAATATACAAGAAAGTCATCATCTCATAAGTGCAATTGAATAGAATGCAGATACAGAAAGTGCGTGACACTTGACAAATAACTATGCATCGCATGATTAAACAGTGGTTAATCACATTTTAACTGCAAAATCTGTTTACATAGCACTTGAAAGATCACATATAGTGGAAAAGAGTCCTTTAGTTTGTCGTCTGGACTGTGCATTTCATCTTTGTGATGTTCATGGTTTTCATTTTTCAACTTCAACAGGTGTTGTCTTCAGACCAGGGTTCATATACGGAAGAGGAAAGTCGATGGATTTGAGATCCCTCTGGATTTGATAGGGGAACCGATTGAGAAGTTTCTGCTTGCTACAGAAAATTTTACTAAACCTTTGAGCTCTCTGCCTGCCTCTGATTTACTTTTAGCCCCACCAGTTAGCGTTGACGACGTTGCCTTTGCTGTGGTAAATGCTGTCATAGACGACTACTACTTTGGCATTTTCACAATTGAGCAAATCAGGGAAGCGGCAGCTGCACTTAAGGTGTGAAGTACTTTTCACATGCCAGTTTGAGATCCCTCTCGTGTTCTATGTAGTCGGGCTCTCTTTTTGTTTTGTCAGGCCCTGCTGTAAACTCCCTGGTTTCATAGTTGAAAGAACCACACATTCTTGACAACACCGTGGAAAAACCGCAATTACAAACAATTTTCTCTGCAATTTAGGTGTGTTTTTGCTCATGCTTTTCGTATTCTATTTTTCCGTGGTTATCAAATCTAATTGGATTTAAGTGTTTCGTGCTTGACTAACTTGATTTGCATCATTGCGTGATTCGAACATATTGGAAAAGTTCATTTTGCAGAAGACGAGAATCGCTTTGATTTTTTCCTTCTATTATAATGGCAACTCAAAAAGGTATATTGAATAAACCATTAATTGGTTCAATTGATCCTAATGAAATCGATAAAGAATAATCTTTCTAAATCATTTCGGGTCTGCAGGGCGTTTAAGCATCTCAAATACGACGGGAATGTAAACTTATGGAAAAAGAGTTGGTGCGGACAGACAGTTTAGAGCATATTTAAGAACGATCGACTGACTAATAAAGCATGAGGCGAGATTAATCATACGTGCTATCACACGTGTTCTTGAGAAAAACGAAGAAAAAAGTGGTTAACAGATAACCAATATATGCCATGCCCGAACACGGACCATGATCATGGCACAAGTGTCACTCAAACCATCAAAAAATGATTGTTTCTTGAAGAGAAAAGAACATTTCAGAGAAATTAAAGAACATCTATATCAGATCACATCTCAATACGAACTGCAATTCTAAATTTGCTTCTTAGAGTATTTAAATAACAATTACAATTTGCCAAAAGATGTGCTCTTCATTGTACATGTACCGCATTAAAGGATTTATTTGTTCACAGAAATTGCACCAAAATGCTTCACTGCTACATAACATGGCCCCTTAGCCGAGTCTTTTCTTTCCCGAGGATTGTTCCGAAAGATACCTAGATCACAAACCAAAATCAGTATATGTATTCTAATAAATGAAGTGATTGAAAAGTTTAATATTTCATTGTCCAAGTTGAATCAAACAGCATAAGGACCATATGCATTCACTTAAGAAAATATCTATACTTTGAGATTTGGCATTCATCAGTACTGATACAGATTTGCTTCTTAGGTCTACAAGATTTGGAGTTCACATCCCAACTTTTCATTAGAAACCAGATTTTACTGAACAATATAAAATGTACGAAATAAGAGGACAAGATGTACAGTAAATACTTGAAACAAATGCAGAAAACAACAGCACATTACACAAGTTCACTAAAAGGTAAATGGGATTCCCTGAAACTCTTTATCCGTTGAAGTCCAAATACAATCCTATCCGACACACACGCTCGAAGTCCATAGCACCCCCTCAAAAGTTCTAGCATCCCATCCTAGCCACAAATCCCAAAAGACTGCCAAACAAACTGAAAACTTCAAATAAATTCAGCTTTTATAGACGAACCAAGACCTCCTTCGAGACTGTTTATAAATTTCTACCACGCTGTTTTGCTCATCCAGCTAGGATAATAATATTCTCATCACATGAAGAGCTTCTAGGTTTGCTTGTGTTTAGAGTTGTTTATAGGTTTGTTTGCTGGAATTTGCTAGAGTGGCAAAACAACTACAGAGGTTGGCAGCTTTTTCTAGTGTGTAATAGCAAGAAATAGGTGGTAGTGGGTCTAGATGACGAATTTGTGGTGGTGTTGGTGGCTTTCCTACATCATTCTATGCTTCTCAAGTATTTAAAATTTGAGATTCATGCTTCTCAATTATTTAGGTTTTACAATTCTCAGCATTGCCTGGAGAGATTGGGGCATCAACACATGCTCACAAGTTAGAAAATGTAGCAAAAGCAATCTCAAACACAAGGTTGTCAGAGACCGACCCCTAGTTTGATTTGAATGAATTAACGAATATGTGAAGGAAAGGACCCCTATATCTTAACATTATGCTAGTAACTAAATATTGGTGGAATCCTAGTAGAACAGGGATCCTACAAGTTATACTCCTACAACTTAATTAATTGAATAGTAAAGACATGACATATCTATTAACAAGTAAAGCACAAAATGTATGCTTATGTTACCGTTGTTCTTGCTATATGATTTCTTATCCTCTTGACTAGCTTCTAATGATCCTAAGCTTTTTGTAAATAAATTACTAGTTTCATATCAGAACAGAAACGAGTAAAAGTGTCGGTAATGCTTACTTTCCAGTGTAAAAACCTGCAGAATACCAAGCGTTCAAAACCACAGCAAGATCTGTTCCAGACTCGGTACTTTCTGTTAAACGACCAATTTCTGACCCCAACTCTTTCTCCTTTCCTGCAATCCATTCGAGTACATAACATGTAAACACGAAGACCTCATATTGCAGCATTTCTAATAGACCTTCTGAACACTTTTGTGCAGTAGAGGTGTTGGTAAATGAAATAAAAACTGTGAGTGTTTCTTTCTTTCCTTATATTTTTGTGAAACTACACATTTAAGTTTCTGAGCTAATAGAATATTTATTTCCACCAGGAATGTTCAAATTTCAGTAATAATATAGATAAGCATATATCACTAAGCTTGTAAAATATTCATTTTTCAACATTAAGTTCAAAATCTATTACCAGTGGCGCAGCACGTCTATCATGCATCTCTATCCAAAATATGGCATTTAGTGAATAAACTTTGCAGGCTATATTGTAAAATGTAGGTCTGCCACCACAACAAAAAAGGTGATGTATGCTAAACTTTTTCTTTTATCAATTCATGTGAGTGATGAATGCGCCTTAAATATCATCCACTTGAACAACCTCGATTATATCGTAAGGCTGCAAGGCTAAACTTACACATCCTCCCTTACAAATTGGTTTTTCTTATCCTTCTGTGAGTGTGCATGTTTTCGAATCCTGAGTACTTGGTCAATTTAATCTATTATATCATTTTATAAGACAATGCCAAAATTCATGACAATTTATGTGCAGCATAGAATGGGAAATGAGAAGGTTCAATATGGCTACAAAAAGCACTTGGTATAATAACAAAGCTTATATCTTTTAGAGGTGTCACCGTTGAAATTTAAATACTACAAAAATAAGCACATTTTACTTGCTACTTTAAAGTAAGCTATCCACACTACGTGAAGGAAAACCACAAGTGAGAAAAAAGCTTGTTTGGGTGACCTATTCAGGTAATAAATAACAGAAAGAGCCACTGCGTAGCGGTAAAAACAATTTATTCAGTCTATTCTTCCCTGATCCTCAATACTGGCAAGATATCAACCCTCTTTCTTACATAACCTTTCACATGGAATTGATATAATCTATCTTTTTATTTATAAATTAGTATTATCTGCTTAAAGACAGTGTTACAAGGTTTTTCCTAGTTTTGCTATTTTGGTAGATGGTGCTTAGGTGCATCTTCGAAGTTCCTGAGACGCTGATTTTGCAATGTCCATCTCGCCCACCCACATCCCCACTCAAAACTGTGTCTCAATCTTAAATATCAAAAAGTAAGTGGTTGCAGGGTCATTACTAGTATTGTGTCTGATAACATAACAAATCAAGAGTTGTCTACACTAGAGCCAATTCAGAGCCTGCACAACTATAAAGGAGCCCAATAGCTGACTTTAAATTTATATTTTGTTGAGAACGATTCTTAATGGAACCTATCAAGAGTAATTATGGATTCAAGAATGAGTAACTTTCTTTTGCTTTTCCCCTGTTTTGCACTTAGCCAATGTTCTCAAAACTTAACATGCTACATTTGGTCATTGGGAACCTCTCCGAACAAACTAGGTACACAAAATAAATTTCAGTCGCTACCCTCCTATACAGCGATTTTGGACATCCTTTATGTCAAAGCCAAATAACGAGAACCACAGGCTAACATATAGAGAGCAGGAAAGTTGCCTTACCTCCATTTGCAGATGCATCAGCATTCCGGGAAGTTTCCTTCGTAGGCGAAGATAGTGCTCTTTCTGCAGCAACCATTGCCGCTTTTAACAAAACCGTGATCTTCCTGAGATGGTGAATTCCCATTACAACCACCTCTAGAAGCATAACAACTTTTGTCAACACAGGCACCATCTGAACAATGAGCTGGTAATGAAGAGCAGCAAGCCACCGAACTTTGACAGCCATATGGACAGTAACAGGTAACAGTTTGGTAAGAAGATTGGGAAATAGAAGCTTGATTATGTTCTGGAATGATTTCACTAGAAACGGGATGCTCATAGCTCCAATTGCTGAATTGGTTGTTGCTGGAGAATAATCTGCCTCTGACTCTCAAGCTCGTAATATTTGTTCAGTAACTGGTTGTACTCTTCTGGGCTTTGTGAGTACCATGTGGCCTCGTCTTGAAGATTTTGCACATTGACTGAACGATATGTTTTTTGGAGAACCTGACTCCATCGCAGAATTTTCTTTGGCAGATGAAAGGTTACCATTTTGCACCGTAGATGAAACTATATGTTTTTCAGGAAAATCTGACTCCACAGAAGGATGTTCCTCGATTGGTGAAAGGTTGCCAGTCTCTCCAATTTCTGCAGTGGCATTTAAGGAAGTGTTCTTGCCATCATCTGCCTCCACATGTCTTCGCCAATGCAAATGAAATCAAAAGATTAGTGTGTAGAATATGACTTCAAAGCTCATATAGCTGTCAAGTTCGTGAAAAATACTTAAAAATATTAAAACTGCTCTAGCTAGTGCCAGTTTTTGCTGGCTTTCACATGCAAAGAAAATTAATATAGACTAGTGAAAGAAATCATATTGACGGGCCACTATTATGGAAATGAAAATATACGTAGAAAACACTGAGGCCAGTGTTGCATGTACAGGGATAATAAACTGGTATGAAGTCCGGAAGAATTTTCAAAAGATCCAAAAGAGACATACATCTGGTTAGGCTCTCTAAAAACCCCAGGCCTACGACAAAATCCCTTCTAACCTTGAATTTATATTTCCGCCTTCAAATATTCTTCTATTTCTTACTCTTAAACTACATAAAATATAAACAGTCTCTCTCTTTGCCTCTTATCCTTCTAGACATGGAAAGAAAATACATCACTTTCAAGCCTTATGTGAAAAATACCAAGGTGGTTGATAGTGCACAAAACAGTACAAAGATGCTTTTTTTTCAGTTCAATCTTGGTCATACTCTATAAAACTGCTACTTCCTGACTCCCTTACATTGCATCAGGGGTTTCAATTTTAAGCACCACATCTTTGCAAAAGAGAAAAGAAAAGAAAAACTCTCATGTGTTTGTTCCTGACATGGATAAAATATCATCCCACCTTAATCAAATCAATACATACTCAAGGTCCATCCCAAGTCTTCAGAAACCTATAAAGTCAATTTCAAGGCAAACCAAGAGACATGCATTGAGGGAGGCCTCTAGGAATAGTCCAGCCCACAGCCTATTGTGAACAAACCAAACTTCTAGATCAACTGCTCGACATGAAGGATAAGAGATAAAAACGTTCAGTGGACAAGATAAGGGAAAAATATTATTACAGGCAGAGTACACCTTATCTCAGATAATGCCTTAGCAATATGTAAGTCCAGCCGCAGGAGGTTTGAAGAATAGAATCTGATCCTAGGGAACCCTCTAGGTAAGTTGCAATTTTCAATACACATTAAATACATTCTGAAATTTCAATAAAGTTCTCAATGACTTAAGCATCAGAGTGGGCCCAAAGAATACGCAACCCTTTGTTGCAGGTATTGTCAAATGGAGGTTAAGGAGCAGAGAAAAATCTTGTCGTGGAACCTGAATATTTTTAACATAACAGTCCAGTAGAATTTTGGCTTTACTATTGAAATAACCTCAAAACAATAAAATCACATTAACTTTGAAGTGTTTCTTTCCCGACTCCATTATCAACCACATCCCTTTCTTTGCATTGAATTAGGGCTTCAAAATTGCATAAAATCAAACTATGTTCAATTTTAAAGGAGCTGATTGTATCTACATTCCAATTTCAAGCTCTCAATAAATGGTTGCCTATACAATTCATATCATAACTTTGTATTATGAAGAACATAAAAATTATGCACTTACAAACACAAACCAGAAATTACTTTTTCTTCTTCTACATACAACAGAATTAATAATTCCTCGCACTAATTAACTCGAATTATAATTTTCTTATAATCACTTGTAACAATAAAGCTTGCACATAAATTTTGAAGAACTAAAAATTCACCCAACAGAGGAGCTAACTTCACTGCTCTTACTATCAACTTCAAAATTTTCCTCATTACTAGTAATTGATTTTCCTCCTTCAGCTGACCCACCTTGGCCTCCCATCCCATGCATCGTCTGCAAGAAAAACAACAGTAGTCATTTTAACTTTATAAAAGATACATGTCTACGAATTTAGTTCTGTGTACGTGTGTGTGTGTGTGTGTGTGTGTGTGTGTGTAGAAAGAGCGAATCGGAGAAAACCTTGTATTTGGAAATTGCGTGGTCAAAGGCGTTGATGAGAGCAGAATCGTCCCAGAGGTCTCCTTTCCCCATTTTCTTGTTTATGTGCTTCTTTTCAATGGAGGCAATTCTAATTCTAAGTTCCTACTGAAAACCCTCCTTAAAATGGCTGTGTTCCTAAAAGGCCTTGTTAAACAGAAAAGTGCGTAACCAATAAAATTTAAATTGTAAAAGCTCTTTACAAGAGAAAAGAGTTGAATATTCTCGTCCGCAATCTATGATAAAAATAGTCCATTCTTAATTAACTCTAACCTACCATGGATTTGTATATTAAACTCGTTTTTTAATTAACTGACTCAAATTTACATAAATTTAAAACAAAAATTACAATTCATACTCAAATGTATACATATTTTTATTATTTACACTTTAAAATTTATAATTTCTACCATAAATTTAACCACATTTTGCAAGAATTTAGATGGATCGATTCCAACCTTGAAATGGAATTTTCTAGACTTATTTGAGTTTTTTTAAGATTAATGAGATGTTAATTTATTTGCAAAATATTGAAATTTGAATTCCTCTTTTACGGACATATAATTAATTGGAGTGAATTTGAAATCATTTGAAACCGAATAAGCGGGGAAGAAAATGCTAAGACATATTTGATAATTTACTTACAAAAATGGGTCAAATGCCATTTAGACAAAGCCGCAGGTCACCCTGGCCGTTTAGCACTATTCTCACCCTTAAAATAGACATATTTTGGTTTATGTGTCCACTTCCGTTCAACTGGAGCCAACGGGCCGCTCCCATTGAAATTCTAGCTCGGCTCCTTCGAGTCACGCCAGTTTTGGCCTTGGACTGACTTGACCATTTTTGAAATTCAAAGCAAACATATTATTGATTGCGAATTGCACGTAAGATAGAATACGCATACAACTACCGCAAACTAAAATTGTTAAACGAGGTGAGTTCGTGGGTTACTCTATTCTCCTGATAGAGCGTGTAGTAACAAGTACTAAATATCACTTAATAGATAAGCACTGCAATATTTCATAAAATAAGAGCATTAAGTGACAAATTATAATCAGACTTTAGTCTTTGAACAACACTTGAAGCATCACACTCAACAATATCTAGGACAAGAGCAA
>CM042670.1:256653-377638 GCA_023638005.1 Forsythia suspensa
TTACAAGTAAAGACAAGAGATTGACTTTGACGAAACCGTCTTACCAATAGCCATGTCTAAGTCAATTCGATTTCACTTGCAATAGTAGCATACCAAAACTATGAGATCCGGCAAATTGATGTCAAGATCCCATTCCTTAACATGAATCTTAGCAAGGATGTGTATATGACACAACCTCAAGATTTTGAATCTACGAACAAAACAAGGTATGCAACTATAGAAATCCATGTATGGATTAAAGCAAGCCTTTCGGAGCTGGAATTTTCGTTTTGATGAGACAATCAAAATGTTTGATTTTATCAAGAATGAAGATGAACTATGTGTGTACAAAAGGTTAGTGGGAGCAAAGTCATGTTTCTAATTTTGTATGTGGATGACATACTATTATTAGGAAACGATGTCCTCGATACCAAAAATTAGTAAAATTGTGGTTATCTAAAAATTTCTTCATGAAAGATATGGGAGATGCAGCGTACATTCTTGAAATAAAGATTTGTAGAGATAGATCTAATAGAATGCTTGGCCTATCTCAATCTACGACATAGATATAATCTTGAAAAGATTTAGCATGGAAGAGTCCAAAGAGGACTTTGTCCTATCGGGCATTTGATCTATCTCTCAAAAGAGAAGTGTCCAATACACAAATTGAAAGAGATCGTATGGATAGAATTTCTTATGCATCAGCAATATGATTTATCATATATGCCATGCTCTGTACTCGATCAGATGTTTCATATGCTTTGAGTGTCACAAGCAGGTTCAAAGCGAACCCTGGTGAGAAACATTGGATCGCAGTCAAGAACATCCTTAAGTACTTAAGAAGGATTAAAGACATGTTCTTGGTATATGGAAGAAATGAACTTAGAGTTCAAGGTTATGTCGATGTTAGTTTTCTGTCTGATAAAGACGATAGAAAATCCCAAATCTGGATATGTATTTACTCTAAATGGTGGTGCGGTTAGTTGGAAAAGTTCCAAAAAAGAAACGACCGCTGATTCAACTAAATAAGCTGATTATATAGCTACTTCAGAAGCAGCAAAGGAAACAGTCTGGATCAAAAAGTTCATTACTGAACTTAGAATAGTTCCTAGTATTGTTGATCCAATAACTTGTATTGTGATAACAATGGAGCCATCGCACAAGCGAAAGAATCTAGGTCTCATCAATGATCCATATATATATATATATATATTGAGGCAGTATCATCTCATTAGGGAGATAATATTAAGAAATGACATAAAGATAGAACGAATCCTAACATACGATAATGTAGCAGATTCTTTAACAAAGTTGTTGTCCCAACACAAGCATGATGGTCATGCTAAATCGATGGTATTAAGATAACTGAGTGATTGGATCTAGTTTGTATATGACATTTTGTGATATACTCTTTGTTAGACATTAAAGTATGTGAACAAATTGATTAATTAAATGCTAGTTTATATTTTAAATGGCAGATCTGGTATTTTTAAATTTTATTATTTAAAATAATAGAGTAAGAAGAAAAGTTCATAGTAACTTGTTATAAATAACTTATTCTTGAAATATCTCTAGTCATAGTAATAATAAGATACGGATATCATTATTGCGGATAGATTAGCACGTGTTACATTTCTTTTAAAGAAAGTAGTCGATCTCACGAGCTAAGATGTAGAGGAACATCTGAATGAATACATGAATGCATTGTTATGAGAACTTGACATTGGATGATCCGCCTAGAGATTCTACATATATAACTATCCAAGCGTCAGTGGTAAATCTCTAATGCGCGGTTGTGGATTTGGTCTTTTGACTTGAGGACATCATAGAATCTTATGTGAGGACCACTATACTTTGGCGAACGCTTTGATGGGATTCAAAGATTTGAGTCACCGTGAAGACGTCGTGACGTATAGTGTGAATCATATGAAGGTTGTGAATGTCCAATATGAGGATTCGTCACTCTTGAAAAGTAGGAGATTATAACCTGACTTTTACCCACTATTTCCTCGGCTGGGGTGGAGTTATGAGTTGAAAATGTTTCAATCATAACTAGATTAGATCAACGAAGAGTTGAAGTGAATAACATAATTAGTTGAAATGAGATTGATGCTGATCCATATCTCTTAACTAATTGGATTATATTGATGAAGAGATTATAATTCTATGGTAACCGCACATATATTGGTTCTGTCATACCACATGACATTTTCCTTCACATGGATTGCCTTGACACACTGCTAGATGTCAATCTTGGACGGCAACGTGAATTGATCGATCTAGGTGAATCGATGAGAATATCACAACGTTTGCCATCGTGAATGGGAACCTAATGGGTCACACACATAAGGCGAGAATTGAGCATCTGGAGTTGGACATTGTCCAAGTGGAAGATTGTGAGAATTAATGTCCAATGTCCAATTAGATGGATCGGACTTAATTACTTATTGGGTCAAATTAATTAATAAGATTATTTAATCGAGCCCGTTTGTTGATGGGTTCTAGTTGGACTAGAACTAGGGCTAGGGTTAGCCTAGCCTATAAGTACAAATGCACAACATATTAGGAAAAAGAGTTTGTCTTCATTACTTGCTAGCACAAGCAAAAGACAACCAAATACAATTACTCCCAAAAGGATGCGCTTTCATCTCGTTCTTGATTGTGGAAATCCAAATCTATTCTTGCTGTGTGGATTACCATTGGAGGCTGGACAATTGGACAGTTGTGGTATTGAAGATCGTACCTCAAGCTAATCAGATAATCAGATTCAAAATATTCATCAAAGGTTATCTTCTATCACGAATCCTATCTAAGTACAAGGTTCATCCAGTTTAAAAGAATTGTAAATTTAATTTGTGCTGTGCATGTATACTTCAATTCCTTACACTTAATAATTTTATAACCGTTGATTTTGTAGCTAATCAAGGGTAAATATCTGAAATTTCAATTCAAGGTGAGTGGAGTTATTTTCATTTTAGGCATTATCAGGTTTATGTTTTCTGCTCTACTTAAATGGTGACTTGATCAATAAAGTGAGACTTGATTAATTGAATAACATATTCTATGGAGATGGAGGTAACGATGTGGACCAAATTAATTGAAATTTCAAAGATTTGATCCTTAAGATTTAAGTAAAAATAATGTTAAGGTTATTTATTATTCCTTTTCATTATTATTGATATAGTTTTATCTTTGATTTTGTTGATTCTGGATTGTTTCTATTCCTAATGTTATTACTAATCATTGGTGAGGTATAATTGCTAAATGGTACATTTTGATTTTTTATGTTAAAGTGATTTGCTGATAATTGCCTCTAATTTCATGATAACACCAGAAATAAGAAGAACATGTTTATGATATTTATGTTCATGTAGATAATTAGATTTTTCCATAAATTCATAAATGCGTGCCATAAAACATTATATTTGACCACTATTATGTATGAATTTAATTAGTGTGTGCAAATAAAAAGAGTAAGAGCTGTTTGTATCGAATGTATGTTATAAGGATGAATAAACCCTTTATCCAACTCTTGCGACTATAACATCAATTTCTGAAGTACTTTCGATACCATTCTATATGGGGCTTTGGATACTGGTGTCATTCTAGAAAATAGGTCAATCGGGAATTGAATTCCACTTGTTTATGTGGCAGAGTTCCAAGTAGGTTCTCCATGAACACATCAATAAAGTCTCGAATGATAGGTACGTTGCTAGCTGTCAGCTTTGTCTGTTGCAAACCAATAATACTGACTAAGAATCCTTGACATGATTCATTTTTCAACATTTTCTCTGCCTTAATTATAGATACCAGGTGGGGTTAAGGCTTGAACTTTGCCTTGAAGAAACAAAACTCCCCTTCTCCGATCTTTGAAATGAAACTTCTTTCTCGTGACATCAAACAGTTGCGTAATTACATCACAACCAGTCCATCCTAGTATTACGGTTGATTTCACTTTCATTAAAAAGATCTCGTAGGAAATGAAAACAAAGACGAATGTCCTTTGTTCTTCTATGTAGAACCGTATCCTTGAAATGAGATGGCTGAACTATTATCACAATACAATTCTTGCTTGAATTTCATGCTTTCTAAAACACCTTTTAACCACACAATTTGACATTCAGCTGAAGAGCTATATACTTGGACTCAGCGGTGGAAAGCGCTACATTCTTTGAACACCAAGAAATTGAGTCACATCCAAGATTGAAAACATAACCGAAGTGCTTTGGGAATAATCAATACTTCCTCCTAAATCACTATCAATATAACCAACAAGTTTGATGGGAAAATGTGCTTATTAAAAAACACCATAGTCAAAAGCTCATTTGACATATCTTAAAATTCTTTTTGCTGCCTCCCAACGACTTGAGCAAGGTTTTTCCATGAACCTGCTAATCAAACTTACGAGAACATAATATGGGGTCTAGTGGTTGTGAGATACATCAAATTTCCAATTAAGCTTGAAACATTGTTGGATTCACGATGTAACGACCACAAATTTTTTTCCTACAAGCATTTCAATTTAAGGGCTATTCCGTGCGCCGATGACTTACGTATTGTCCGCTGGAGGTTGGGCTCTAAGCTGGATTTCTATCGTGTTCCTAGCAATTTGAACCTTCGATCTCTCCCATTAAGAGGAACTTAAGTGGTACCAACATTCTACTTAAGTTCATCTTAAGAGGAGAGGTCAATAGTTCGATTCACTAGAGACGCGACAGAAATTTAGTTTGGAGTCCAACTTCCAGTGAACAGTACGTAAGCTATCGGCGTACAGAATAGCCCATAAAGCGAGAGGCTTGTAGGAGAAAGTCCGTGGTCGTTAGAAAAAAAAGTACATTTTTTGTAACGACTGGGATCTCTCTTCTCAGGATCTTGCCCCAACCGTACTCATCCATAGTGTCTGCTTTAGGAGAGCTTGAGCCCAACTTACCCATCACGAATTTCTTTCGCATCTTCAGTGGTTCGAATCTAAGACCACTACCTTATGAGGCACTTAAGTTGAATGCTAGTACGTACTTATCCACACTGTTCGCTTTGGGAGAGCATGTGCCCATCTTACCCCTCACAGATTTTTTCCGCGTTCTGAATAATTTGAACCCAAGTCCTCTACCTTATGAGGCACTTAAGTTGAATGCTGGTACCAATTGAGCTGTGAAATAGGTATTGGATAAAGTGCCTCATAAGGTAGATGTATTGAGTTTGAATCGTTGGAGACGCGAAAGAAATTCGTGAGCAGTAAGATGGGCACAGGCTCTCCCAAAGTGGACAGTATGGATGAGTACATCTGGAGCAAGATCCCGAGAAGAGGGATGCCAATCGTTACACATGAACTTTCCTTCACCGTCCTTGGTTAACTTCAAACCTCGCGCATGTTATAGGTACAGGTTTGCATACTCCATCTCAAAAATTTTAAGAACTTCATTTGTATAGTTCTCTTGAGAAATGAAAATTCATACCTTTGATTGATGAACCTCAATGCCCAAAAAATGATGCAATTATCTAAATCGATCATTTCAAATTCTTTCATCGTGGACAATTTGAAATCTGCCAACATCTCTAAATTATCTCCACCGAAAATAAGATCAACATAGAGACTTACAACCATAAATCCACCTTTAGAATTCATTTTAATGTAAATGTGTGCTCAAATGGACATCTTTTAAAACCGGATTTCACAAAATAATCATTAATTTGTCCATACCACGCACAAGATGATTGCTCAACACATATTACGCTTTATTGAGCTTGTACACTTCATCTTCCTTGCCTTTTTTAACAATCCAGGTAGCTACACAAGATAGATTTCTTCTTGAAGAAAATCATTCAAAAAAGCTGATTTCACATCCATTTGAAACAACATCCCAACCATTTTGGGTAATAAGAGAAATAATCAGCCAAATTGTATCAAGTCTAGAAATGGAAGCAAATACCTCGTTGAAGTCTTCACCTTATTTTTGCTTGTATCCCATTGCAACCGATATTGCTTTGTATTTGTTGATGGTACCATCCGGATTGGTTTTTATTTTGAACACCCATTTTACACCAATCAGAGATTTGTGCAAAGGTAAACAGTGAGATCCCATGTACCATTTTTTTTTGTATTGCATTGATTTCTTCATTCATGAATTGAATCCATTTTTCTTCTTTTGATGCTTCTTCATATGTAATTAGGCAAATAATATCAAATTAACTTCATTCACCTTTTCAGTTTTCTCATATATTTCTCTCAAACTTCTTGTGCTTTTTCCCAATATTGATGGTGAATTTGGAGGAGATTAATTTCTTTGATCAGTACCATGTTGTGATGGTTGATATTGATTCTTTTCAAAATCAAGAATCTTCCACTTTGATGAACTTGAAAAATCTGAAAAACCTAAAGAAGCTTTCTTATCAAAACGAATATCTTTACTAATCATAACTTTCTTTATCTTCGGATTGTAAAGCTCGTAAGCCAATGAAGATGCATGTTTTAGATTTATCATCAAGCTTAGTTCTCAAAGAATTTGAAATATGTGAAAAAGAAAGACAACCAAACATTCTCAAGTGTTGAACACTTGGTTTCCATCCATAACAAGCCTCATTTGGAGTAGAATCATTCAAGCTTTTCGTAGGTGATCTGTTGAATAAACATATTGTACATTTCAGCCTAAAATTCAGTTGGCATATTTTTCTTCTTCAACATATATCTAGCCATTTCCATAATTGTTTTGTTTTTTTGTTCGGCAACACCATTTTGTTGTGGTGAATACCGAGCTATTAATTCATGTCTAATGTCATGTTCTCGACAAAATGCTTCAAATGAAATAGATAAGTACTCTCCTCCTCGACCGCTTCTCAAATTTTTTATTTGACAACCTAAAAATTTCTCAACTTGAACTTTGAAGTCCTTGAAATTTGAAAGAGCTTCAGATTTTTCTTTACCAAAATAAACTCAAATTTTCTAGTATAATCATCGACAAATAACAAAAAATGCTTGTTACTCCCAAGGATGAAAATCGAATGGACCGCATACATCTGTGTGAAGAAGCTCCAATGGTAAATGTGATTCCAATCAGATTTTGATGGAAATGGCTCCCAGTGTTGTTTTTCCAACTGACACTCTTCACAAACTTTATTTATAATATCAATTTTGGGTAGTCCTTGAACTATAGTTTACTTGATAACTCCTTCAAGCTCCAAAAGTTGTGTTGAACAAATTTGTCATTTCACAACTTGGATATCTCTTCATTAGCGATAAGGAAACAAGTGTCATTTAACATATCAAGTTTAAGAATAAACAAGTTATTTGATCCCAAGTCAATGTTTGCAATGAGATAATTTTTCTTCTTCATGATGCAAAATTTATCAACAAGTAAATATCAAAACCTCTTCATTAGATGGCCAACACTAAGTAAGTTACTTTTCAACCCAAGTACATAATATACCTCAGACATCTTCTCAACCTGCCCAGTTTTTGTTCTGAAAGCAATGTCTTCAATACTTTGAATTTCGTAGAACTTAGCATCTCCAATTGTCACCTTCCCATGGTTAACATCTATAAGTTTTGAAAATAAAATCTTTTTTCTAGTCATATGCCTGATGCCTCCACTACCCAAATATCAAATACTACCAACATTTCCATCGAAAGCAATCAATAAAATTTTATGAGAATTTTAAGATTTTTATCTTCATGTATCAGGCTGGTTTCACGTCTTTTTTTCCAGATATTTTATCCAACAATCACTCATTTTGTGCCTGGGTTTATGATAATGAAAACATTCAATATAGGCTTTGCTACCTTTTTATGATAAGAGCCACGTCATTTTCTTCTTTGAGAATTGTGAAATGATTGTTTCTCCTCTCCTAATTTTAACTCTTCATTTCATTTGCATCATCCATATTGATTATAAGAATATATTCCACCTCCTCATCCTTGTCCACGACCTCTTCCACGTCCACGATGAGAGCAACGACCTCCTATAAATGTGAATTGGGACTTTAAATCTTGATTGTGTGAAGAAGTAATTTGATGACTTCTTTGAATATTCTAACTTTATGAGCTTCTAATCGATGAGAACCACGGACGGTTAGCAAGGACTCGATACATATTCTAGTGGGGTCAATAACGAGATCAAGAGATAAGAAGAGCAAGGACGTCATATAAGGTTTTGTCCAAGCTACGTGGGGTAAAAACAACACCCAAAGTGCAACAAGCAAGACATCAACCTTAAAAGTGAGTATGACAAATGAAGATACAACTTTAGTACATTTGATTCAAGCTAAGGACCATATTAAAGGCATATTGGAGGCTAGTGGAAGGTTGGAGGGCCAAAATGAGTATAATTCAAAGTTTGGAGATCAACTGACGTATGGTGGAAATTAACCTGGACGATCTCCTAGGGTAAAATGTGGGCGATCACCCCACTCCCTTTTCCCAACCCTATACGAAATTTTGTGCATGGGCCATCGCCTAGGATAATTCGCGATTTTTTAGATTTTGTTGCATTTTCATTTAGAACAACTCTATTTTGTTATGTTTCTAGTTATTTTTTGAATTAGACTATGTTTTCATTGGTTTTTACCTATATAAACAATTTTCATTGTAAACAAAACAACATTGATTATTGAGGCAATACATTAAAGTGAGATTCACATTTTTTCCTTGTTCTTAATTGAACTAGCCGAACTTATCAAAGAATTCGCAAATCTTTGTGGTATTCATTCTAACTTAGTTCTTTGATTCAAGAAATCATAGGGTTAAGGTCTTGTAGTTTGATTTTAGCTTTATTGGGGTTCATTATCAATCTTTGTTGTGAGTTCTGATATTCAATCTTCATGTATTTGCATTAGTTGGTATCAGAGTTTTGGCTCTAAAATCATGTTCTATCTTTCTTTTTGTTTCCATTAAATTCTACTTTTCTTTTTGTTTCCATCAAATTTCTTCTTGATTCTTTTCTTTGTTGGTCTTCATCTTGAGTCATACAAAAAAAATTCTCTTTCTTAATTCACATATTTTGTAAAGTCTTTTTATTGTCTTGTTTGGATTCATCACATCTTATAGGTCATTAAAAAAAATCTTTTCTTCCACAAAAGCATTCAAGAATTGTTTAGGCACGATCCATTAAGACAATCAAGCTATTCTTTTCTAGTTCTTGCCTTGTGCTATTCCTTTTGTTAGTTTCTTGTGTTGCATCAAAAACTTTATAAAACAAATTCAAGAAATTCAAGAAATGCATCACTTTGAGATTCTTGTATTATATTTGGCAATAAACACACACTCCATATTGTCATTCGATTGCTTAAATTCTCAAATCTTATTATTCTTGTGATTTTCTTCTTGAGTCTTTCTCATTGTCTTTTTTTGTCCTTATTGTTTCTTGTTCTTGAACGTTGTGAAGACCGAATTTTTGATAGAGTTCACTTAGTTCTTTAGAGAACTTGGCTAGAAAAATAAAGAGAGGTAAAAGGTAAGAGTGTTGAGATTATTATTGAAAAAAGCCAAATAGAGTGAAACACGAGTAAAAATGTGAGGTTAATTTTTCTTTCAATACCAAATTTTCTTTTTTTTTTTATCCAAAATGTCTAATCACGAAAAAACAACACCTAGGAAAGAGAACAACAAATTCTTTTATTAAAGGCCATGTAACAACAATTTGAACGGTTGAATATGGTATTTGACGAAATGAGCGATAGTAATAAAGAGATGATGAAAAGCAATAACGGTACGAGGGGATAGGATGGTTAGGCATGATAAGGTGATTGCAACCTTACTAAAGGAGAAACAACATAAGATCCTTAATTATAGGAGACAAGATAGGCGTGAACATAATCCTATGGCTAAATTTGAAGATGAGAATATAGTGGGTAGTGAGGATGAGGATGACTATAATTATGTACGAGGGGGTAATGTTATCCTCAAGCTTGATATGGCTAAGACATAGACCACATGGATTAGCTTGATATGACTAAGGCATATGACTGCATGGATTGTGGCTTCTTGATATCTATTATGTAGGGTTTTGGGTTCGATGCTCTTTGGATTGATCGGATACGGAGGTGTATTTCGAATGTCGATTCTTGGAGGGCTCGGACAAGGTGATCCCATATCTCCATCGCTGTTTATTATTGGTGCAGATTACTTTTTACGACTACTCACTCAGTAGTATCAGCATATTCCTTCGATGGTATACAGACATGGGGGCGATGCTCTTATCTCTCATTTGTCCTTTGCAGATGATATGATTATTTTGCCAATGCCTAGAAGCGATATTAGATGAGTATTACAGTGTATTGAGAACTATGATGGGACTTCTGGACAGTTGGTGAACAGAGATAGGAGCAGGATTATCTTACCTAGAAGATCTTCTACTAGTCAGATACACATCTTTGAAGCATCCGACGGGGTTTCGTCATCGGTGACCCCTTCACTTATCTTGGTGTTCCTTTATTTAAAGGAGCCAAGAAAATCTTCTTGTATGATGACTTAGTCTAGAAAGTTCAGAGTAGGATTTCTGGCTGGGCCTCGAGACT
This sequence comes from Forsythia suspensa, assembly GCA_023638005.1. Classification (NCBI taxonomy): domain Eukaryota; kingdom Viridiplantae; phylum Streptophyta; class Magnoliopsida; order Lamiales; family Oleaceae; genus Forsythia; species Forsythia suspensa. The sequence goes on from CM042670.1 coordinate 267,142, forward strand.
CCTATCACATAGGGGACGTATTACTTTGATACGATTAGTGCTATCATCTATTCCTCTCTATCTCCTTCAGATTATAAAGCCTCCCAAGGTTATCTTGAAGAAGTTAAAGGGCATATTTGCTAGGTTCCTTTGGGACTCTAGAGACTATGCACACAGATTACATTGGAGGAGACTGGGCTTTCGGACTGTAGGATCTTGTTGATACATTTTTCCTAAAGCTCTGGTGGTTATTTAGATCTCAGCGGTCATTATGGGCTCAATTTTTACTTAGTAACTATTGTAAGGGTACCCATCCATTGTTGGCTACAATTTCTTACTATGCTTCATTTGTATGGAAGAAATTTGAAGCACATAGGCCTCATGAAGCGGAGACATAAATTGTTTGGCGCTTAGGGCGTGGGCATATATTCTTTTGGCATGACTGCAGGATGGGTGAGTCTACATTAGCTTATTAGTACCCACACTTGCCACATTCTTCTATCTAGGTTAGAGACTTATTTGATGATACTAGATGAAATATTGATAGACTTCTTCAGATAGTACCATATATTATTGCTGAACAGATAGGGAGCATCTCTATCACTGCTAAGGTGCACGATCAGATTATGTGAAAGGATACTTCAAATGGTAGATTTGCTACCAAGTCTACATGGCAGCTAGTTCGCTTGGGGCATACTATTCAGGATGTATACAACATGATTTGGAGTTCTATTATCCCGACGACTGTCTCTTTCTTTAGCTGGAAACTATGGCAGGGTCCTATCTTAGTTGATATTGTGATTCAGAGGCAGATTGAGAGTCATATGATTTCTCGTTGTCAGTGTTGCTCGGCTATTGAGACTATTCAGCATTTATTTATTGACAGTTTGGTGCCACTTTTCTGATATTTTTCATATAACCCTTTGACCGATGGAGGTTTTTCAGTATCGTTTTTAGTCTTAGCGTTTCTCGGGTCAGTTTGTCAGGCAAGGTCATATTCGTACGATCATTCTTTTTGATTCTCTCGTTTATTTAGACGGTAAAGAATGATGCAAAGTACCGGGATATCTCTATAGAGCGAGACAGATCATCTGGAAGAGTATACCATACTATCTTCCTACTACATACATGCCATTTAGTTCAGGTTATTCATTGGCGATAGGATATAGATATTGCTCCTCTTTTTGGAATCTCTATTACTGCTCCATCCCTTCCTCTCCCTGTTTTATTTTATTGGCGTGCTCCACCAGTGGGATCTTATAAAGTCAACACTGATGGATACGTCAAAGTTGGATTTGCGAGTGCATGAGAGATTATTAGAGATTCATCTGATCAGTGTGTTCGCTCATTCTTTTCTTCATATGGTGAGTACCCTATTCTGGAGGCCGAGCTCAAGACTATTCTTGACGGTATCATTCTTTTTCAGAGGATTGTACTATCAGATTTATAGATTGAGGCCGACTCTACTTTAGCCATTTACTGCATCACCAGATGTGGAGGACCTTGGTCTATTCAGGCCACTCTTCACCACATCAGATATCTCTTTGCCTTCAACCGTGATACTATTTATCATATTTATCGCGAGGGCAACCAGATGGTTGACTTACTTGCTTCAAAGGGTTGAGATCATCGTTGCTATTTTGAGTACATCTCTCAGGACTTACCACGATGCTACCGCAGCTTAGTTCAGATTGATAGACATGGACTTTCTACAGTTAATGGTCTATAGGTTTTTTTAGGACTTATTGTTTGGGAGGTAGTACCTTATTATTTATTGTTTTATTATTTATTTATTTATTTATTTTCTTTAGCTCTTATGATTGGAGGTTAGATTTTATGACCCCTTCCTATGTATTTTTTATGAGTTATTTATATATGATTGGGGTATCCAAACCCCCTCATCCTTTTCTAGTAAATGTCTGACAAGCACACCGGGGATGTGATGTGTGTTGACTAAAATAAAGTTAGCAATAATTAAATTTACTGACTATGCTATAATGTGGTGGGATTAATTGGTGACAAATAGGAGAAGAAATTATGAGAGGTCTGTACAAACTTGGGTTGATTTAAAAGCTTTCATGAGGAAGAGATTTGTACATAGTCATTACTATAAGGACCTCTACTCAAGGTTTAAAGAGAGTGAGGATTATCATAAGGAAATGGAGTTGGCTATGATTAGGGCTAATGTTGAGGAGGATAGGGGGGCCACATTGGCCTAGTTTTTGAATTGATTAAATAGAGATATAGTCAATGTAGTTGAATTACAGCACTATATGGAGTTGGAGGATATGGTGCACATGACTATGAAGGTGGAGAGACAATTGAAAAAGAAAATGGACAGTAAGGTATTCTTCGTGATCTAACCCTAATTGAAAATTGAAGTGGGATAGTAATCATAGAAGTGATAGGGTTGTTTCAAATAGGAAGACCGAACCACCTAAGGGAAAGGAGAAGGTAACTAGTAAAATTAAACCCAAGTTAGATTTCCAACCTTTTAGAAATAGGGATATAAAATGTTTTAAATATTTGGGTTCTAGGCACATTGCATCATGACAATGATTTTGCGTAATAATGGAGATGTGGAGATTGAGGATGAGTGTGATAGTAATGAGATGCCTGAGCTGGAGGATGATGATGTAGAGTACGTTGTAGAAGGTAAAGCTTCAGTTATGAGGCTTGCTCTTAATGCATACATTAAGGTAGATGATATAGAGCAAGAGAGAGAGAATATCATCCATACTAGATGCTATGTTGATAACAAAATGTGTAGTATGATCATAGATGAGAGAGTTGCACCAATGTAGCTAGTACTACCCTTGTTAAGAAAATAGGCTTGTCTTTACTAAAGCACCTTAGACCTTATAAGTTGCAATGGTTGAATGAATGTGGAGAGATTAAGGTTAACAAACAATTCATAGTGAGCTTTACTACTGGGAAGTATAGTGATGAGGTGATGTGTGTCATTCCTATGCATGCGTCGACCATCTTTTGTTGGAGAGGCCATGACAGTATGATAAGAAGGTGATGCATGATGATTTTAGAACATGTACAACTTTGTCAAAGACGGAAAGTCGATTACTCTTGTTCCTTTAACACCAAAACAAGTCTATGAGGATCGGATGAAATTAAAAGGTGAGGCGAGTAGAAAAGAAAAAGTGAGGTAGAAGTACAAGAAAGGAAAAAGAGAGAGGAAAAAAATGAGAGTGAAACTGAAAATAAAGTAGAATCACGAGAGAAAAAGATAGAGAGCATATAGAGAGAAAAAGAAAGACAAAAGTGAGTTTACGAGGGCACTCATGGAAAATCAACAAATAATTTTGCTAGTATACAAGGAATCCTACATTGTACTTGGCAAAACTAACCAATCTCTCCCCAGTTTGGCTATTTCTTTACTGCAAGAATTTGAGAACATGTTTTCTGAAGAGATGCCTAGTGGGTTAACACTTATTAGAGAAATTGAACATCAAATTGACTTTGTACCTGGAGCTTTTATTCTAAATCGACCAGCCTATAGAATTAATTCAGAGGAGACAAAAGAGCTTCAAAGGTAAGTTGAGGAGTTGATGGACAAAGGGTACGTAAGGAAAAGCATAAGTCCATGTGCAGTGCTAATGTTACTTGTACCTAGGAAGGATGGGACATGTAGAATGTTCATTTATTACAGGAAAGTCAATAATATAACGATAAAATATCACCATCTCATACATAGATTAGATTATTTGTTTGGTGAGTTGCATGTGTTATGTATCTTTAGTAAAATAGATCTTAAAAGTGGATATCACCAAATAAGAATAAAAGGAGATAAATGGAAAACTACTTTGAAGACTAAATATGGATTGTATGAATAGTTGGTAATGCCTTTTGGTCTAACTAATGCCCCAAGCACATTTATGAGATTAATGAACTATGTTTTACGTGCATTAATAGGCAAATTTGTGGTTGTCTACTTTGATGATATCTTAGTGTATACTAAGAACCTAGATGAGCATATTGATCAATTGCGTTGTGTGCTTGATGTTTTAAGGAATTAAAAACTATATGCTAATCTTAAAAAGTGTACATTTTGCACGGAAAAAGTTGTTTTTCTTGGATATGTTGTTAGTGCAAACGATATTAAGGTAGATGAAGACAAGATTAAAGCCATTAAGGAGTGGCCAATGCGGAAAAGTGTCACTCAGGTGAGAAGCTTCCTTGGTTTAGCTAACTTATATAGGCATGTTGTTAAAGATTTTAGCACGCTTGCTATGCCACTTACGAAATTGTAAAAAAAAAAATGTTGGGTAAAAATTGGGGCATTGAATAAGAAAAAGCTTTTAATGTTATTATGGATAGGTTGTGTTATGCACGTGTTTTAGCACTACTTAACTTTAACAAAACTTTTGAGATTGAATGTGAGGAAGAGGTAATGGAGCTATGTTCATGCACAAGAAAAAGGCTAATAGCCCATTTTAGTGAAAAAAATAAATGGGGCAGCTTTGAATTACCCAATATATGACAAAGAACTATACGCATTGGTCAGAGCATTGGGGACTTGATAACATTACCTACGGCCAAATGAGTTTGTTATTTATACTAACCATGAGTCCCTAAAGCACTTGAAGGGGCAAGGTAAGTTGAATAGGAGACATGCCAAGCGGGTGAAATTCATCATGACTTTTCCATATGTGATTCACTACAAACAAGCTAAGGAAAATGTTGTGGTGATCGTGCCATTGTTTCTACTTTAAATGCCAGGTTATTTGGGATTTGAGTACATTAAAGACTTGTATGCTAATGATAATGACTTTGCTAGTGTGTGTGGGGCATGTGAGAAGACAACCTTTTGAAAATTTTATAGATTAGATGGGGACTTGTTTAAATAAAATAAACTATGTGTACCTAATAGTTCTATGCACAAGTTGCTTGTGTGTGAGGCACATGGATGAGGCTTGATGGGACATTTTGGTGTGAGAAAGACCTTAGATGTGTTGCATAAACATTTCTTTTGGCTTAAAATGAAATGTGATGTGGAGAGATTTTGTGCGAGATGTGTCACATGTAAGCAAGCCAAATCTAGAGTCTTACCTCATGGTTTGTATAATCCGATACCCATACTGAATGAGCCTTGGGTAGATATTTCCATGGACTTTGTTTGAGGCTTGCCTAGGTCAAAGAAATGTAATGATTCAATCTTTGTGATTGTTGATAGGTTTTCTAAAATGGCACATTTTATATCTTATAATAAAACTGTTGATGCAACTAACATAGTTGGATATAGTTGGATTATTCTTTAGAGAAATAGTACGGCTCCATGGTATTCCAAGGAGTATTTTGTCCGATCTTGATGTTAAATTTCTTAGCTACTTTTGGAAAGTCTTGTGGACCAGTTGGAGACTAAGTTGTTATTTTCAATTACTTGTCATCTTCAAACGGATGGACAAATTGAGGTAGTATATAGAACTTTATCTACTTTTATTACGTACTGTAATTCAAAATGATCTAAAGAATTGGAAGGATTGTTTGCCGTTTATTGAGTTTGCTTATAATAGAAGTGTCCATTCTACTACTAATATTTCACCATTTAAAATTGTGTATGGTTAATCCACTAACCCTTTTAGATTTGATTCATTTACCTATTGATGGAAGGGATAGCTTGGATGGACATAGGAATGTGAAGATGGTGAAGAAACTCCACGAGAGGATACGAGAACAAATTGAAAAGAAGAATAAACAATATGCGGCCAAAGCCAAAAAAAAAAAGCCGTAGACAAGTTATCTTTGAACTTGGTGATTGAGTTTGGGTGCATATGAGGAAGGAAAAATTTTCTATCCGTAGGGCGGTCTAAGCTACATAGTAGGAGAGATGGACCATTTCAAGTCCATGAGAGGATAAATAATAATGCTTATAAGCTTGACCTTCTAGGTAAGTGTAATGTGCCTACTACTTTTAATTGCCGATCTTTCTCCATTTAATGTAGACGATGATTTGAGGTCAAATCTTTTTAGCGAGGAGGGGATGATGAGAACCACGGACCAATTGCTAGCAATGACTCGTTACATATTCGGTGGAGCCAATAACGAGATTAAGGGCTAAGAAGATCAAGAACGTCATACATAGTTTTGTCCAAGCTACGTGGGCGAAACCAACACCCAAAGTGCAACAAGCAAGACACCAACCTTCAACATGAGTATGACAAAGGAAGAGCCAACATTAGTATATTTGATTCAAACTAAGGAACATATTAAATGCATATTAGAGGCTAGTGGAAGATTGGAGGCCCAAAATGAGCATAATTCAAAATTTGGAGATCAACTAGCGTAGGGTGGAAATTCACCATGGGCGGTTGCGCAGGGTAAAATGTGGGACAATCTCCCAACCCTTTTTTCCCAACCAGTGGCAAAAATTTTATGCCTAGGCGAATTCTAGCAGATTTTTGGGATTTTATTTCTTTTTCGTTTAGAACTCTATTTTGTTAAGTTTCTAGTTATTTTTCGAATTAGACTAGGTTTTCATTGGTTTTACACATATAAACACTTTTCATCCTATATACGTGGCGGAAACAAGGGGTATAGTAAGCAAAATCATACGAAAAGAAAAGGGAGATGTGAAAACGAGGTGCGTTCCTTCCATATGGCAACCCCAATTTGATGACCAAATAATGATTCTTGGCCACACTCACTGAGGTTTATACATTTGACCATGAAAGACCTTAACCACCTTTCTTGGTTATTATCAAGGGTGGTTCTTAAGAGCTTAATATTATTTTGGTCCTTGGATAACAATGAACGCGAATAGAAAAAAGAAGGGATAGGCTCACGACATTATCACGGCCAACTATACCAAATCCTTTATCATATTAAATAAAAAATTACTTTATCTTGGGCAGAATCCTTACGTAAGGCTTTCAGGGATTAAGATATATTTCAAGCGTGAAAGATTATCATAAGAGATTCCCAACATATGAATATGCCCCTAGGTATCATTAAATCCCATAAATGATTGTTCTCATGTAGAAAATTGGAAATGAAAATCTCTTTCTCGCATCCATTCTCCATCACTTTGTCGGAACAAAAATATCGATGTAGTGATATAGAAATGTTTGGTACATAAAGCCACGATATGATAGATCTCTCCTTCACCATCCCATGGGGATGGTCTACAAGGTTCATAACTACTCCAGGACGTTTACCTAGCCAATGCTTAGATTACAAGTCATTTTCAGATGTAATTGAAAGCAAATAGATAAGATTTTGTGAGACTTCGTTGGCCCATCCAAAAAAAGTCATTATTATGCCACTTTCTCAAATCATAGAGTTTCATGATTTCATTGAGTAAATATGTTATCAAATGAGTTGTAATTACAATTGTGACGATCGAAAAAAAAAAAAGAGTTCATATATGCTCTAAGGTTGAAAATATCATAAATATCTAGAAAATTGGCTAAAATGGTCCCTCATCTTTGTCCCCAGTGTAGAAATCATCTCTAATGTTTGTTTTTGGCACAGAAGACCCGTAACCTACGTGTTTTGGTGCGCAATTGATCATTCTTTGATGAAAAAGACAAATATACCCAAAATTTTAATTAGTGAAAATTATAATTGGATTTCTAATCTTTGCAAAAGCTGTAAATGGGTCAGGTACATTTATTAAATAATATTTAATTTAGCATATTCAATATATCACTATTGGCGTGTCAATTAAATTTTTCATAAGAGAAAAATGTAAAATTATTGCGCTTTAAGTATATATAATTGCTATGTGATTTGAAAAACTTGAATAAAAATTAAGTTAAATAGCGTATATAATTTTATGATATTGAACCAATCTTATTATGGTTTTTTAACATAAAAATACTAAATAAAATTAATTAACACATTATGTGTTCTTTATTTTTTGAACGATAAATTAAAAATATAAAGATAACAATTGAGGCTCTAATATTTGTAGTTAATAAACGAATAGCTCAATTAAATAAAAGTATTTAAGTATTAAGTTTGTGACAAAATTATATTTCTTTTTATGTTGTAACAATAAAATAAAAATTTAAAATTTAAATAATATAATTACTTAATAATAAAAAAAATAATTTTATTTAACATATTTATTAATAATTATGAGCTTAAATTTTAGTTATTTTATAATAGTTCGTAAAATATACAAAACAATTTAGTAAATTATCAATTTGGTCAATAAAGTGTTAATTCAAAAAAAAAAAAAAAAAGAACCCGTTAGTTTTCTTTAATTTTTATAAAAATAAAATTATCGAACCCATTGCACATTTTGCAAAGATTAGAAATCCAATTACACTTTTCTCTAATTAAAACTAAGGCCATATTTGTCTTTTTCATCAGAACTAATTGCGGACCAAAACACACATAGGTTAGAGTCTTATGTGCCAAAAATAAATATTAAGATGATTTACTTGAGGATAAAATTGATGGCCCATTTGCGCCAATTTTCCTAAAAATCTTAAAATTTGTTATGTTCCCACCACGAGAAAGACGCATTTGGATGAGGTATGCCTAGTGCGCAGAGGATCCGTTGATAGTTTGTCTCAGTAGGGAATTGTACGATTGTTTCCTCTATTGTATTGAATCAATAAAAAAATGGTCAACGCTATGGCCCCTTACTGTTTGATACAATGTTGACTGACTGGCTTGATTGGAATCCTATTTCCAATCTACTTATTTTTATTTCTTCGTCTTCCTCTATCCATATCATATAGGTACACTGTTTGAATCAATAGGGAATATTTTCTTCTGTATGAATCGATCTTAAGGGTGAAATAGAGGTCTGTAATAGATAGTGATTTATATTTTTAATGATTTTCTCCTTTATGTTTTTATTTACGAAAGTCAACAAAAAAAGAATTGCTTCCGATTTTGGTGGACAACCTGGCAAACAGACATCCACGGGTTCGTATACTGGACCTCTCGCTTTCACCACTATTTGTATGTTTACTAAAAACACACTGAGAAATGTAACTGTCACTTACAATGGACATATCCATATAGATTTGAGACTGAAGATATTTTTCACATCTTCTAGAGCTCTTCTTGAACGAATATAGTTCTATAGAAAAATAGAATGTCTTGTAGACGTCTTTGTTAAGGATTTTCAGAAAACTTAAGATTCATTTTTCTTCCTTGTTCTTAATTGAACTAACCGAACTGATCAAAGGCTTCGCAAATCTTTGTAGCGTTCATTCTAACTTGGTTCTTTGATTTTAAAAATCATCGGGTCAAGATCTTGCGGTTTGATTTTAGCTTTCTTGAGGTTCATTATCAATCTTTGTTGTGGGTTCCGAGATTCAATCTTTGTGGGTTCGCATCATAATCTTCTTTGCAAGATCTCCAAAGACATTGATGAAAGATCTTGTGATTTTTCAATAGCTATCACCACGTGATCAAATTTGAATAATTTTTTTCGATAAGCTTTTGGGTCTCCATAGTTTCCCCATTTGATACCAGGAATTAACTCTCGTAAAATATTCTAATTTTTTTTTTCATCGTCTTTCATCTCAAGGATTGCAAACGAACCTTCTTCACTTGATCTTGGATGGAATAAGTTGTCCCAATAATTTTCCATGCATTTTGGGAATTGTTTGCCTTTGATATCCTCTCATAGACTGTAATTTCAATAGCTTGATATATTTGGAAATTTGCTTTTTCTATCTTTTTGCTTATTACTCTTCAAGGGGTTTCTTTGTGGTTTGGACAATTGTTTTTCATTTTCATGTGGTTTGTACTCCTTCTTCCACAACACTCCACAAGTCTTGAGATTGAAGACAAAACTTTGTTAAATTACTCCAATAATCAAAATTTTCTCAATTGAAGTGAGGCATAATGGAAACAAGATTATTGTTGGACATTGTTTTTAAGCAAATTTGTGATACTGAGTTTGAAGGTAAGAAAATTTGGATAATTTGGAGAACAATAATATGTGGTCATATTTATATATATACCAAGATGACATACGAACCAACAAAATATTTGAAGTGACAAACAAAAAAACAAGATGACTCATCAAACAGCCTAGTCAAACAATGAATTCAAGATGACTCCTTAAACTACTCATCCAAACTATTAAATTTTATGAGACACTTGACTATATTCAATACATGAATTATAATTATTCTAAGAAATGTGATGGTCAAATTAATTTTATTCCAACAATAAGTCCAAAATATTCTTCCTATATGCATGAGTGTCACAAGAAACACTAACTTCTAATGCAAGAAAATAAATTCACCCATATTAATTAATTTTTCTCTATTATCTTCAAAGAATCGAGGCACAATGACACAATCGTATTGCCCGCCATTCAACCCGACCCAAACTAACTTGAGAGGTGGAAGAAAATGGGGTGAGTATATGGGAAATACTCAACAAGATGTGTAGTTCTAATTGAACATAATTTAACCAATAGTGATTGGTCTTATCAATACACAAATGTATGCGAATTCTAGGTTCAATCATTTCATAGATCACCCCGAAGAGCTATAAGCATTTGATGAATATTATTACAAAAAAATATCATGATAAGATAGAAGAAGCACTTGCAGGTGTAATCTTACCTTGAACCTTAACGATAAGAGATGAAAACACATAAAAATGTGCAGTTCCTTGTTCCTACGTGACAACTTAATTGTCTTCTTCAAAATCTTCATTTAATCTTTAGGGAAAAAAAAGAAAGAATTTTGGAGTTACGTATGTGCCTGTGTTTTGCTGCTTGTTAATGGAGAAAAAGAAAAAGAAAGAGATAATGGAGATAATACGAGAGAGGGTGAGAAAGAGAGAATTTGAAGTGTGTTGGTGGAGAGAGAGACGTGTGAGTATGTGGAGAGAAAGAAAGGCGTGGTAGTTGAGGAAGTGAGAGATAGAGAGAGATCATATGCACGAGTATGGGTGCAAGAGAGACGAGAAAGACCAATAGATAAGTAATCGCGTGTGAGGTATTTCTATAAATTATTTTAGGATTATACTTTAACTTAGTGCTTGTTTAGTGTAGATAAAAATTAGATTTTTAAGAGATTTTAATAAAAGTTGATGAAATTTGTAGTTAAAAAGTTGATAAAAATTGTGGGTCCTTAGAATGTGTGGTTGAAAATAAGTTTGTAGATAACTTTGTACATTTAGCTAACACTCCACGCACATCAATGTATATCCCCAAAATGTGCAATTGCTTTACATAATGTGTTCATCTTTAGCAAGGTATCCTATACAAGAGAAAAGCTCGGACCCCATCACGGGGTCCATAACTTTTCCCTCATGAGAGACCACCCCCATCCCTCAATTGCAAAAACCACCTCGCCCTCCCCTCCCCCTCCCCCATCATTTATTTATATTTTAACCCCTCCCCTCATTTATTTATACTTTAACCCCTACTTTCTTTAATTTCAACATATTTATTTACCACCAAATTTATATCCACATTATTAATTTAATTAAATTTATTAAATTAAAAATAATTTTTTTATTATTATATTTATTGTATTCGTTTTTTCAAAATATAATATATAATAATATTTATTGAGTTAAATATTATTTATATCATATAATAAATAATATAATTAACGTTAATTTTATTATTAAGATTAGAGTAAGACTAATTAATTAGTTTATATTTGAGTAACGAATTAAATTTTACTTAAAAAATAAAAATAAATAAAGCGTGCATAATAAATATGATGCATTGTTTACTGTCTGTGATCGAGTATTGTGGATCCAGAGTATGATATGGGTACTGTGGGTTTAGCGCATGATATGCGTACTGTGGGTCCAGTGCATGATATTATTAGTCTGACGGATCCTGCGAGTACTGTGGTTGATTTGTGTTATCTAAACTGACAATCAAATTATTACCTATTATAAACCAAATGGACCCACACTAATAAAATAATAAGTAAGGAAATATATAACATTAATTTACCTATTTTGCAACAGAGGACAAGTTCTTCTATCATGGTCACGGGTGCCACATCAATTATACTTTCAAATAAAAAAAAACATAAAAAATTGTTAACAATATTATAACTAACTTGCAAATTACAAAAAATAAATCTGTACAAATAAACGAAAATAAAAAAAATTAATAATTTATTACTAACCTTTTAAGAATATGAAAAAAAATAAGTGAGACACAAATTTGGTAAAATAAATTCAGAGAACAAAAGTGATTGGAAATGTTTAATGTTGGCTAAATTTGGATAAAGCGATTGTGTTGGCCAAATTTCAAGAAAAAAGTGTATTTTGATGAGGAGAAAAAAATATATTCTGATAAAGATGGAAAAATATGTATTTGATAAGGAAAAATTGTTACGTTGAGTAGTGTATAAATAAGTGGGGAAAGGGAGAAAGAAAATAAATTTGTTGGGGATGGAGGGGTGTAAATTTAAATAAAGGCTATAAAAAGTTAAATGAGGGGTGGGGAGTTTTTGCAGCGCAGGGGGGTGCTTTTTTTTCTTGCAGAGGGGTGGGTGGGGTTTTTTATTTGACAGAGGGGGTGGGGGGCCTTTTTTTTTTCAATAGTTGCGTGTCAATCTGCGTGATTGACACGCAGCAGACTGAGACTGATCTGGACCCCGTCATGGGGTCCAGATCTTCTCTCCTATACAAATCAATTCCTTACCCTTTAATGTAAGTTATACTTCAAAACATGCTTGGGACAATTTCACTAACATTTTGCAAGCAATAGTTAAAACACAAAAGGAAGAGACAAATTTATATCCCAAGTTAGCTCATTTTTCTCTCAAACAAACACAATCATTCATACTACAATACTATACTTGGTCCCATCCTCCATCAATATTGCACTATAGTTTTAGCACAAGTTCCATAAATGTCAAAGAAAACCCTAAAGATTGAGGTTCACCCAGATTGAGGTTTACCCAATTTAAATTTTCAATGAAGATTTTTCCTAATGTTGATGTGTAGATGATGGGAACAACCTTACTTGTAAGGCATAGGGGTGTGAAAAAATGGCTAAAGGTCGAGGTTTTAGTAACCTCAGACTGTTTGCACAGATGCGTTGCTGGGGCGGAATATTATTTTTCCTTGCAGTGCAACCGCATGGATTGTTGGCGCAACTATTCTGCTTATGTGCCAGCAACCGTGCAAGTTCCATCTCCTATGCTCATCACCCTTCCATTTGGCCTAAAACTAGTCATTTTTCACTATTGATCAACCACCCTAACTAAATAAACCAATTAAAGCAATGGGTAGTGAAAATAATCAAAATTAAGGCCAAATATTCGGTTAGCTCCAAGTGCACAAATCAATAATTTCCTACCTCAAATCTGGAACTAAACCGCGACTTCAGTATTTATCCTTAAGATGCTGAGTGCAATGAATGATTAAAATTGACATGTTGGGACGACAATTTATATTGCCTAATTTGTGACTCTAAAACACCTAAAATCGAAAATGACTCTACCTAAAAATGCAAAATTCATAAGCTAAATATACAAAATTAAACTGAAAACTATGAAAATAAGTGAAAAAAAAGGAATAGAGTCATGGGGGCTTGAGATGGCCTTGAATTCTTGTAATTTTCGACTTTGCAAGATTTCTCCTTAGCTCTCGAAGCTTTAACTCATCTCTTTTCATTATTTAGTGCTCCAACTATTTCACCTCTTTCCACTTCTGGTTTACATTTTTCTCAACAACTACTGTTGACCTCAAATAATAGATCATGTTTTTTAAAGTCAACAGTTAATGTGGATGCTAGAAGCGAACAGAGTCGCCATTCTTCTCCGACAATGTGTAGGGTGGTTGGGAATTTATAAGGTTCTAAATATACAGGCAACCCTTTTCCTGAGATTTCTTTGTGTAAATTTTGTAATATTTTCCTTCACGATTTGGTCCTCTATTTATAGGAAACTCTGAAAGAGTAAAAATTCATTTTTACTTTTATGATTGGAAGTCTCCTTTTTATGATTTGACATTATCCGTCACTAGGGTCTAAGTCCTAAGGCAAGTAACCTTTTATCCAAACTGTCATGTCAACGTGCAGCGGTACGATTCACATAATGTTGAAGTTGAATCTATCAGAATGTTCCATCTGAGAAAAAGGCATAAGGCCCAAGGCTATGGCCGATGCGCAACTAGGGCTAAACGCTAAGTTTGATTTCAACATTACCTCCGCATTCAGTTTGAGACTGTGTCAGTATGAGGCTCCCTACTTTGACCTTTGACACAAGCATCTGATTGGACTTATTCATGGGGCCGATCAACCAAGCCACATACCCTTAAGACTAATGCACGTCCACGTGGACTTTTGTAATGTTTTGGATTTAACATTAGTCATTTAAGTCCGAGCCTTATATTCATGTAAAGTGGAGTATTTCCAATGGTATTTCTAGATGAGTTACTAGCCGCTGAGAGATGGCTTGAGTTCTTGGCTTCTCTATGTTCTGAGGCTTAATGCCAAAGCGGAACCCGAAGCTTGAGTAATCTGCGTAGCATTTTGTATTCAAGGCTTAATGTCAAGTAGAATACGAAGTTTGAAACTGCAATTGTGGCTTTTTCGTATTTAGAGGCTTTATTAATGAAGCAGAACCTGAAGCTTGAGCAATATTTAAGTGTTTAGCTTCTTTGTATTTCAAAGACTTATTTCCGGAGCCGAACCTGAAGCTTTGACAATCCTTTGGCAAGTGTTTAGCTTTTTTATATTCTGAGGCTTTATTGCCAGAGCTGAACCTGAAGTTTGAAGTTGGAAGTTCCTTTAACATTTTTTCATTAGTCATCTAAGTCTGAGTCTTTGGTTTAGTTAGGGTGAAATATTTGAATGTTAGTTCATCTTTTTTATGGCTTCACTATGCTCCGAGGCATTTTTGCTGAAGCAGACAACAAAACACTTTTGAAGTTTCAGCTCATTTTTATTCTGAGGCATTAATAGACGAAATATGGAGCAAAATTTTTAAGTTCTGGCCCTAATTTATCTTAGGCATCAGTACCGAAGCGGTAAAGGCGATTTTTAATAGTTGGCCCCATTTTATTATGAAGCATAATTACCAAAGCAAAATCTCAAACAGATTTTAGCAAATATATAGTTTCTTCGTATTTTGAGGCATAATTGTCAAAGTCGAACCAAAAGCGAATTTTTAGCAAGCATGTAGCTTCTCTGTACTCGAAGGCATAATTGCTGAAGTGAACCTTAAGTAAATTTCTAGCATGCAGCTTCTCTATATTTTGAGGCATAATTGCCGGTGCGGAATCTGAAGCGCTAGAAAATTTTCTTGCAAGTGTATATCTTCTCCGTATTTTGATGCATAATCGGAACCTGAAGCAAGCAGCGGAACAGAGACTGGAGTTAGTAGTCTTATAGTCATGTAAATTGTCTTTGTACTATATTCACATTAGTTCTCCAAGTCTGAGACACATATTTATATGAGATAGAGGACTTGACTGAATCCTGATGGATTTGCTGATGCCACGTGTCTTAGACTGGTTGTGGTGTTTGAAAGTTTGACGCAACGAATGCTATTCACAGTTGTTATGATTATATATATTGAATGTGTGTGTGATGGTTGATATCTCGAGGTGTAGTAATCGTGATCACATCACTAAGCCTTAGGACCATGCTTCACATGATTTGATGCGTGTGTGTGGCGCGTGGCCCATCCTCGCTGTTCATTTGAAAATGATTATAGATCCCTTTTAGATTCTAAGGCAAAGATTTAATCCCCAACCAACGGTTGGGATGTAATATGACTTCAATATAACAAAAGGTGATTGGTGTATGCTACCTATAAAAAGGGAGATAGATTTGCAAGCATTTTCATTTACTTCTCCACAATTCATAAACACCTATTGATGTACCTCATTTAATCATCCAAAGATTTTTATTGAATGTTTTCTTCCTTTAAGATGAAAATAGATTAAAATGTTTTTCCAAGAAAGTCATACACGTAGTTAGGGGAGTTGCACCTACAATGACGACGATAAAATCTTTGTAGAGATGACCAGGAACAAAATAGACATTTGCTAGGAGCTCTCCAATTTCCAATACATTCAGAGAGATCTGGTTTTGATTTTTTTGACAAAAATAGGGCAAGGTCGGAGTGCGGATTTAATGGAACAGCCAAGGATGAATCAGGGATTTAATATTTCCTACAAATTTGTTCCTGCTGCTAAAGTTCCTCATATTAAGTGACTCAAGTGGAGTAGAGAATGACTCTCCCATAACTTTCCAGTTGACAAATGGGTTCTCTTTGAGAAAGATATCTAGAAGTGGTGAAGTTTTGGAGGATGAGGGCCTTCATTTAGAGCTTGGTTGCCTAACCTCGACGTTTTATCTTTTCAAAATGTTTCCATTTCGTCATTATATATGATGGAACTGTTAGCTTCTTTGGGGTGCAGATGGACATGCCATTTCAGAACTATTTAAAGACCTGGGAGGTGATTCAGCCTAGGCCAAGGCTACAAGTTACCCTCTTGAATCAAAATTTCAATCAGCCCTAGTCAGCGAGCAACCAATTGGCTTTTCTTTCTCAATCTTGTGCTAACCCATCATACGAGATATGGGTCTTTTTTTGATATTGTAACAAATATTGTGGTATTTTTCTTAATCAATGGAATTTACAATATTTTTAAACTGCATTACTATAATAACAAACTTCAGACTAATTTAACGTATTAACTTCAACTAATTTACAAATTTGCAGTCAAATTTTATAAGAGACTGTGTCGAATACTCAATTGGAGTTGATTATGATTTCGTTGAACGTAGCAATATGTTAGCTAAGTATCTTAACGTCAGTCAAATTTATAGGCTATTGCATATAAAGTCCTCACAGTTGGCAAGATCCTACCTTGGACGAGCGAGAGTCTAGAACTTCAACAAATGGAGGCTTAATGAGCACACCTTGAACGAGCGAGTGTCAAGAATTTCAATAATTAGAGGCTTAAAGACCCTGCCTTGGATAAGCAACGACTTACAGCTTGCCTCAACAATTGGTGAAATACGGGCGACACTTGCTTTCAACAAATAGAGGCTTTCTCATCCTGCCTCGGACGAGCGAGAGTCTAGAGCTTCAACAAATGGAGGATGAATGAGCCTGCCTCAGACAAGCATGATCCTAGAACTTCAACATTTTTTTAGGCTTAATGACCCTACCTCAGATGAGCGAGGACTTATAGCTTGCCTCTATTATCTAAGAAATTTGAGCAAGGTAAAAGACTTCAACGTAGAAACATTATTAAGCACGACACATGTCACACTTTGCTTTTCTAAAGTTTTAGTGAAACTGCAAGCACGCCTCTGAGCAGTCATATTAAATGGAGTAATGTATACGAAGAGGTAAACTTATTGGCGTAATGATTACAGTCGTCAATCTGGCACGCAGAGCCCTTCAGTTGGCGCGCGTGCGAACCATCTGGGCATCAATTTAAAATATATTCTGGTGCCTTTCTGAATTATGGGTCCCAAATTAATGTCCATGATTAAAGGCCTAGATACTCCATTCGATCTAATAGACAAGTACAAGGGTCAACTATTCCATGTTCGGATACCTAATCTCAGCATCCTAAAGCATCTTCTGATGTATAGGAAGTTGTTGCAATCCTTCATAGTGTACTAGGATGACAAAGGTGGCCCTTACTATGATGGCCAGATATATTTGCACGGTATCTCCTAGCGCTGGTTTCGATACCAAATGAGCCTAACTGAGGTGCTCCTTCAACGTCCTAAATGCTTTTTTGCATTCCAAGGTCCATGCGAACTTTTTTCCTCTTTTGATCCTTCTTCGAGAGACTCTTATCGGTTGACTCGAAAACAAAGTGGTATAGGGCCACAATCCATCCAGTGAGGCTCTATACTTTCTTTAGGTTTTGAGAGGACTTTATTTTCAAGTAAGGCTAGATCTTCTCTAGGTTGGTTGGCCTCAATTCTCCTCTCGTTCATCATATAACCTAAAAATTTTCCAGAGGCGACCCCAAAAGCACACTTCAACAGGTTGAGCTTCATCTGATAGTGTCAGAGAATGTTGAAGGTATCTTTAAGGTGGACTATGTGTTCACTTTCGATTTGGCTCTTCACTAGCATGTCATCCACATACATTTCCATGTTCTCCAATCTGGTTAGCAAACATTCAGTTCACCAACCTCTAGTACGTGGACTTGACATTGTTTAATTCGAATGGCATCATCTTGTAGTAGAATAAGCCTTAGTCGATTATGAATGATGTGTGCTCTTCATCTGACCTATACATAGGGATCTGATTGTAACCAGAATAGGTGTCGATGAAGGACATCAATGCATGCCCCGCCATCACATCAATGAGTTGGTTAATGTAAGGTAGAGAAAAACTATCCTTGGGACAAGCCTTGTGCAAGTCAAATAAATCAATGTATGTCCTCCATTTGTGGTTGACCTTAGGAACAAAGACTGGATTGACAACCCAACATGGTTAGTGATCTTCATGGATAAAGCCATTGGAGATGAGTTTATCTACCTTTTCCTTTAGATCGGCATACTTTTTCTAGAATCAAGACTCTTCTTTTGTATTTGTGGAAAAAAAAAATTTAGGTCAATCTTTAGGGCTGGGCAAGACATTTGAGGATCGATCCCAATCATATATTTGTGCTTCCATGGAAAAATTCCAAAATCATTTTTAGAACACCTCTAGTTCTCGACTCATTCTTCAAACAAGTTGCTCCCAACTTGGAGTACTCTGGTGCCATCAGGGTTAATGGGAAAACATTTTAGCTCTTCCATTGGAGAAGCATATAAATCAAAATCCATGATCTTCGGATCAATGCTGTCATCCATGGTTATTTCAAATGCATGGGCGCTCGGCTTGATGTCGTCAGCCTCGTCATCTTCTATATCGTTATCTGTCATGACTCTCTCTCTATATCTATATGTACTACAAAGATATAGTTAGTTTCGACACTGAGATGGCTTTTTTGAGTACACTCAAATAACACTCTCAAGATTGCCATGCAAGCCTCGGTGGGAAATTTCATGGAAATATGGTGGATAGAAGTCACCACCTTCAGTTCTTTCAGCATTAGCCACCCAAGGTTTGTATTGTGGGCTAACTAGTAGTCGATTACGAAGAATTCCAAAAACACTTGGGCAAACCTCGGAGCCTTACCTAGAATCACCGATATGGTAATCTTTCTCATTGGGACAACACGTTCGCTAATGAATCCATAAAAAACTTCTGGGATTGGGGTTAGGTGATAGTTTAACTCTATTTTGTCAAAGGCCAACTCGAAGATAATCTTGATGAACTTCTTTGTCAACCAATATCCTCCACATCGCATTCCTTGCTATCTTAACCTTATCAAAAGTTTATCACGGTGATGGTAAGCGGGATCTTCTTGATAAAGAAGATCTGCTCAAACATGGCCTTCTTCTTAATCGACTATCACTCTGAACCAAGTAGCTCATTATTGGAGTGTCCATCGCTTCCTTGGCATAGTGGAATTCATTGATTGTCATCCAATGTAAGAGCCTCCAAAGATTGTTTGAACCTCTCAGACTAGTCCTGATCATTTTGAGTGTTCCTGTTTTGCCTATGGTATTCCCTTTGAAAAGTCGAATTCATCCACGATTGTTGGTGCCAGGGCGCACTACAAGAAAAATAGTCTTTTACGGGCAAAAAACGTTGTCATAGGTCTTTCGCAACATGACATTCGTATGTTGCGTTCTTTGATGTTGCCAAAAGTAAATGTCAGCAGCAACATGTATTGTATGTTGTGAAAGATAAAAAGCGCGTTGTCATTTATATTTTAGCAAGCGATATATAAGTTTTAACCACTTTCATTTGCTTGTTGTGATAAAAGTTAACGTTTGGTCTTTTAACAACGTGCAATTGAATGTTATCTTTGGGTTTTAACAACGGTAAATGCATGTTGCCATTTATTGACATGTCGTCTTTTGACAATGTTCCACTGCATGTTGTCGAATATTTTTAACAACGTTCTAATATATGTTGTCGAATCTTTTTAACAACGTTCTAATGTATGTTGTCGTTTTATTTTAACAACGTTCAAGTGTCGTTGTCCTTTTATTTTCAACAACATTCAATCGCGCGTTGTCTTTTCTTTTTAACAACAGTTAATGTCCATTGCCTTATATAAAGTGTGTTCTTTTCACAATGTTCAAATGTACATTGTCTTTTCTTTTTAAATTTTACTTTCACAATTATTTAAATTCAAATTGCATTATAGATATGTGTGTGTGTGTGTAGAATCCCGAATTTTATTATTATTTTATTTGTTTAGGACCTAAGTGAAAATATGTTTTAGAATCAATTAGATTATTTTGGGCTAAATAATTAATTTGTGAAATTTTGAGTTTTAATATTTCAATATTGGACTCCTTGGATATGATCAATTTTCGGCCAGATTTAAAATTCCGAATTTGAAACTTGTTTATTTGTAGCTTATCACTATATCTCTCTCTCTCTCCTATTAGGTTTCGAGATACCAAGAATCCTATTTAACCTAAACTCTAGAGTTCTAAATTTTATACCAATACTTAACCTATAAACTTAGTCACCTTTCACGGTTTTTCAATTACCGTAGCGGTAGCACCCGTGCACGCACCGTATAATTTATTTCTTTTTCCACCATTCATTCGTGCTCTTTTTGCAAGCTTTACGTTCAATTTTTAGTGCAATCATTCACAAGAAATAAGGTGAGATACTACGTGCTATTGTTGATGTCTACAATTTTCTAATTATTATTTTTACGCATGTGAATCGATTACTTAATTTCAATGCTCCTTTGGGAGAAATCATGAACCGGTTCATTTAAACCTTCTAAGTTTCAGATTAAACTTTTGGGTTCGATTAAACCTTTGAGTTTCATTTATTTGCGGTGATTGCATGAATTATCATTGTCATGGTGTGATAATTCACGATTCGATTTAGTAAGTTAATTTCATGCTTAATTATAATATTTAGATTGTTTGTAGAAATTAGCAAGTATCTCATTGAGTATATTCAATTATACTCATCCCTCATTTTAAATAATTTTCGTGTAATGATTAATGTGAGGGATGCGTGGAGGGTCGATGAAGTTTGTCAAGCCAATGATCGCCAAATTAGATAATTTTGTTTATGATGCTTTAGACAATTTACATTGAAATTTTTAAGTTATTTAGCATTAAACAAATATTTCCCTATTTGTTCTGATTTAACCAATTGATTGACAATTGGGATTTTATTATTTAAGTCATTTTCCGCAATATTTATAGTTTATGGTTTTTATTAACTCTCCGGACTTGAGAAATTTCGGGGCGTTACAAATGGTATCAGAGCAGCCGGGTTTACCTTTCTGTAGACTCGTTAAAAAAAAAAAAAAAAAAAAAAAATTATGAACAGTGTGATTTACTGTTCACGGAACAGTGCACGACTGTTCACGTGAACAGTGTCAATGAACAGTATAATTTACTGCTCGCATGAACAGTATAGTTACTGTTCACGTGAACAGTAACCGGGGAAAAAATATTTTTTTTATTTTTCTTACGTGATTAGTAGCGATGACAGTACTAAAACAAAAAAAAAAAATTTGTGATGAATAGTAACTTTTTACTATTCACGGAACAGTACCTCTTTACTGTTCACGTGAAAAAAAAAAAAAATTTACTTTTTCTATTTATTTATTTTGATTAGTAACAGTGAATTTTTTTATAAAAGAAAAAAAAAAAAGTTTTATTTTGGTACGAGATATTTGGCACCCAGAGCTCACTGATCAGCCACCATCCAATATTTTGAGTTATGAAATAAGTGAACATGCTTAATTGCCGTAAATTATTTTGCTAGTCTAACTAAATTGATTAGCATGATTTTATAAAGTATTTGTCGCTTATTTTTTTTATTGCATTGAACTATTTAGTAATGCGGTATAGTTATTTAAAATTAAGTAGTGTGCGAAACATGGTAGTGTATTTTACGACCAAAAACTTTGAAAATAGAATGTAAACAATGAGTTGTTCCCTTATGTTCACGTTAGTTAGTGGTATATCGTATTTTAATTAAATTATGTAATCATATCACTTAAATTACAATATGGAAAAATGATGAATGGTTAGCGAACCTAAATATATAAATTTATTTTGTTTATTTGAAAGAAATGTCTCGACAAACACAAACCCAAGCAACTATGTTCAGAGACTTGATGAGAGCGGTCCAAGACTTGGGCAGACAACAGGCTCAGGAGCCACCCCCGAGTGCGACAAGAGTTGACAACACGAGTTCGATGGTTGAACAGTTTCGTCGTTTCAAACCACCATCTTTTAATGGTAAGGATGATCCTTTCGCCGCCGAGGAGTGGCTGAGAAGACTTGAAGGGATTTTTGAGCATCTGAACTGCAACGATATGCAGAAGGTTTCTTGCGCGAAGTTCATGCTGACTGATGATGCTAGCCATTGGTGGGAATCCGATTCACGCACTAGGACTGCAGAGCAGCAACGTAGTCTCACTTGGGACCAATTTAAAGAAGCATTGCTGGGAAAATATTTTCCTCAGTCATTGAAGGATCAAAAGGAAGCAGAATTTCTTCAACTCACGCAAGGGAACATGCCGCTTGGAGAGTACGAAAGGAAATTCGAACGGCTGTCTAGGTATGCGCCGCATATGGTTAACACCGAGCTAACAAAAGCCAAGAGGTTCGAGATGGGATTACGACCCGAGATCAAAGGAATCATGGCCGCCCAGCAGTATACTACTTACGCAGAAGCTCTACGTCGGGCACAGGCAATCTCTACTGGATTAGGGTTGGGGGAGAAAATCCTACCCAGTTCTGAGGTTTCTAAAAAGCGAGAATGGAATGAGCCATATACAGAAAATGGAAATGGACAAAACAAGAAGGCTAATAATGGATCAGGATCAAGCAAACCGAATGAAGTCATCCCGCCATGCCCTAAGTGCAATAGGACCCATAGGGGCGAGTGTCTGTACGGGAAGAATGTGTGCTATCGATGCGGTAAGTCAGATCATATAGTCCAAAATTGTCAAGAACCCCCACCAAAAAGGAACAACGAACAGGGCAAAGGGGGAGAAGCAAGGGTTTTCGCCTTAAACCAGCAGGAGGCAGCAGAAGCTAAGTATTAAGAACTCTCTGACTAGCAAAGGTAAAATTTCGAGGGCGAAATTTTTTTTAAGGAGGATAGTTTGTAGAATCCCGAATTTTATTATTATTTTATTTGTTTAGGACCTAAGTGAAAATATGTTTTAGAATCAATTAGATTATTTTGGACTAAATAATTAATTTGTGAAATTTTGAGTTTTAATATTTCAATATTGGACTCCTTGGATATGATCAATTTTCGCCGATTTAAAATTCGAATTTGAAACTTGTTTATTTGTAGCTTATCACTATATCTCTCTCTCTCCTATTAGGTTTCGATACCAAGAATCCTATTTAACCTAAACTCTAGAGTTCTAAATTTTTATACCAATACTTAACCTATAAACTTAGTCACCTTTCACGGTTTTCAATTACCAGCGGTAGCACCGAGCACGCACTGGATAATTTATTTCTTTTCCACCATTCATTCGTGCTCTTTTTGCAAGCTTTACGTTCAATTTTAGTGCAATCATTCACAAGAAATAAGGTGAGATACTACGTGCTATTGTTGATGTCTACAATTTTCTAATTATTATTTTTACGCATGTGAATCGATTACTTAATTTCAAAGCTTCCTTTAGGAGAAATCATGAACAGCTTCATTTAAACGCTTGGGTTTCGATTAAACTTTTGGGTTCGATTAAACCTTCAGAGTTTCATTTATTTGCGGTAACTTGCATGAATTATCATTGTCGTGGTGTGATAATTCACGATTCGGTTTAGTAAGTTAATTTCATGCTTAATTATAATATTTAGATTGTTTGTAGAAATTAGCAAGTATCTCATTGAGTATATTCAATTATACTCATCCCTCATTTTAAATAATTTTCAGGTAATGATTAATGTGAGGGATGCGTGGAGGGTCAGTGAAGCTGTCAAGCCAATGATCGCCAAATTAGATAATTTTGTTTATGATGCTTTAGACAATTTACATTGAAATTTTTAAGTTATTTAGCATTAAACAAATATTTCCCTATTTGTTTACGATTTAACCAATTGATTGACAATTGGGATTTTATTATTTAAGTCATTTTCCGCAATATTTATAGTTTATGGTTTTTATTAACTCTCCGAGACTTGAGAAATTTCGGGGCGTTACGGTGTGTGTGTACACACAACTCATTCCATACAACCTAATTAGTCCTTAAATAAAATTTATGCAATAACAATAAATATGGCCAAGGATAAACAAATTAAATATATTATAAAGTAGTAGAATTACAAAATATGGCTTAAAAGTTTCTTTAAACATAATATAAGTTTCAATCAAAATCTAACAAAACACACGTTCTAGTGGGAGTTTTTTGCAATGACAAACTTTTAATCTACCAAAATTGAGCAAAAAAAACATGATATATAACACCCGAATCAGTAAAAATAATGTCCAACATATGTCCAAAGATTCTAGTTCACGACTTATGATAAATCACCGATGTCCAAACAAATGATTACTGCAAAATAGAAACAAAAGACAAATTAAAATCAATAAACTGCACCTATGATCCACGAGGCCATGTTTATTAAGAATATCCAAACTCAACTGTGGTACTTCACTGTGGTACTATCAAGGAAGTGAATAAAAAATGCACCACAACTATACTTAAATGTAGGCATCTTAGAGTAATTTAATATGAAAGAATTATATGCAATTGATAACTGAAAATGGGTTTTCCATTCTAGCAATATGAGGTGTTGCTTTTTTTCCCTTGTCTATAAGAGAAATTATCAATTCCAAAAAGG
This sequence comes from Forsythia suspensa, assembly GCA_023638005.1. Classification (NCBI taxonomy): domain Eukaryota; kingdom Viridiplantae; phylum Streptophyta; class Magnoliopsida; order Lamiales; family Oleaceae; genus Forsythia; species Forsythia suspensa. The sequence continues at coordinate 291,926 of CM042670.1, forward strand.
GAAACATTCTTCAAAGGCCACATGATAGCACTTAGCACAACTTAGCAAGTTTAATCTCGATAAATTGAATGCCCAGTGTGGTTAACAGAATATCAACATTTAATGGGCCACATCATTAATGCATCTACCCTAGCTATATTCCAAGTGAATACCTATGTATATATCACTATAGTTTAATGGTTACTAATTAATATTTTCTCAAGTTTAACCACAATATAACAGAAGAAACATTGCACGTCTGAGTGTTTGAATGAAAGCATTGCATGATTCAATAGCAAGAAACAAAAGCTTAATTACTAGACAAAGGCATGAATTCTCTTTTACGTTATTAATTGTATACTTCTTGTTGAGTGATTTTAACTTGACAAAGGCATGAATTCCCTTCTTTCCACAGGTTGTTCATTTATTGGACAAAAAAAAGAAGAAGAGAAAAATATAAAGATAAAAATGAAAAAAAGAAACAAATAAATATGAACCAGAAGATAAAGACAAATATTTCTCAAGTAAAAATACCTTGGTCAAATAATTTTAATACTTGCTTTTGGCCAAGTAACAAGATTTCCCAAGGCTTCACTAAGAACTCGCATCTGATTTGCACCTACATGAGTTTAAATTTGCATCAGGTCTATATAAGTTTAAATTTGCATTAGTGTTTATGCGGTCCAAAAGATTCATTATATGATAAAAGGGACGGGCAACAATCCCGCATGTCTCGAAAACAAATTGGTCTGACATTTGGAATGACATAAGACTTTCTCACACCACTAACTGTTGCTTCAGACAAGTCATTTTGAAATCCATGTACATGTCCCAAAGAAGGTTTTGAAATACAACGTGGTCAGCTATTCCCAGAGATGTCAATGCACGATAGTCATTTTACAAGGATAGAGTAAATTGATAGAGATTGAAAATGTCCTAAAGAATATAGAAGTTTCAGACAAACATTTTGAATGCAAACTGCTATGTTATGGACTGTTGGCCGTTCAAGATTACACAAACAAATTGCAGCTTTTATCAGCATATCAGTAGCACAAACTTCAAGCTCAACAAGAAATTACTATTAAATGATAGGTTCAAGAGAAGGGCTTTACCGAAAATTGATTGGCCATGACAGGAGAAGTCTCACATATACCGGGAAGAATTTGAAAATGCCTTAACTCGCCTCTAAAACCTCGAGATATACTTCCACTTCTGTCATGTTATGAAGAGTGACCCTCTGTTAGGTGCATGAGAATATCAGGAACGTAAAGAACAGTTGTGATAAAGTTCACCCACTACTTAACCCATCCCTCCAAGTGGAACTCCTTGTGATGTGAAAGGCTTGCAACTTTCTCGAGTAAAAGGATCGATTGGTGCTTTCTATGCCAAGAGATAAAAATCAGTTTAACAATAAGAATCTTTGCCATAAAGAATGATAACAAAGAGCAAGATGATAAAAGAATAAGAGAGTTACCCTTCCATGAGATGTCTCTTCACTTATATAATTCCACAAACGTAAAAAGTCGAAACTAAAATCACAATAAGCACACAAAAAGATCAATTGAGAAATGAGAAGGAGCATGCTGTGCACACCTATTGGTCAGTGTCATAAGAAAAAGTGCTGATTACCACTTTTATTGCTTCCGTAAACGTAACACTGACTTCTTTAAGAATACTAGCATGGCTGTTTAATTTCTTTGTCCATGCTTGTTCCGGAAGAGCAGCGCTGTCAAAATCAAGACGTGGCAAAAACTCAAGATAGTCAATAGGGTGGGTAAAAGAAAGAATCAGGGCAAGATTGGCAAACTCACATAGATAGTGGAGCTAAAAACATAAAATACTGGTGACATAGACACAAACCGTATTAAATTAATTTTAAAATGTAACGAAAATGAGAATTGAAAAATCGTAACTGAAAAGAGTATGGTAATTTTCTTCTAAGCGATAATACACCATTGTCCACAATTTACCCATTTAATAACTCACAAACAACAAATATGTGAAACAAATAAAAAGTTCAACAAATCTATCATTCAGTACTGCAAATCAAGTCCATATTCTGAGAAATAATTTTTAGAATCTATATTGAGCAAAACTAACTAAATCGAACTATAACTCCCAAATCAAAGTTACTTCAAACATAAAACATATCCTCTTACTAATAAAAAGGCAGTTTAATGTACATTTGTCCTATTACCAGCTGCCTTTGAACACTTATATATGCTGTGGAGTACTCTTTAATTATACTTATTTCTCTCCATGATTATATATGTCAATACACTTTTTATTCTCATATACATAACAGCATATAGTCAAGAAATCTATACTTAAACCATAATATATAGTCCCCTTTACTTTTCTACTGCAGTATGGAAGATAGCAGATCGGTTTTGCCTCCTGGTTTATGTTTTGATCCAACCGATAAGAGCTAATCGTTTACATTCTGAAACAAATTATCAAAGAATCAGGAAAACACCAGACAACCGATTTAACATCAATTAAATCTACTTTTTCAATTAATGATTGTGATAGTGCGCACATCAATTCGTAATTTAAGATCAAATAGAAACAGGGAAAAGTTTCAATCAAATGAATCGTGATTTTGTGTATTTTTAGTTTCACCCAAAGCTAAACCCAATCATAGAGTTCGATTCACATACCTGTATGATATTCGTGATTGTCCAAAACGCTAGGAAGAATTTGTCTTTGTTGGACTGATGAACAAGTTGCTCCACGCTAAAAACTGAGCCAAAACGATTTGGAAATCTTTGATAATAGTTTACCGTATTGAATCAGAGAAATGAAATCCAACTCGTTGATAATAGGTTTACCGTATTGAAGTAGAGAAAGGAAATCGAATTCGATATCGTTGATAATCAGTTTACCATATTGAAGAAGAGAAAGGATATCCAAAACATTGATCACAGAAAGGAAAACGTTTAACTTGGATAGATTTTGCGGGTTGGGCATTTTACTAAATGGGCATTTATTGTTTATATTTAAGAGGGCTGAAATAAAATAATAGCAACGAGCCTCAATTTTTTTAACAACGGACTATATTTATTGTTAAAAGTTAATGTTTTAACAACACGCGATGATCTTTGGCAAAGAGTCTATTATTTGCAACAGAATGTGAACATTGTGAAAGGTGCTAAAAGTATATATTTTAGCAACATGCACGAACGTTGCCGAATATATTATTTTTTGACAACGGTCACATTCCGCTGTGAAATTATGAAATATTTAAAAAAAAATTGCGACATACTATGAACGTTACAAAAGGATACATTGGCAACATTCGTTTAAATGTTGTTGTGAAATCTCAATTGAGTTAACCAATGGCAACATACATTTACTGCATGTTGCGGTAAACCCTTTTTAGCAACACACAATTTATGAATGTTGTTATTTAGATGTTGTTAAAGGCTATTTTTCTTGCTGGTTGGGTCATTTTCTTAGTGCATAAGGCCAATTTTTACCTTTGCCCTACTGTCTAGCATGGGACGATCTATTTTTTTTGGCAATAAATCCTTCCATAGGGGCCCTCATGTTAGGCTCACCGGTATCATGATCATAGATATGATGGTACCTACAGTATCTAGTCAGAGGCAATATTCTCCTGCCTATAGGATATTGGCTGGAGCTTCTAGCACGATATAACCTTTCGGGGCTAACTATAATCACTTCGATATTACGGTAAATATACCTCAATTGGAGGGGTCTCTATGCTATTTGATTGAATATCGGGACCTTTTTCTTTATCATTAGGACGGTCGTGCCTTCGCTAGCCTTTCCTGGGGTACATCATCTCTTGGACCTGGGATCTCTTTCTTGATTAGGTCCACTAACTTATTGTACGAAAGCAAGTCTCAGGTTTTGGATATCTCTCCAAAATGAGGTTGTTTGATCCAAGCCTACTTTCAATGCTTGGAAGGCTATATCTTGTGGAATATTTTCCACCTAAAGCACTTCATGGATGAAAATGGCTCAGATGGTTCTTTTGAGGCTGGCTCGCATCCTGCCTCATGTCATATATCCTTTATGCCGGGATGACCACAGGAGTGAACATTTGGATAAACCGATTCTTAAAATTAGGCTAGCTACCTATCTTCTTGGGTGTAAAGTTGATGTCACACTTTTTTTCTCCCCACGAAAGTGTTATATGGAAGTCTCGACATTTCAGGGTTGGACTTTTCCCCAACAAATTTCATGTGGATGTTGTAGTCCTGGACTTTTCCCCAACAAATCAATGCACGGCGTTCATCTCCATGGGCATATTCGTCAGAGACAAAACAAAAAATGAACTGTCGGGTTATAGATACCGACTTACACTCGGTGTATCTACACTTGGATAGTTGGATGTATAAAATATTGCAAACGTAATGCCGCTTCACTCCTCACATTTTCCTCTCTCTCTCTCTCTCTCTCTCTCACATTTAATGGTTCATTCGCTTCTCTCTCTCTTCGGTTTCTTGTTTTCTCTCATTACAAACCTTCTCTCTTCGAATATATAGAATATACATATACACGGTTGAGAAATGGTGCGAAGCTAGATTTCCCAACCTGTTTATGAACATTCGGGTATAGTTGAAAATCCTTGCTACTTTTTCTTTACCCCGATAAAGAAAAACCTCATTTTCCCAAGAAGAATGCTGACAGAGAGGAAAATGATAAGAACATTTCTTTATCCTTTTCCATTGAATTTTTCCATTTTTTGTGCGTGGAACCTACTTGTTTATTTCCATGTCTTTATTAGCTTCATGATTGGGGCATATTCATCATTGTCGTCCATATTCTCGACGAATGGGCATGTTTTCCATGCCTTCGGTAGGAAAGCGAGAGGATACATGATACTCTTCCTTGGTGGAAGGATCGACTTTGTCTTACCCTACACTATCGCTATACACCTTAGTGGGGGCTTCACATTCTGGAGCCTCAGCTACTCCCAACCTTCTAAAGATACTGGCGGACCTTGAAGGTCTCTGATCTCACTTGCGAAGGGACCTTATTCACACACTGCTGGTCGAGAGACTAGCTAAGCATTGGGCTGGATAGATGCGATACTTGGCAAATTTGTACCGATTCTTCTTCTCCCTCTCTTGAGCATCATCTAAGATGGGTAGAAGGAGGTGCCCTTGTTGCATTAAGAACTTCCTCATGGAAGCTTTCTCGTCGACAAAATGTTACATGGTCAGCGATTCTTTCTTCTTCGTGGTTGTCTTTCAACGTGTCGTCGACCACCATCCGTGTTCTTGGAATGACATATCCCTTTTTCTCCTCGATTTTTCCACTTCCCGACTCACTTCTACTCATTTTATCGCTCTTTTGCTTTGTTTTCTACCTTAAATTACTTTTTTCTTGTCTTTTCTTTCTCCACACATGTACTTTTTTCATAGGTTTAATATGGTTTTCCACCGACGGTTCCAAACTGTTGACCTCAAAAAATGGATAATATTTCTTAAAGTCAAATATCAAGGTGGATGCTGGAAGTGAATAGAGTCACCCTTCTTCTCCAACAAATGGACATGGTGGTTGGAAAAATGTATAATGTTACGCTTATCTATACAGCAACCCTCTTTGCTATGGGATTTCTTCGTGAAAATTTTGTAACCTTTTCCTTTAAGATTTCGTCCTCTATTTATAAAAACTCTTAAAGGGTAATTTAGTCATTTTACTTTTTGATTTGATGTTTTATTTTTATGATTTGATATTATCTATCATTAGGGTCTAAGTCCCTAGGCAAGTAGCCTTTTGTCCAAAATTTCATGTCCGCCGTGTAAATGTACGATTAATTTAATGTTTAAGTTCAATATGTCAGAATGTCCTATCTAAGGAAGAGGCATGAGGTTGAGGCTGAGGCTGAGGCTCAACACGAGGCTACACACTAAGTTTGATTTTACATTTGCCTCTGACTATGCCTCCACATTCAGTCTGAGCCTCAAAACTTTGATAATTGACTCAAGCATCCGATTGGACTTAACCATGGAGACGATGAACTAAGCCACACGCCCCTCAAGACTGACTCGGTATCCACATGGACTCTAGTAATTCTTCGAATGTAACAACTATGTTAACCACTTTTTCAATTCTGAGGCAGCTTCCAAGGTCGGGTGGCTACTTGGATGCTCTAAACACATTGATTGCGGCTTATTCATTGTGCACCCTCAAGATTAGTTCCCATCTTTAACGTCAATAAGGGTTCGACTTGTCATTAGAATTGGTCGACCCAATATTACTGGTGTATCCTTGTTCTCCTCAATATCAAGAACAACGAAGTTGATAGAAAATATGAATTTATCCACTTTGATGAGCATATCCTCATCCACACTTCTTGATGCTTGATTGATCTAACAGCTAGTTCTAGAGATACTGTCGTTGCTTTCACCTTTCTCAAACCTAGTCTCCCATAGATAAAAAGAGGCATTGAACTAACATTTGCTCCTAAATCATACAAAGCATTACAATTAAAAAAAATTCAATAATACAAGATATTATTGAAACTCCTTGAATCTTTTAACTTCAGATGTAATTTTTTTTAGCAAAATAGCACTACACTGCTCACTTAAAGCAACTATCTTGTACTCCTCAAGATTTTTTGTAACATTTAGGATCCCTCTTATCAAGATCTTGTCACATACGTACTCATATATACTGTCATCTTTGGAAGAGCCTATGCCCATCTTACTCTTCACGAATTTCTTTTAAGTTCTCAGCGATTCAAACTCAAGACCTCTACCTTATGAAGCAATAAAGTTAAATGCTAGTACCAATTTGGAAAACTGCTCAATTGGATTGTATGTGGTAGAAGAAGGGTAGTTTTGTTGACGTCGACGATTCTGCACATTACTAGCCTGTTCAGTGGATAGTGCGGTTGTTTGAACCATTTACAACATCATCAAGAATAATTCAACTCATCAAGAATAATTCGACTCTCTGAAGTCAATCCCACGTAGAAGTGCTTAACCCTTGACCACTTCTTCAAGCTATGTGTTGGACACTTCTTGAGCAATCCCTTATATCTTTCCCAGGCATCATGGATAGCTTCTCCCTTAAATTGTATAAAGGTGGTAATATCTTGCAACAATTTGGCGACTTTGGATGGGAAAAGAATACTTTGTAAGGAATTTCTGAGTAAGATTGTCTAATGTAGTAACTCTGTGCTAGGTGAAATGATAACCAATCTCTTGTTGCTCCATTCAGTATATGTATGAAAAGCCTCATTTTGATTGCATTGTTTGAATACCTATATAAACACATGCATAAGTGGTTGAATCATAAAATTCCAGAAATCGAAGATGTGGACGCGTGGATCTAGTTCTTCACCATCCTTATCACATATGGCCTCGGCTAAAACTATCGGTCTTTATATAGGAGGTGCATGCTCGAATGATAATTGACTCGAGGAAGAAAACTGATATCTCATCTTCATCAACTCACATATATGTCATACATCTATCATACGAATCAGCAACTCTAGGCGGTATAGCTGGATTCTCTGGATCACCATTGTCCTATTACATTGTGATGTGTTGCTTATTGTTGTTTTCTTTCTTTCTTTTCCAGGTCTGGATGAATATACACTCGACCTCTAGATTGGCAACAAATAAATCCGAAAGGTTCTATTGTGTTATGCAATCAATAGATGGAACATGAAAGAGAAAAAGAAAAGAAAATTATTCAAATAAACGATATAAACTAAATGAAATCAATAATAAAAACAAACAATCCCTGATAATGGTGCCAAAATCTTGTTTGTGAAAATCACACGTGTACGATATCAAGACAGGTAGTACAATGGTGAATAAAGTATCGTTCTCACGAAGACTATGCTATTAATTATCAACCTAATCAATGCTAACTTTTACTTATACAAATTAAAAACTTAAAGTGTGTTGTCATTTTTACTAAACTAAGATTGAACTAAAACTAAGTAAACATGATCTACAATATACACTTTTGAGAAAATTTGACAATTTAAAAGAGTTAGGACTCACGATTTTACCATATTTATCCAGTTTAATTTTGCCTATCGACTTATGATATTTATTTTATTCGTGTTGATAATCGAATTTATCTAAATTATTAGACAATATTTCTTGAGTAAAATCAAACATACTTAGATATGCGATTTTACAATATCTCTAGGTAAATCAGGACAAATCTAAGTGCATTCAACCACACTAAATTTACACATGATCACACAAATTATAAAAGTATATCTCTTATCTCCTATCCAAATTTGTGATTCTTATCGTTAGTCCTACATTTATATTTTACATTTTCAACATGAAATCACAAACAATTCTTAAACTAACAAAATTCATGAAAAGCAATCAAAGTAACGATATAAATTCAACATGAAACCATAATTAAAGACAAAACATGAAGTTTGAAATTAAACAATCCAACTAGGCTAAATCGTTAGGTTCATCCTAACTTATGAATTTAGCTCCTCATCATCAAGGTACAAAAACACATAATAACACGGAAGAACAACACCCGAAATGAAAAAAAAAAAAAGAATAAAAAAAATCGACGATGAATTTTGGAGGTGAATCCCAAAATCATAGCAGCAATTTTCTTTTTTCTTGAATGTCTTATTCAATACCTAGGTTTAGAACTGTATGCTTTTGTTTGTCCCAAAGATTGTCTCCTATTCAACATCCTATAACTAAGGTAAATATATAGTCCACAAACCATTCAAAGTTCGTGCACTAGGAGTCTCCAAAGTGCTTTTAAAATATCGAAATCGAGTCTTATTGCAACTCTCACGAAGCATGCATCAACTGTAGCAGCATAGTAGAAAGTTGGGATCGTGGTTATCGTAGCTGCCCCAATGTCAAGTAGAGAGTGCACGGTGTCCATTTGGTAGATTGCACCAATTTCAAGCGAGAACTTCCTCATCTTTTTATCCACTTCCAGCTCCAACCTTCATCTTTTCCAAAGACAAATTCTTCTCGCTTGTGGGTTAGTCTATCATCTGTTCTAATCACGAAACATGCATTTTCATTCGACAACCGTAGTATGTCCTAAGAAGTAAAAAATACAAACAAATCAACACAAATGCAAACTAAACAACCAACAAAATAATAAGAGTAAGACCCGAACAAGTGTACATTTTTCACTTATCATGTCTGTATATACAAACACAAAAATATAAATTCAGATATTTTGGTGCCAACATAGGACAATCACAATTTGAGTTCTGATTTTTTATTTTGGAATTCCAAACCATTTTCTTAACATTTTTGTTGACGCCAAATAATTGAAGCCAACAAATTTTTACCCACCTCTTCACTCAAAAGAATTACTCAACCTTAATTATTGCCATCTAAGAATCGAGAATTCTAAGAGCAAGAATTTGGCTAAGTTTTCTCATTTATCCCTTCCTTATGATATTAAGGGTATTGTTGACCCCAAATAATTGAAGCCAACAAATCCATACCCACCTCCTCGGTCAAAAGAATAACTCAACCTTAATTATTTACGTGTAAGAATCGAGAATGCTATGAGCAATAATTTGGCTACGGTTTCTCATTCATCCTCTTTATGACTTCAAGGGTTTTTATAGATTTCTCAAGCTTGTGGGCATTTTGGTCCTTTTGTAATATCTGAACACGTATCACCTTGCTATTTTAAAGTTGATAATAGATTGCAATTTTGGAGGGCACCAAACCTGATTGTCACATAGTCAATAAGATATTTATTTGCAGCATCGACTGACATATTTTGCTGGAATCTAATTAATCTCAAAATTAATGAACTCGACATTCGTCGCTAGGTTCAACCCTTCGCTTACTAGGGTTCACCTGATAAGTCAACTTCTTTTTTCTTCAAAAGATTATTTGATTTTACATCTTTGTCTTTGAGAAGCACGACGAAGCTTAATTTAGCTATGTTTTGTAGTGCTATCATTATGGTGGGCCATGTGACTCCCTATGTAGATCCATCATGTGTCCACGTGGGATACTTTGTGTCATGTAAAATCATGTATTAACAATAGTCCCCATAAGTCTGAGTCGTATATTTATATACGGCTTTGGAGTTAAAAGAAAAGTAGAAGCGATGCATTTGCTAGATTGCTCTCAGCAATGTAAGGCTTTACTGAAGAATATTTGAAATATAAGATGCCCTCAATAAGCCAGGTCTTACGGATTGCCTTTAAAATGCTACATCTAATTGACGAGTGTTTTTGAATAACGAGAGCTCACAAATAGCCTCTAATCACAAGTCGGTCTCATTAGGTGAGGACTTATGAATGGCCTTAGAAATATAATAAACTTCAAATAAAAGAAAATTTATAGCTAGCCTTGAAAGACAGCCAACACAATAGGGTTTATCAAAATTTCGACAACATCTCTCTTATAATATGGACTAAACCAACATGGAAAAGCAATATAATATTCCCGACTAGAACATATAGATTAATTGGGGGTCACTTGTCCCTTCCAAATAAGCATATAATTGTATAGTAGAACAAATAGCCCAAAGTGACATCCTATCAATGAAATGATAATAATGAGTTGGAAATAATGAAACAATACAACATGATTCACTGCAAATTATATAATGGTTACAATAACAAAATGATGATAATACACTTATATAACATTATTAGTCCCCCAAGTCCAAACCTCATATTGTTGAACCACGGTTACAATAACAAAATGATGGACTTTAAAAACGTTTTCGACATTGTCAATTCTTTGTTTGGATCATCTTGTTGAAGCATCGAACCAAATCTATTTTCTTTGTTTGTCTTACAAAGTAACAACACCCATGCTTTTCTCATTTCATTTTTTACATACCCATTTGTTTCAGATGTACTGTACTTAATATTTTTTTGAATACCATGGTTCGCTCTTTCATTTGGTCTCTTGCTTTTCTAGTCACTCCAACCCTTCTACCCTTTACTCAACAATCTTAGGTAGTTTTAATGGTAATTGGTCTAGTCAAGGTACCAACCCCCTAGCCAAATAATGAAGCAGTTTGTTTGATAGGTCAATCGTAGTTGGTTCAGTCAAAAACACAACTCCTATATAGAAAATTTAGTAGTATGATCATCTCAGATGTCGAGGCATGGGTGTCACAATCCAATCATCTTGCCTATTGAAGCAAGTGTGGTATAATCATCTTGCGTAGCGAGATACAATCCAATCTTCTCACATGGCGAGCTGGATGTGTCAATCCGGGTCGAGCGGGCCAGTCGTCAAGACGCCGATGAAGCTTCGGTGACGGCCCGTATTAGAAAAAGTCCACGCCACAGCGAGTTATGGGCTGGGTCAACCCAGCCCATGAAAATTAAATCTGAGCTGGCCCACGTCGACCCATCCGGGTCGAGCCGCGGATTCAACCCGATTCGGTACGTATGAATAAGAAATTAATTGTTTTGAAATTACTAAAAAACTTAGTAACTTATTGCAATTCAAAAAAAATGTTTACGTTTATAGCAAAAATGTGTTATATTATTAAATAAAAAATAAATAACAATGATAAATTTACATTTGTTATTTATAACAAAAAATATTTACATGGAATTTATATCTTATTTACATTAGATTATTTCTAACTTTGTAAATTTAAATAAAATGCAAACAAATAACAATTAAATGCATCACTATAGTTAAAGCATATCCCAACTAGGTTGGCACGTACACAACTATCAATCATTTGCATAGTTATAGTTAGGGATGGGCGTGTGTTGGGTTAGGTTGGTTTTGGGCCCAACCCGAACCCAACCCAAAAGAATCGGTTTAGAGAAATTTCAACTCAACCCAACCCGCCCATTGATTTGAACCCGACCCAACCCGAACCGCACAAGCGTCGGGCGGGTTAGGTCGGGTTGGCAGTTTGAGCTTCTGCCCATTTTTTTTGTGCAAACTAATTGTTCTAATTTTTTCAATGCCAACCAAGTACCAAAACAAAAGTGAAGATCATCAACGCAACAAAATTCGATCGACAAATTCGCAACAAAATTTCAGCATAAAAAACAAATTGGATTACCCATAAAGAACCAAATTTCAGCAAAAAAAAAAAAACAATTTCAGCAGCAACAAATTCATGAAGAATACCCATAAGAATTTTCTAGGCATTACTTGGAATATTAAGCTTCCACATAAATGTCCACCAATCACTAATTGGATTTGAGCACGCCTGAGCATCGATGCTTTTGCAAGCCAATAACCCGACCTCGCTGAATAAATCTTATCAAAATGCATTGGAGTATCTGTAACATCTGTTGTGCCACTCGACATAGACAAAATCAAGAAGCTGGTGTGCTCTTTCAAAAATCTATCATATTTAGGGACAATAATCATTATTCAAGTCATTTTTTTCCATAACTCCATAAGATTTGAGGAGAAAATCATTTTTTTTCGTAATCACCTTTCAAAATTGAAGATTTAGACGGAGACGATTCGTTGCTGGTTGGTGACTAGCGAGGTACTTGGAGACAATTTGTGGTGGATTGGCGACTAGGGAGGTGAATCACGGGCGATGTAGCGCTACGTTTTACATTGGAGAGGAGAGTGGAGGGTCGCAATTGCGATATCTTGTTGGAAACTTGGAGATGAGGACCGGATAAGAGTGGAGGTGGTGTTTGGCTCATTTTGCAAATGGGCTTTACGCGTTACTTGTCCATTTTAGTTTAGGGCATCGCCTATTCAGCCAATTAATTTTTTTTTTTTTATTAATTTGGTCGGGTCGGGTCGGGTCGGGTCGGGTCGGGTCTCTTGACCCAACCCACAACCCAACCCGACTCGGCGCTATTTTTTGAATCCCGAATCCAAACCCAACCTAATTAAACTAAAAAATTGACCCAAACCGCTCGGGTCGGTCGGGTTGAGCAGCTTTAGTTCGATTTTGCCCAACCCTAGTTATAGTTTAAGTACATGCCAACTAGGTTGGCACCTACCTAACTATAATTCAATTGTTTGAAATTATATATTGTTTGCAAATCAATTTTTGGCAACTACTAGATTTTAAATTCTTCAACAATATCGTCGAGACATTTTATCTTGCATCCTTCTATCTGCGAATAGCTAATCTTTTACACATATGAGAGCTTCCAAAATATCTTCTTTAAGTCTTGATCTTCTTTCATCCAATACCGTGTTACATGCACTAAAAGCAGACTCGGATGTCACTGTTAAGACTGAAATTGTTAGTAGATCTCGTGCCATTTTTTATAATACTGAGTATGACCTCTCATTTAATTTCCACCATTGTAAAATATTTAAATTTCTACCTCATCTTCAGGTATTAAACTATAATGATCAAATTGATAATATCTTTCTAATTCAGCAGGTGTTGTATTCGTGTCTGTAGTTGATGCAGTAATAACAACATGTTGTTTTTTCTTAGCTAGCATAGAGAAAAAAGAAGATTTACCTTTTGAAGTTGTATTAGAGTTTGTAGAAGCCAAAATATTTTCGTTGTTACCGTATTTAATAAAATAGTAGTTATATATTTCATTGATGAAAATTTCCAATTGTCGATTTGTGATATTTATGTTAAAAGCTAATGTTTCAGAAAGTGATTCTAAAGCAGTATGAACTCCAAATAATTTTAGGCAAGGATCCATTACAGCTGCAACTGAAAACATTAGTGGCATGTTTTCATAATGTTTTTGAAATGTTTTTCCATTGACAAAATAATTTGAAAGAAAAATAGAACGTTTCTAAATTTTGATAATTGGATAGCAATTTCTACCAATTGTAAAAGTACAAGATTACCAGTTAGATAATACACACCCGAACAAACTTTTGTTGCCTTATAAAAAGGTTTCAAAATTTTATAACTTTAAATGTATGTTTCCAATGCGAATCATCTATATAAAATTGATTCTGCTTCGAATTAACGAATGCATTAATAGCGTTAGTATAGCCAACACACAATTTTAACATAAGAAAAGTTGAGTTCCATCTATTTGGAATATCATCAACAATTTTTTTCTTCTTCTCAACCCAAATTTTTTGCAAATTCTTGTTGTCTAAAATCTGAAGAAGAAATATAATTAATTGCTTCTCTAATTATACGTATTTGTGGGGATATTAATTTCAAACCATCTTGTACAACTAAATTATATATATGACAAACACACCGCACATGAAATAATTTAGAATCAAATAAGGGTTTAACTATTCTAATTAGCATATCAATACATGTAGTATTCGGACTTGCATTATAGAAAATAATACTAAATATTTTTTTTAACACACCAATCGCATTAAATACTCGTAATAAATTTTTACACAAATTTACTCCATTATGTGGATATTCAGGGTTGTTACCACTAGATTTCGGTAAGGCCTCAACGTCAGCAAATACCCAATAAATGCCCCATATAGGTCTAAGTTAGGCCTCGCTAAGGCCTTATAGGCCCAACAAGGGCCGTTAAGATTCATAAATGCCTCAGATATCTAGCAAGGGCCTTGTGGATACGTTTAATGCCCAGCAATATATTAGCATTCCTGGATTAGAGTATGGTGAAGCCCATAAAGGGTCTCGACACTCATGACCGACCCAGGGGAGCTTTCACAAGAGCTTTGTGTCCATTGTAATTAGCAGGCAGCACGATATTCCAAAATGACCAAAGATATGTTTAAAGAAAGATTGCATTTGATTGGAACACAGATTCTCATAAGGAAACCAAATATCAATCTCATAAAGATCGGGCAACGTGATAGAGAAACCAAATCAAATAAGGGCTAAAATCTAGGAGATTGCATTGACAGCCAATCATTCTTATCTCATAAGCAAGGAGGATACAATCAGATATCTAATTGATTGTTTTCCTGAAATCAATTAGGACTATGAGGTTATAAATACAACATCTTTGGTTGTTCTTAGGTACACATTATTCACACCCTCAAACCCTGCTCAAATCTCTGCCTGCTTGTCCCTCCCACACCCAATATGTTATTATCCTGTATATTATTCCATATACCAGTAGTTGACTTGATCATCGGAGTACCAACGATTGCCGGACCCTTTTTTCTCGGTGATCTTGGTACCTAACGGTCGTCTTAGTGTGCAAGTAACATACAGGTTGGCAAAGGATTGATTGGAGATATGTTGACACGTGGATAATGCATATTCTGATGTCAATAGATTGGTGCCGTCTATGGAAAATCAAAAAACATTACAGGACCTTAAACTTGTGGTAAAAATGTGTTTTCTATCCAAAAAAGCATGGAAATAGAAAATTTCATGGAAGAAGAAGTAGAGTCCTATCAAACTGACTTGCAGCAGGAAAGCGTTCAAGACCTTGAGGCGTAACCCATCGCAAGAGAAGAAGACAACGACAGTGGACAATCGAGCAGGAAAACTAAGAGTGAGCTAGACAATGCCTAGATGAAGGCATCGCTTAAACTGTTGGAGAATCAATCTTTTCAACATGGATCCAAAGTGTAGCTGTGCCCAGCGAAGCCCTTCAAGGTCTGGTTCGATAGAAAGTCATTGATCTCGGGACGACCTACCAGTTTCAAATGGTAGAAACCCTCGAAATATGAATTGAGGCCCTCATGAGACTATCAGAATGGGAGACCCCTTCTGGCGCGTGGAAATCAGCCAATTCCTACTGCCAATGTGTTTGACAGGTTAGGAATGGGATCTTCCATAGCACCACATCTACCGGTACACAGCAAGCATAGTGAGCACAGCGAGGCCCGTATAGAAGGTAAAAAGGACCCGAAGCCTATTCTTGCGAGGCTCGTGGGCCGAAAAGGAATAGTGAGAATGCAATGAGGATGATGATGACGAGAACCTCCAATTCACCAACATATTGAAGGCCATGGAGGTCCTGTTAATTTCAGAATGCCCCCGATGGACAAGTATAATGAAAGAGGCGACCCTACAGATCACATCAACGTATTTAAGACGAAGCTCCAAGGTCACTCCCCTGCAGTGCAGTATAAAAATTTCCATAGCACCCTCACATCCGATGCGAAGAGGTGGTAGAACAAACTCAAACCATGGAGCATCAAGAGCTGGCCCCAACTCAAACGAGAATTCATCAACGCTTTCATTGGCAACCAGACAATGATAGTCGATATTGTTCAACTTTATGATATTCAACAGAAGGAAGAAGAGTCAGTGAAGAGCTATTTCAAAAGATTCAAAGATGTCATCAATAAAATTGAGAACGTCACCAATGAGAAGGCTCTAGACGTGCTGGTGACCAGACTTCACATGTATACCCCCTTATGAAGAGATGTCCTAAATAATTAGCCCAAAACCTAGAGTCAGCTGGTAGACTTTATCCAACGAGAAATTCGATCGGAAGAGACGATCAAGAAAATAGAAAAAGTAGAAAGAGATGGAGGGGATCAGAGGGAAGAGCGGTGTTCTTCGGAGCCTCGCTTCAATCGCTTATGAGGAAAGCATTCTCTTAAGCTGCAGAACAACCATTATAGGAGATTTAACCAGACGGAGACGATTTCAGCCCCCCATGCTGAACCACTCGTAGCAGCTCATCTGCCAGCTGCTCTTCCACCCAAGTTAGGTTGCATACATAGGACCCGAGTACACAACATAGAAGACTGCCCTGACGTAAGGAAATTAATCAGCCAGAGAAATCAATGGTAAGAAGAAGAGAACCGACCAGCCTGAGGACGTTCATGACCACCCAATCAGGAATGAAGAACTCTGCCAGGACGACGGACCTCACTACAACAACAGGAAAACAACAGAATAGAGATGCGCGGGGCGAAAGTGCTGCCAGAGCCCCTGGTCCAAGAAATTAACATAATCATATGAGGGCTCTATGTTGGAGGGCATACGATAAATTCACAAAATGAACTATGCGAATGCGACAAGAGAAGAACCGGTGGAAAGTTGTCAAGTTCATGGGCACCGATCCAAGGCCCCATAAATTACGTTCATCAAGAGGATGAAGCTAGCATACATTATCCTCATTGCGACGCCTTGGTAGTTCTCACCGTCGTTACCAGGAATGGGCTAGGATGAATGTTGGTCGATGACGGAAGTGCCGTAAACATCTTGTTTGGCAATGCCTTTGACCATTTCAGAACCACTATTTAGTTTCATGGGAGATAGTCTTGTCCCAGAAGGGAGAATCACCCTTGCAATGGACTTTGGAGAGCCCCCGTGTCATCTGAGGTGATTTATGGAATTCTTAGTGGTTGATACTTGCCCCGTCTGTCATGGGGTCATCGGTGAGGCCAGCTCTCGAGGATCTCTGATGCGCTTACCTCAATCTATCACTTAGCAATGAAGTTCCCAATGCCAAGAGGGGTCGCCAAGGTTCACGATAACCAGATAGAGGCAAGGCTTACTATATGACCACCTTTCAAAAGTCAGCGAAGTGTGAAGATGTTACCCCCGCGGTGATGATAATACAAACGGAGCCTATGGACATCGACCCTGACAAGACGGACAAGGAGATGATACTGAACGAGGGTCTAGACCCTCGGATTATAGGCTTGAATTCTCTGGCCTCTCCCGCAGAGGAACTGGAACCTTTTCCTGTAAACCCCTCTGACCCTACCCACATGTTTCAAGTGGGGCAGAAACTTGAGAAGATGATGAAGGAAGAACTAAAGCAGTTGCAAGAGAACACCGACGTCTTCGCATGGAAACATAGTGACATGGTGGGGATTGATTTTTTTGGTGGAATTTTTGGGAGAAAAAACATTACACAAAACACCAAACGGAAGATCAAGATTCATCTCTCCAAGAACGAAGATCAAGATCAAGATCAAGATTTCTTCGTCTCCGGGTTATGAATTCCATATTTTCTTTTTCTTCTTTTTATTTCTTTATTGTTAGTATGCTAGGCTAGAATATTTTAGTGCTAGGATCATGATGAAGCTTGTATCATGAATCTTTAATTATTCGAACCTAGTTTTTGATATTTAAGCATGTTTTAATTTTTGAATAATTGATATTGATTTTCTCTTCATCTACAATTATATGTGCAATAGTTGTATGATTCTTGTGGGTTGTTTTACCTTTGAGAGATGGAAAATAGGTTATACATAGTTTCAATTGTTGTAGAGTCCGATAGGGAATAGAAATATCTTGCTATACTTTACGTGATCTCTAAGTATTCACAAATTCTAATACATTCTTGTATGCTCGCATTCGTCATAGAAATATAGCCGGATCGCATATAGGAATAGGTGTAACTCTACTTGAGAAAGATTGTTAAACTAAATTAGGAATATTGATCTTCATAACTAAATCATGTTATCAAATTTAATGATTCGGGATAAAGGTAATTGATATAAGTGGATTCAAGATCCTAGTACGTTTTTCTTTTCTAAAGTTAAATTAATCTTTCATCAATTTCATCTTTAAATTGTTTGACAATTAATTGGTTAATTAATTCCTAGTTTATAGTTTAATTAGTTTTCAATCACAAACTCTTCAAAAGTTCATTAGATTCGGTTGAGGTTAGTATAATTGAACTGATTTATCTAAATCTTCGTGGGAACGATACTTGGACTCAACATCCACTTTATTACTTGAACAATCCGTACACTTGCAGAATTATTAAAGATATAAAATCGCTAACAAGTTTTTGATGCCGTTCTGGAGATTTAGTTTTAGTTCTTTTTTCAGTTATTTTAACACTAATTTGAACTTTATTTATTTAATTTTTTATTATTATTTTTAGTTTACTTCAGTTTCAATTTTTTTTTCAGACCACAACACAAGATAGAATGCCAGGAGATCAATGAAGATAATATGCTAGTTAGAGACTTTATGACTCCACAAATCATACATAGCTAATCTAGCATTGATGAGGACAATATGCTTGTTGGAGATTTCTTCGCAATGCACCAGGTTAATGTAGCGATATATAATACAACTTCTGAGATTGATGAGGACAACATGCTTGTTGGTGATTTCGTCGCAATGCACCAAACTAATGTAGAAAGATATGATGCAATTTAAAGATTGATGAAGACAACATGTTTGTTGGAAATTTCTTCATAATCTTGCAGGGCTAATCTGATGAGATATAATGCAACTTTTGAGATTGATGACGAAGTAGACAGGATCACGGTGTTATCTACAAAATATAGATTCTTTTGCACACAAAGTAGAGAGCATGTCACATTCTAGGTCTATGCGATACAAATGAAGAAATCAACTTATGAAGAGTGTAGAAAATCACATCACATCGAATGCCTATTCTATCACACAAGAACTTTGTGTTTCGAATATGTTCAAGGTGGCCATTATCGGCAAAATTATCCTTTTTCTAACACATATAATCTAGGTTGGCGAAATCATCCAAATTTCTCTTGGGTGATAATCGAGAATAATATCATACCACAGCCTAGTTTAAATTGAGAAAAGAGTACATCATTAGAAGACATTCTAAGTAAATTCCTCAAGAAAATCGAACAATACATGAACAAGACGGAGATCTCTTTTCAAAATCAAGGCGCTTCAAGAAAGAATCTCGAGACACAAGTGGATTAGATAGAAATTACTCTATCAGCCAGTACCGAGTGCGTTGCCAAGTAATACATATGTGAATCTCAAAGAAAGTGTTATAGCTGTTACTACCAGAAGTGGGGTGCAATTACTAGAAATCTATGTAAAGAGGCCAGTTGAAAATAAAGAAAAGGTATCACCCACTGATAAGGAGCACGTGGAACAGGTGATCGAATGTCGGATATTAAAGAGAGTTTAAGTACACTGCATGTTCAAGCAACCATTCCTATCAAACCATCTGAGCTTCCGATCTCATTTCCTCAGAGATTACAAAAGCACGAGTTAAACAAGCAATTCTAAATTCCTCTCTTTCTTCTAGTACTGATTTTGTGATCAAGGTCGATGAGGAAGTTGAAGTCTTCATAGTTATGTTTGAGCAAGGTGCTACACTAAACGCATATTTTTATGAGGCGTACAATTTCAAATTTTTGAGGATAAACGAAAAATAGTGCAAAGTCAATAGATGCAAGCAAAGTAGGTCATCCAAAGTACTATTTAGAGTGCCGTAAAGCATCCAAACAATAGGTCAAGCTAATGACTATAAATAAGCGCTTAATTGGAGGCAACCCATTTTCTAATTATTTTATTTACTTGCTTTATATGTAATAGTTTTAATTAGTTTAAATAATTTATTAGTTTTTATTTCATTTATTATTTAATGCCCCTTAAAAAACTTCACTATGTCAATCACAGAGTATTCCACTTTGCAAGTCACTTGGATAATATCTACGACATCATCTTTTGACCAAGAGTCCCAGCTCTATATCTAAGTCCACTTCAACCTGACCTTGACCCGACCCGGATCCATCTTCTCCACATCTATCTTCGGAGAGTAACTGATCTTTTCCCTCATTTATCTGCTTTATTTTGTTATTACATTAGGGACAATGTAATATTTTAGTTTAGGGGTGGGTTAAGTATCAGGATACTTGAATTTACTTATTTTTTCGGGTCTAAGTAACTGCAAAAATTCATTTTTTTAGTTTAAAAAAAATTCTTATTATTTTGTTTTTTTTAAAAAAAAATTATTGTTGAATATCTTGCCGCCAATGATGATATTTATTTGAATTTAAGTACGTTTTTAGTTAGAATATTAGACAACACTTTAATTCGTGTTTTTTACGAATACTTATCCATGTTAGA
This sequence comes from Forsythia suspensa, assembly GCA_023638005.1. Lineage (NCBI taxonomy): Eukaryota > Viridiplantae > Streptophyta > Magnoliopsida > Lamiales > Oleaceae > Forsythia > Forsythia suspensa. The sequence continues at coordinate 312,518 of CM042670.1, forward strand.
CTATATTTGAAACATGTAGCCACTATTGATTTATCAACGATATAGAAATATAACTTGAGTGTTTGTGTTGATATTATTGACCTATGATTATTACGATAAATTTAGTTCTTAAATCTTTAGACTAGAAAGCAAACTGTTTGAGAATAGTTTGGGGTGTTAAAGTTAGTATATGTTTTTGTAGAATTTTGATGGTTTGAGTTTTCTAGTACTCATCTTTGGTTGAATAGGTTATAGTCAAGGAATCTAAACCGAGCACTATTTGCTGCTCATAAAATAAAATAAAATAAAATAAAATATCTGACTTGAACAATTAAGCATGTTAGGGTATCTTAAAACTTGGTACCCTATGGTCATCTAACTTAGGAGTCATCGGCCCAAAGCTCGCTACACAGGTCATCAAAAAAAAATTATTTTACATCTTTACTTCTCTTATTGCCTGTGGGACTCGAGCAATTAAGTCTGTTAGGGTATTTCAAAACCTAGTGTCCTATGGTCATCTGACTTGGGAGTCATCGGCCCAAAGATCGCTACAAGGGTTACATAGAAAGCTAATGAGACAAAAGTGTTGCATAGGATGTAAGATCGTTTATATTGGTTAAATAAAATAAAAAGAGTTAAAGTACTCCGTAAGGATTGCTAAGTTAGAACCTAAGAGACTGAAGATGAGAATTTAGAAATCACTCACCATCCTAGTTCTAAGAATACAATGTTCTAATTTTTATCACTTTATTTGAAAAAGTATTGTGTTGATCAATAGGAATCAAAATTGCTAGAACAAATTGGGATTGGAGAGAAGAGCATTAGAAGTGTGTAATTTACGAGAAGTGTAAAGAATAAATGACTAAAAAAGGTTCAAAATTGTAAAAATATCAACAACACAATATTGGTCGTGGTCTAATACATGTGTAAGTTCAATTTTTGGCTAATCATACACTCACTAAAGGTCGAGCATTGGATAAGTGAAAATATTTTGTGTTTTTTGATCTCTTTCTAAACATGTTACTCTATTTTTCAAACTTGAGGCATATGGTAAGAAATTTAACATTAATTCATTTCCTGTTAATTCATTTAGCTTAGTTTAAATTGTAGTTTATTTTTATTTTCGTTCGAGTACGAACAAATATTTAGTTTGGGGGTGTTTCATAAGTACATTTTGTGCACTTATTTGGGCCTTTAAACTAAGTTTTTATCTCATCATTTTATTAATTTTATACTTAATTTAGTGTATTACTATTCCTATTTTAGTTTTGGACTCGTTTATAAGTAATTGGAGAAGAATAGACGGAAAGATCAACAATTTGGTAAAATCGACGAGTAAGTTGAGTTTTTGAAATGAATATCAAGAGCCAAACATTGAAAGATGAGAAAGAAGATAAAATCAATAAGTCGAAGGTGTGTTGGAGTGACAATGAAGAGTTGAAGCAAATGATCAAACGCCTGAAAGTAAAAAAAAAATCGAATTGAAAAACTACATACCAAAGCATATGGAGAAATTTGAGCACAACTTTTGGTATTAAAATCTCCACAAGGAAAATGATATACCATTGGAAATATAATTGAATTACTGAGTCCAACGCTTTTTACGGATCTCAATTTGGAATTTTCTATAAGAAGTTATGACCGTTTGAAAATGCAGACGCAGAGAGCGAAACAATTAAAGTTGGGCGATCACCCAAGCTAAATGTTGGGTGAGCACGCCCAACAAAATATTTGGGCAGCAGAGAGCATTTCAACGGCCTCGACGATCGCTGAGGATGTATCGAGGCGATCGCCCGATGTATATTTTGGCCCGCAGAGATTTTTCTTACCTTTTGAGTTCTAATTCAATTAGGAAACGTTTTGGCCGCGATTTTAATGATTTTTGGGTAACTTTTTAGGGAACAATTAGGTAAGTATATATATGAGTTATTAGCTCATATCAAGGGTCATTTTTTTGGTAGAATTTTTGGGAGAAAAACATTACACAAAACACCAAACGGAAGATTAAGATTCATCTCTCCAAGAACGAAGATCAAGATCAAGATCAAGATTTCTTCTCGTTCAAGATTTCTTCGTCTCCGGGTTATGAATTTCATATTTTCTTCTTCTTTTTTTTATTTCTTTATTGTTAGTATGCTAGGCTAGAATATTTTAGTGCTAGGATCATGATGAAGCTTGTATCATGAATTTTTAATTCTTGAACCTAGTTTTTGATATTTAAGCATGTTTTAAATTTTGAATAATTGAAATTGATTTTCTCTTCATCTAAAATTATATGTGCAATAGTTGTATGATTCTTGTGGGTTGTTTTACCTTCGAGAGATGGAAAATAGGTTATACATAGTATCAATTGCCGTAGAGTCCGATAGAGGATAGAAATATATCGTTATGCTTTACGTGATCTCTAAGTATTCACAAATTCTAATGCAGTCTTGAATGCTCGCATTCTTCATAGAAATATAGTCGGGTTGCATATAGGAATATGTTTAATACTACACAAGAGAGATTTTTAAATTAAATTAGGAATATTGATCTTCATAAGTAAATGATGTTATCAAATTTAATGGTTCGGGTTAAAGGTAATTGATATAAATAGATTCGAGATCCTAGTACGTTTTTCTTTTCTAAAGTTAAATTAATCTTTCATCAATTTCATCTTTAAATTGTTTGACAATTAATTGGTTAATTAATTCTTAGTTTATAGTTTAATTAGTTTTCAATCACAAAATCTTCAAAAGTTCACTACATTCGGTTGAGGTTAGTATAATTGAACTGAATTATCTAAATCTTCGTGGGAATGATACTTGCACTCAACATCAATTTTATTACTTGAGCGATCCGTGCACTTGCAAAATTATTAAAAATATAAAATCGCTAACATGCCCCAAGATCTAAAAGAGAAGACCTCTGAGTACTAAGAGGTATGGTGCCTTGAAAGAGGAAGTTGACAAGCTATTGGGAAACGGGTTCATTGAAGAGGTGGTATACCCCCAATGGGTATCCAACCCTGTGTTGATAAGGAAAAACAACAAGAAGTAGAGGGTGTGTATAGACTTCTCTAACTTGAATCAGGTATGCCCCATAGACAGCTTTCCGTTACCACGCATTGATCAGTTGGTTGATGCGACTGCTGGCCACAAGTTACTTAGCTTTATGGACGCCTACTCCGGCTATAACTAGATCCCGATGTTCACGGGATACAAGGAGCACACCTTATTCTTTACAGACCAAGGATTATACTGCTATAAGATGATGCCATTCAGCCTGAAAAATGTAGAAGTCACATATCAGCGGTTAGTGAACCGCATGTCCTCTGAATAAATTAGAAACACAATGGAGGTCTCGTTGATGAAATGCTCGTGAAGAGCATGAATGCCAAGACCACATTAGACACTTGAGGGAGATGTTCAAATTCTCCACAAGTATCACATGAAGCTCAACCTCCTAAAATGCACCTTCAGGGTCACATCCGGAAATTCTTAGGATACACGGTGAATCAACTCAGGATAGAGGTTAATCTCGAGAAGACAAAGCACTCGTCGATATGCGATCGCCATCCTCTTCCAAGGAGGTTCAGAGCCTTACAAGAAGATCGACAACCACAACCAATTCATATTGAGGGCGACCGACCGTTGCCAGCCCTTCTTCCAGACCATCAATGGAGGGAAGCAATTTGAGTGGACCGAAGAATGTGAGAAAGCCTTTGAGTAACTCAAGATCCTCTTTGGGAAAGCCCCACTGCTGTCCAAACCAAAGAATGGAGAAACATTGCTCGTCTACCTCGCGGTGTCCCAAAAGGCATTGAGCTCAGTATTGATCTAAAAAGAAGGTTCAACGCAGCTCCTAGTCTATTATGTGAGCAAGGCCCTGCAGGATGCGGAGACAATGTACCCGGACATGGAGAAGCTCGCCTTATCCTTGATAATCGCATCCAAGAAGCTCCAGCCATAGCATAGATGTCCTGACAAATCTCCTCTGAGACAAATTCTCCAGAAGCTGAACTTCAGAAAGACTGATAAAATGGTCAATCGAGCTCAACCAATTCGACATTTCCTATAAGCCAAGGCCCTCCATAAAGGGATAGGCTTTGGCAGATTTTATGGTGAGTTCACCCATATCCTAAAAGGCTTGCTTGAAGCTAAGCCTCATGAGGTACCAACATGGAAATTGTATGTCGATGGATCCTCAAAGTAGTCTCTGGGCGCAAAATGGAGCCGAGGCGGAGACGGGATTTTGTTGATTAGTCCCGACGGTCATAATCTCAACTACATGCTTTGCCTGGAGTTCAAAGCCTCGAACAACGCTGCCAAATATGAGGTGATCCTAGAAGGCTTGAGGCTAGCACAAGAGATGAAGGCGAGGAAAATTCGGATCTGACAACTACTCGCAACTGGTGGTTAGCCAAGTCAACGGAACCTTCACACTTCATGAGCAATCTATGGTGACATATCTGAAGAAGGTCAAAGATCTCTGTCCCATTTCGAGTATTTGAACTACTCCAATTTCCCATGATTGAGAATGGCTATACCGATGCTCTTTTCAAGTTGGCGGTAGTAAAGACCCTGACTTGATAAGAGCCATCCCAGTTGAAAAGCTTAGCCGACCATCCACTAACAAGACTCCACCGCAGAATACCATGATGATCATCGAGTTCTCCAAATGAATGAAAGAGATCGTCACATACTTAACCGACCAAGTATTGCCGGACAATAGGGAAGAAACACGGAAGCTCCGCAGGAGGGCAACAAAATTCGTCTTACAAGATAGGATCTTGTGTAAGAGAGGTTTCAACCACCTCTCCTGCTGTTGTATTACACACCCCCACCAACAATCCTTGGCCTTTCGCCAAATGGGGATCGACTTCATAGGTCCCTCCTAATCTGGAAGGGGTGGGGTCAAGTTTGCGTTGTGCAAAGTGGACTACTTCACCAAGTGGTGCAAAGCTGAACCTCACAGCTAAAATTAAGGAGAAGAACACGTGGAAGTTTGTGCGGAAGAACATCGTGCATCGTTTTGGGATACTCCACTCACTTGTTTCTGACAACGGTACACAGTTTGCTATGAAGAGCTCGGTATTCGGAGAGATTTCTCCACTCTCTACTATCCTTAGTCCAACGGTGAAGTAGAGGCCGTCAACAAGATCATCAACCACAACCTGAAAAGAAAGTTGGAATCCACCAAATGAAGCTGGGCCGAAGAATTACCCGAGACTCTATGGTCATATCGGACCACATCTCGGACAGCGACTGGCGAAACTCCTTTCGTCATGGCATATGGAGTGTAAGCAATGATTTCCGTCGAAGTAGGAATACCTTCTCCAAGGCACTTACACTTCGACGAAGTGATCAATGAGGATCTACGCAGGCGAACCTCGAACTTGTAGGAAGAAAGGCACACCGACTCGCAACTCCGTCTCCGCGGTTTATCAAAAGAAGATGGCTATATACTATAACTCAAAAGTTAAGAACATGACTTTCCATGTTAACGACTTCGTTTTCAAAAAGGTAGGGGTTGGGACCCTCGAACCCACTTGAAAAGGACCTTACAAATTTGTCGAGGAGGTTCAACCAAGAGCCTACAGATTGGAGGACTCAGAGGGAAGGGAGACGAGGCATCCCTGGAACATCATGCATCAGCGCACATACTATCAGTAGGTTTTCATTTTGTTTTGTTCTTCTCTTTGTCAGCACTAAACCAAATATCAGCGTTTCTTTCGGCTTTGTTCAGACACAACATTATTTCAATAAAGTTCAATACTTTCATAGTTATAATATTCTATACCCAGTCGTACAGTAAAGAAAGTTCGGCAACAAGGGAGTGTGGTTCGTGGCCAACTCTTTCAACTCGCTAGGTAAACATTCAAGGTATAATCAAACAAGTAAAGAAAGTTCGGCAATGAGTGAGTGTGGTTCATGGCTAACACTTTCAACTCACTAGGTAAACATTCAACGCGTAATCAAACAAGTAAAGAAAGCTAGCAAATAAGGAGTTTCGTTTGCGGCCAACTCATTCAACTCATTTGGGTAAATATTCAACGCATAATCAAACAAATAAAGAAAGTTCGACAATGAGGAGTGTGGTTCGCAGCCAACTCTTTCAACTCACCGGTAAACATTTAACGCGTAATCAAAAAGTAAAAAAGTTCGACAACGAGAAAGTGTGGTTCGAGAACAACTGTTTTAACTTGCTAGGTAAACATTCAACACGTTATCAAACATGTAAAGAAAGCTCAACAACGAGAGAGTGTGGTTCATGGACAACTCTTTCAACTCGCTAGATAAATATTCAATGCGTAATCAAACAAGTAATGAAAGCTTGGCAACGAGGGAGTGTGGTTCACAGTAAACTCTTTCAACTCGCTGGGTAAACATTCAACGCGTAATCAAACAAGTAAATAAAGCTCGGCAGCGAGAGAGTGTGGTTCGTGGCCAACTCTTTCAACTTGTTGGGTAAACATTCAACGCATAATCAAACAAGTAAAGAAAGCTAGGCAATGAGGAAGTGTTGTTCGTGGCCAACTCTTTCAACTTGCTTTGGGTAAACATTCAACGATAATCAAACAAGTAAAGAAAGTTCAACAATGAGGAGTGTGGTTCGTGGCCAACTCTTTCAACTCTCGGGTAAACATTCAACGCCTAAACAAACAAGTAAAGAAAGCTAGGCAGCGATGAAGTATGGTTCATGGCCAACTCATTCAACTCGCTAGATAAACATTTGACGCGTAATCAAACAAGTAAAGAAAGTTCGTCAGCGAAAAAGTGTAGTTCACGGCCAACTCTTTCAACTCGCTGGATAAACAGTCAACACGTATTCAAACAAGTAAAGAAAGTTCAACAGCGAGAGAGTGTGGTTTGCAGCCAACTCTTTCAACTCACTGGGTAAATATTCAATGCGTAATCAAACAAGTAAATAAAGCTCAGTAGCGATGGAGTGTGGTTCGCGGTCAACTATTTCAACTCGCTGGGTAAACATTCAACGCATAATCAAACAAGTAAAAAAAGTTCGACAGCGAAGGAGTGTGGTTCATGGCCAACACTTTCAACTCGCTGGGTAAACATTCAACGTGTAATCAGACAAGTAAAGAAAGCTCAGCAACGAGAGAGTGTGGTTCTAGGCCAACTCTTTCAACTCGCAGGGTAAACATTCAACGCGTCATCAAACAAGTAAAGAAAGTTCAACAACAAGGGAGTGTGGTTCGCGACCAACTCTTTCAACTCGCTGGGTAAACATTCAACGCCTAATCAAACAAGTAAAGAAAGTTCAGCAGCGAGGGAGTGTGGTTTGTGGCCATCTTTTTCAACTCACTGGATAAACATTCAACGCGTAATCAAACAAGTAAAGAAAGTTCAGCAGCGAGGGAGTGTGGTTCGCGACCAACTCTTTCAACTCGCTAGGTAAACATTCAACGCGTAATCAAAAAAGTAAAAAAAGCTCAGCAGCGGAGAGTGTTGTTCACGGCCAACTCTTTTAACTCATTGGATAAATATTTTATGCGTACACATTCACGTAACAAAAGCAAAACATCCGATAACTACAAATGATGTGAAACAGGGGATATTTTTCATTAATGAATTAAAACCACACAAACAAATATTACGAAGGTCATGATTCCTCCGTCTTTACCGAAGCTTTGAGATCGACATAACCAAAGACTCCTAGTTTGGCCAACAATTCTTTGGCCTTTGAGAGCTCCCGCCAAGGCCTCCGTTAACTCTTTATGTTAAGGATGGGCCATATCTTCACACACCTTAAGTTTCAACTCAACTTGCTTCTGGGCTTTGACCGACAACTTTTGAATTGTTTCGTCCATGCTTATCTTGTACTCGGCCTTCGTCCTCGCATCTTCGAAAACTGCAAGCCTCGAACGAAGGATCTTGTTTTTGGGATGCAACTCATCAATATCATCTGCACCCACAACTGTTGAGTGCAGTTTGTCGATCTTCATCGCCAGCACCTTGTATAATTCGCAGTTGAGTACATGGCTCTGAGAGGTATACATCTCTGCCAATTTTAACATCTCTAACAGTTCTGAGTTGTCCACTACCTTCGCAAAGGCAGAAGTCCAATACTTATGAACGGAAGCAGCTGCTATGGGAGACGAAACTGGTAATTTTTCTAAAATAGTTGGGCCCAATTCACCCTGACAAGACCCGATATTGATACACTCGGTCCAGCCGTGGAGAAGAGGAATGGGGATCTGAGTCGCACCTTGAGGATGGAGTGTGTTTTCTCCAGCTCTTCGAAGAAGAGTCTTCCAACCTCGCTTGGCCTTCCGAGAATCTCCCACACTGTCATCCTCCATGCCCCTTTTTGGCATGGCCTTTTCTCCTTCATCGTTGAAAACCCTCTTTCCTTTGTCTGATAGTCGGACATTTTCAGATAGAAGTAGAGGTTCTTCAAAAGTGAGAGTAGAGGAAATGCCCACTCTACTGCCAACACCGAGAGAACAGTAGATAGAACATCCACCGCTACCTATGGCACCAATAAGGCAGTGGCCGCTAGAACATATGACACACACGGTACCGGAGGTTGTAAAGGAATAGCCTCTTTTTCACCCACAACTCCCCCACTTCTTATTTTGAACTTTGGTATCCTAGAAATATTAAAACTGGCCATGAATAACAATGGATGAGTTCTGAAAGAAAGAAGAAAGTGAATGAAGCAATAAGAAATTGCACAGGCATTTACATAGGTGGAACACCTGATCTCAGCAGTTATTGCATATCACAAAATGCAGACCGTCTGATAACAGACACGTGTAGAGAAGATGCATTCTAAAAAACCCTAGGAAAGCGTAAAGGCTGACTTAAATGCGCCTGTGGATTTGTACCTTCTTTACGCAAGAATGAGACCATCAGTCTACATTACGCCCGAAAATAATTGCGAAAGCTCCCTGGTCGAAGAGCTTCGCACATCCGATGAAAGCACTCTGATCAAGAAACCTCACAACTATGGCGAAGGCACCCTGATCAAAGGGCATCGCACTTATTGCGAAGGCATTCTGATCAACGAACTTCGCATTGTTCTCATTAGGTCAAGTCAAAAAGCCTTGCATAGTTCGCGGAGGTTACCTCATCAAGAGACTCTGCGTAGTTCATTCAGGTATCTTTTAAGCCTCGATAAATGAACATGTTTGATTACGGTTCAGAATAGCTCATTTCAACCTCAATTACGCAACAGATAAGGATAATCAAATTCATTTATTTATCGAAATTCGGATTACAAGATAAAAGAAAATAAACACGACTATCGTCCTACTACCCCGCCGCCTCTTTAGGGTCGGCACAAGAAGGGATCTATAGTCTACTTAGTTAATCTCTGATCTTCGGGACTACGTGGGCTTCTTCAGGCTTCGTTAATGGCACAAGACCCGAATTTACCATGATAGAGAGTCTCCCAAATCAATTGGTGACTAATTAGGCCATACTACTCAAAAATGTCGTTGACACCTTTAGCGATGATGGCTTTGAGCCTCGTCATCCGAATCAGGATCATCAAAAAATTTATCATCAATGTCCATTGTGGAGGTACTGTTTGAGAACTTCTCACTAAGGCTACTGGGCCCAACTCTTTCTATAGTATTCAGTACACTCTACTGATCTGAAGTATAATCAGGACACTCAACTGATCCCAGGCATGCGAGGAAATTTTGACTGCTGCAGAGACCTCGGAGGTAGGGATTTCTTCAGGGCCATATTGGAGAAAGGAGATATCCCACTTCGTGAGTCTCCTCAATCCTCTCAACCGGCTACTCCCGCTTCTAGTCATAAAGTGATCGACGAGGTCCTTATACTCAAGAGTATCTTCAAACCCATCCAGTGCGCCATAACCATCCCGGGCATCGGCATCTACACATTCTACCTTGGCCCTCTCCACCTCTTCTCTGGCTTCAGCCAGAAGCTTATCATTCTCTGCAACTATAGCCTCCAAGTTGTTGTTGGCAGTGGCAACAACAATTTTAGCTGCAAAAGCGCCCGATACTCGGCCAATTTCGAGCTTCTTGGGACGCTTACGGGAAGCCTCGGCAGCCCTTTTCTGGTCTCAGGCCTGCTTCAAAGTCTCATTTGTGGCCTTCAGCTCGATTTCGTACTTGGCATTCATGTCAGCTTCTTTGGTCACCAACGAGTCCAATTGGAATTGAAGGAATCTATTATCCGATTCTAACTGCGCTTTTTCAAAGCTCATCGCCTTCAGATCTTCAGATAACATTTTCTACTTGGCCTCTTCCTTGCTGAACTTACCATCAAAGCCCTCGAGGGTGCTATATACCTCTTTGGTCAAAACCATCTCTCGGATCAAGTTCATCTCGCGCTATCGGAAGAGTTCGCTCATTGAAGCTTCATCGGTAGCTTTCTCCCACGTCTGAGTCCAATACTTGTAGACACTTGCCGCCATTATTGTAGGAGAGGCAGAGAGCAACTCTATCACCGTAGGATCCAACTCACTACTGCGATAGGTGATGCGCACATGACCCTCATGGCGGTCGATGAGGTAGAATTCTCAAGCATCTCCAACCTTCCAACAAGATTCGGTGAGGGTTGACGATGATGTTGAGTTCGCCTAGTCTTACGAGCATCCCTCATAATTCCCTCCGAGGCCACGAAGTTTTCTCTTGCGGCGCCAGCCCCGCCCATGCCTGAGCAATCCCCTCTCCTTGTCCTTCAAGGAGGTGGAGGTGGAGGTGGAGGTGGAGGTGGAGGTGGAGGTGGAGGTGTCGATCCGAACCGGAGTAGCGAGGGGATCCGAGGTAAATCATCCTCAATGGCGTCGCATCCTGTAGCTCTTGCAACAGCGATGGCACCTCTTGCGAGGGTTGTTGCGCCAAGGAACTCTCTCCATCCGCAGGCCGAGCAAGACAAAAGGAAGGGACATTCTTGAATCTAAATGCTACTAACAAAATAACTAAGACACAAGGTGTTACGAATGCATATTCAGACAAATCCCACACAATTCAATAGACAAGGCTAACCCATTAGTCTGTAGCGAATCAATAAGTCGTCGTCATTGAGCAGATTGCTGAGGCTCCTAAAGTCGCTATCGAGCGCACGAATCTTATCCCACTTCAGTCTCAAGTCACCTTAATCCCTCTTTGGAATGGGAGGCTTTCCACAATCTACAAGGACAAACGAAGCGTTAAGTTAGGGACAATGATAAAAAAAAAAAATCACACAAGGCGATAAGATATACCAAGTTCTCCAAATTGGAGGGGAATGGACACATTTAGGAGGGGATCCTCCAGTATAAACTTCTAATCTCCTCCGACGAAGATGAATCTCTCCTTCCAGTTATGCACTTTGTTGGGGCTATCAATCGCCGTCCTCCATCTTTGGCCTGGCCAAGGAGAAATATTAAACTAGCCCGCGGGGCAAGGTCGGTGAATTGATTCAAATTTCCTGGGGTTAAGTCCCACTAGCCTCGACAATCCTCCACAACAGAATGCCGCTACTATCTCGTCCTAACCATTCGGTGTTATCGGACAAGGGCTAAATTCCAATCTCTCAAAACCCCACGAAAGAAATGATGCACAAGTAGGTGAAGACCTTATTGCATCTTGGGTTCATAAATTGCGATGAACTCCTAAGGTGGGTCATCAACACGTTCCTCTGACTAGTGGCCCTCGGCTCCACAAAAGCAAGAATATCATAAGACAGATCGATATTTTCTAACTCCGCCTCTTTTGATCCTCGGCGAGCCATAGAAGCCTCGATGGCCAAATGTTTAAGCACCTCGTCAAGTCACGCCCAGCGGTAGGGACATCCCTTTTGCCTAGCGACCCTCTCATTTCGATTACCCGGGGCCACGCCCCCTTTCACGCCTTCGCCTTTGGCAATACAAGTGGGTTTACTCTCCTCCCGCTCATGGATCTCGGGGACATATGAGCGATGGTGGGCCCCGATCAATTTTCTCTTACCCCTTGGCAGAAGGTGATGATGAAGAAGAAGTCGAAGCTTCACCATTGATGTCAAGATCTGTCCTAGCGGCGAATGATTACGCGAATCACGTGTTAAGACGGCATCACTACTTCTCTCAATTCAAAAGGAAAATATCCCACAATTGCGCGAAAAATATGGCGTAAAAGCAGCGTCAAACCAAGAAACCATAAAAAAACAAATGCGGTATATGAAATAAAGCACATCGACCTCTGTAGTATCTACTTCGAGAATACAGTTGAACCCTACTCAACCAAAAATGCCTCGCACTTTCTTGGTTATCACTGGAATACTCGGCAAAGTTTGAGATACACGTAGAAGCAAGAAGAAGGTAAATGAGAAGAAGCTAGGACTTGTATAGATTATGTCTCATCAATCCCCGCCGTCAGACTCAAAACACGCCATCTGAGCAGTCCATCCAGTGGACACGTGTCCAAAGAAGGGCAAAATGCAAGAAACAGAACCCTAGGCATTTAATGAAGCGAAAAGACGCGTGCCACGCACACCCCCAACCATCCACCACGTGCAAGCAGCATTTACGGCGCAAAATCTCTCACCCATGATTACCTGACCACTATGACAACTTTGATTGACAGCTTGGACAGAATCATACCAACCATGGACACGTCACTTAAGGTCAAACCAATCATAGCCCTCACCCGTCATAAATAATAGGCTTCGGGCTTAGGGGACTGTACTGAGTAAGTAATTCAAAGGTGCACAAGTAAGTAAATGTGCATCAGCGAAAACCCACTATGGAATTCACTTTCATCAAAAAAAAATTTACAAAGTCCCAGGCCTACCATAAATAGTAGGCTTGGTCTTGGGGGACTATTGTTACCACCAGATTTTGGTAAGGCCTCCACGTCAGTAAAAGCCCAATAAAGGCCCTATATAGGCCCAAGTTAGGCCTCGCTAAGGCCTTATAGGCCCAGTGAGGGCCTTCCAGATTCATAAACGCCTCAGATATCTAGCGAGGGCCTCGTGGATACATTTAAGGCCCAACAATATATTAGCATTCCAGAATCAGAGTATGTCGAAGCCCATGAAGGGCCTCGACACTCATGGACAACCCAAGGAGCTTCACCGGGCTTCGTATCTATTGTAATTAGCAGGTAGCACGATATTCTAGAATGACCAGATATATGTTTAAAGAAAGATTGCATTTAATTGGCACACAAATTCTCATAAGAAAACTAAATATCAATCTCCTAAAGATAAGGCAACGTGATAGGGAAACCAAATCAAATAAGGGCTAAAATCTAGGAGATTGCATTGACAGTCAATCATTTTTATCTCATAAGGAATGAGGATCCAATCAGATATCTAAATGATCATTTTCCTAAAATCAATTAGGACTCTGAGATTATAAATACAACATCTCAAGTTGTTCTAAGGTATGCATTATTCTTACCCTTAAACTCTGCTCAAATCTCTGCCTGCTTGTTCCTCCCACATTCAATTTGTTATTCTTTCGTATATTATTCTATATACCAGAAGTTGACTTGATAGTCAGAGTACCAACAATCCTCGGACCCTTTTTCCTCGGTGATCTTGGTGCCTAACGGTCATTATAGTGTGCAAGTAACATAGAGGTTGGCTGAGAATTGATTGGAGATCTCTTGACACGTGGATAGTGTAAATTCCGACGTCAACACAAGTAAACGAAATACAATTATTCTTTTTGTGCAGTAACCAATTACTATCAATAAAATGTGCTGTAACACAAGCATATACATTGTGATTGCGTCCAAACCAACAATCAGACGTGAAACACATAATTCTTTCTATATTTGTAAGTTCATTTTTTAATTTTTCAGCATTTATATTAAATAATTTCAGACAATTAGAACGAGCAAGATTTCTACTTACATTCCTGTAAGAGCGTTGAACATACTTTTACATGAACTCTTCAAAATATACATATTCTGCTAAAATGAAGGGCATTTCACTTGCTGAAATAAACTCTGACATTCCAGCTCTCTTCGTTCTTGCAAATAAGTAAAATTAGAAAAAGTGACAGGACCATTAGCATTAGTAAATGAAGTAATTTGAGCTTGTCTCGGATCTAAATATCTTATTTTATTTAGATGTTTGTCTTTGTGTCTCTCAGTAGCGTCTGGTGCCTTAACTACTTCTCCACGCATAAGCAATTTTGCAAATATTGTATATTGTTTTACTATTTTTTTATCTATTGTAAACATTTACCACACCTCTAATTTTTTTTTTTTGATTTCTAGATGACCCAACATCTACAACATGATTATCTTCTAAATTTATTGGAGAAGAACTATCATGTGTAATATTTTCAGATAAAAACCCATAGTAATCCATAGCACAGTAGTACAAAAATGAGTTTCAAAAAAATTGTGTACAAAAAGGAGCTTCAAAATTTTTTGAAGTAATCTGAAAATAGCAATATGTAAACTAAAATGCCAAATTACAGAGAGAATAGATGAGAAGAAGAAATGGTGAATGATACAAAGAAATTGCGGATAGCATACATTTGCTGCTTAGTTGAAATTTATAGACATTATCAACATTATAATGTTAGATATATACAATTTATTTGGCTGAAATTTTGAACGTGTTTGTAAGTGTGATTTGACAACTTACACATTTTTTTATTGATTTTTTAATTCAATTTCTATTTTTATATATCTATAGACAAATTTATAGTTGCTCACAGACGTTATTTTTTGGTAATTTAAAAAAACAGCACGCTAGCCCTGTCTGCAAATCAGCAAATTTGCAGTAGCATGCTACTTTTTGGTCAAAACTTTTTCTTCACCAGTAGCAGTTTCTGAAAGTTGTATGTCTTCAAAACTTTCAATTCTATGATATAATGAAACCGGTGTGACATCCATGCACAAAGGAAAGCTTGCAAGATGTTTCTCTATTCTTTTGAGCTCCAAATAAAATGTGAAGAAATTATTGTCTGAAATCTTCATCAGATGCATGTTTTCTTTCACCTTATATTGTATTGTTATTGAGTATGTCGCTGGACTTACGTTTGTAACTGAATATATAATGACATAGAGTGCGCAGTATGTGCATTCTATTGGAACGACAATTGCAGCCATTTTAAAATTTGTATATTGGTTATCTTGTTCCCATTTCTCTCCATAATGGATGAATACATTGATTTTATCCATATCTGCAAAAAAAACACCGACATATGATACATTAATGTTTGGTCATAACAAAGCATGTCACTTTTTAAGCAAAAAGTGACATAGCATGTCACTTTTTTATCCCCAAGCCTCAATTCATATTCAAAATAAAAAATTTGATACATTAATGTTTGGTCATGCTCAATAATTCATGTCACTTCATAATGCACAACAAATATCAAGTTAAATCCTGCATTTAAACCAACAACATAGATGATTTTTATTTAAATTTGTTTGTATAACTTGCATACATTGTTCTGTTACTTTCTGAGCAAAAAGTGTCATAGCATGTCACTTTTCTATCCACAAGCTTCAATTCATATTAAAGACAAAAAAACGATACATTAATGTTTGGTTATGCTCAATAATTCATGTCACTTCATAATGCACAACAAATACAACTTTCAGAAGCTGCCAAAGCAGCACGCTAGCCATGTATGCAAATCAGCAAATCTGCAGCAATATCTTTTGCTTTTTATCAAAGCGACTGCTTCTTTGCTACTTTAGTGGTAAATAGTAACAACCGCTGCTTTATGGCAGCGGCTGTCACGTCTTTATGAATGGCTCTCTGCCATTTGTTTTATTTAATATCATTTCAAAATGAAACTTTGAATTTTCTGCCCTTTTTTTTAAATTATCAAAACAGGCCATATTAGAGGTTGAACTGTCTGGGCCGACGGTTCAGCCTCGGCCCATGAACCGCCTGGCTTTGGTTCACGGGCCTTCTGTAACTGGTCGAGGCGGGTAGGCGATCTTGGTTTGGCCGGCCTGCTCGTTTTAACACCTCTATAGCGAGGTATAAATTAAACAATCCTTTCGCATAACAAGGTACAAATGACACAATCTTCTTGCATAGCGATGTATAGGTGATACAGTCATCTCGATGTATAGGTGATACGATCTTCTTGAGGTATAAATGATATAATCCTCTCGCATAACGAGGTACATGTGATACGATCCTCTCGAGGTATAAATAACACAATCCTCTTGCATAGCGAGGTATATGTAATACGATCTTCTCGTTGAAGCCTATCTATAATATAGTGGTCTCACGTGGTGAGGCATCTCGCACTACGAAGTGCATGCTATCATCTCGCATGACGAGGTGCATGCTATCTTCTCGCAGGGCGTGGCATAAGTATCACAAGTGATACATGCCTCTGAGAACAAGATAAGTATAGGCGAGCTTTCATTTACAAAGAATTATGGACTTTCCTCAAATAATGAGATAATTATGAGGTAGCCTCAATATACGAAGTCCTATAGGCTCACCTTCCATGATAAGACAGCCACGAGCTAGCCTCATGGTGCAAGGACTTATGAGCTCGCCTTGAATAATAAAAAAACAATGAGCTAGCCTCAAAGTGCGAGGTCTTATGGGCTCGCCTTCAAGAATAATTTTATTATAAATGAGGGCTTACCTTGACCAATTTCGAATGATCAATAGCGCCTTTGAACGAGGTAAAAATCCCTGAGACAGACATTGTACCATATAATATTGAATTTCTTTCTCAAGCCGTAACGTTTGTAGCACAACCTACACTTTGCATCTTTCAAATCGTAACAGATTTTGTCGTAACCGAATGATAATATAAGTTCAAAAAATTCATAAACAAGGCAGTTGTAGTATTATCTAGGTGCTATCTTTCGAGAATCATGTCACACATAATAAGAAATATATCAGTTCTAATTCTTTAATAAAAATATTTAAGTAACCATAAAACAATCTAAAATAAGAATGCATCGTGCGGGAGCAGTGAGTGTTGTTACGATGTCCTATTAAAAATAATAATAAGGACATGTAAAAATTTGACAAGGTCACTTATTACAAGTTGAAAGGCATTAAGCATATAAGACTTTCTAGCATTCTAATATTTCCAAGAAACATTTTGTTTCCACGGCAACTTTGTGAGATGATAATTTCATTTAGTTCAAATGTCCTCCAGTCTAAATAAATCTAGATCTGCAAGCAATCACTAAATTTATGGTGCTCAAGACATTCTAAATTAATTCTCTTTGGAGAATATAATAGGAAATTGATGCTTTCAAGCTTCAATAGATTCTCATCCCAAGAGATGAAAGACACCGGGTTGAGATTCTAAGTTAGGTTTTACGTGGTCGGTATCTAGGGATGGCAATGGGACAGTCCGAGGTAGGTCGGCCTTACCCCGCCCACCACTGCAACTCGCAAACTCGCGGGGTGGGGTGGGGTGGGTTGCGGTGCGGGGCAGAGCAATATTTTGACCCGCCAACCGCCCCTACGAAAGTAGAGGATAAATATGCATAACTTTAGCTTGTAAAGAGAACACTTGGCATTAAAACCTCAGCATTTGTATAAGATAGGCCTTATTTTCAATTCAATTTCAATGTCTGATAAAACTTATACGCCTTATTTTCAATTCAATTTCAATGTCTGATAAAACTTATCATATGCTCGTAATAACAGTCTCTCAAATATAAAAAGGTAGGAGTATCGGTCATGGAAAATAAATGAATATCAACCCACATATAGAAAAGTTCTGGAGTGTAGTGTTTAACAGGAAGATCAATATTGTCAATAAAAATAAGTTTACGCATACTAATATCAACACTCGTGATTCAATAAACTCGATTAGCATTTGTTTCTTCAAAAGATAAATTAATATGGCTTATGAGGACATTCAAGAGTTTTAAGCCCATCAAATGAGTTGAAATCATTATCAAGCATTCTAGTAATGATAGGACAATATTTCAAACAAATTTTATAAGCTTCCCATGTTCAGATTTCAGGAATATTTTTGGTTCATGTGATTAACTGATCTTAAACCCCTACTGTTCATGAATAACCAAAGAGCCAATCAAAGAAAATTTACCATAAGCTAATGTTTCTGTTTCATTACCCTACTCTATCCTGTATAGCCCAAACTTAAGACACCTCTAACATCAATTTTTGCAGATCTAAACAAGCCATTACACTGACTACTGAAATCAATGAATAAACCGTAATGAGTACATTTGAACAGCAATTTCTTCAGAATTCATGCTATCTCATATTATATAGACTTCGCTTAAGCTAATTCGAGACAAACCCACTTTCCATTTCTATTTACGTATAATATTTCCTTCTTCTAATATAATATGTATTTCGAAAACACACACACAAATGCAATGATCCTCTCAAATTCCAATCCCACTTAAATTTAATTTTACTTTTCTGCCTACTAGTTTATCTATGTGAATTGATTAATATTTAATTAGTAGGCCCACCTAGTAAACCTTTTGGCAAAGAGAGTTTCGTTCGAAAACATCACGTGGTCGATGTAAGCCACACAATGCTTGACTATTTCACGGTAGCTAATAGAGGCTTTAATGCATCAAGCACCATTTCAATGTACCACGACTAGAGATCATGGCGCACATTGACTGTCTCAACACTCACTAATGGAGATTGCGATATGTCGTGTGTATCCATCAAGCCTTAGAAAGAGAAGAAATTTGAATGGGGCATTTCGTCGAACACTCAAATGTCACAATGATCATCACATGAATTAGAGTAGTAACAGACACATAGCTAATCCAAAGCAACAATCCCAACTCAATCAACAAGCCCAAAGCAAAATCCAAGGCAAATCTAAACTCTTCTTGATGCCACGTGTGGCACTTGGTGGTGCTTTCAGTAGCAGAAAGTTGTGCCATTGGCGGGAGGCTAAAAATTGATGAAGACCACAGTGTAGCTGAGGTAGTTTCAGCAGCTACGGTCGGAGGCTCACGCCGCCTAGGATAGATGGAGAATTGTTCATTTTCTCTAGGATTCTCTTGTGGATTAGGTATGAAGATCCTAAAATTGGCAGGCTAGAGACAACTTCGAGACGAATGGCTAGTAGGCAGATCCAGACAGTGGTCAACTCCTCTAGTGCCTCGACGGCTGTTGTTGGAGGCCGTGAATGTTGCATTTAACAGAGGCATAAAAGACGTAGAACATGACCAAGTCAATTGAATTGGATAACTTTATTAGTTTCTTGTTAAATTTTTGTTTAAGTTGTTTAATTTTTCCTATTTTACTGAAACTAGGCGTTGAAGTATTTGTATTTATAGCTAAGGTTCCAATGAATAAAATCGTGGAATTTTATTTGTCAACTCTTGAGTTGTTTTGGAGGAGTTAAACCCTCAAGTGTTAGCAACTACCATTGTTCTTAATTTATCTTTGTATTTATCTTTTCACTCCTTCATAAAAGATACCATGCATGTATCATCTTTGGTATCGGGCGCCGAGCATGGATTTGCAAGATCGAATGGCAAAGCTTGAAGAAACTATGGTAGCTTTTGTTGCCGATCGAAGGAGATATTAGGCCATATCACCGAAAGGATGGAGAAGATTAGCCAATGTTTTCGGTCAAGGTAATAACAATTATGGTAAACACTCGGCCAACAAGGGTAGTGCAGTTTGGCAACAATTCGGGTATAAACGGGAAGAATTCTTTCAAGAACTTTGTTCCCAAGACCTTGAAGATTGATTTTCCTCACTACGACGGCAGAGACAACCCGACGACTTGGCTTTGTAAGGCTAAAAGTATTTTTCACTCCATGAAATTATTGAGTTAGATAATGTTTCATTGGCGTCATTCTATCTGGAAGGGGATGCACTACTTTGGTTCCAAATGTTGGAACAAGAACTCATCTATGTGACTTGGGATGATTTTAGGAGCGGGATTCGTTCACGTTTCGAACCTAATCAATTTGAAGACCCATTTTGTGAGCTTATCAAGCTCCACCAAACTGGATTAGTAATTGATTATCAGGGAAAGTTTGAAAGGCAGCTATCCAAAGTGGGCTCTCTTTCTCAAGACTGAAAAGTGAGTTGTTTCATCACGGGTTTGAAAGACGCTATACGGACGGATGTGTAGGCGAATCTTCCAAGAACCTTAACTATGGCAATTGGATTGGCTAAGTTATACGAGGCACGCGATCAATCCCACAGAAAAGCTACTATATCGATGTCTCGCCCAACAACATTGCCAATACGAGCTCTTTCCACTGCAGATACAATTAAGAAAATGACGCCCGAAGAATTAAGCGAACGGCGCAAAAAGGGTGATGTTTCTCTTGTAATGATAAATATAAACCGGGACACAATTGCCCAAAGCTCTTGAGATTGAAGCTAGTTGGAATGAAAATGATAACGATGATGAAATGGAAATAGAAGACGATGCCAATAGCGAAGCACCAGAGATATCCCTTCATGCTATGGCAGGAATGCAAACTCCAGAAACAATGCGTATTTGGGGTAGACTCATGGGGCATCAGGTGGTCGTTCTTGTTGATTTAGGGAATACTCATAATTTTATAAGTGCAAGGGCAGCTCAACGGGTAAACTTAAAACCATATGTTAATAGGAAACTAGAAGTATTGGTGGCATTAGATGAGAAATTAGTAAGTCCAGGAAAATGCTCTCATGTACTTCTCAAGCTTCAAAAGGTACCATTTGTAGTTGAATTTTTTATTTTACCACTCGAAGGCTGTGATGTTGTACGTGGTACTCAATGGTTGCGCACTTTAGGATCGATACAATGGGATTTCAAAAGGTTGTTTATGAAGTTCTCGAGGGGTAACAAAGAAGTGATCTTGTGGGGAGTAACAAAATTTAGCAATAAATTAATTTCCAATACATTTTTGTCTATAGTCACCAAAACTGAACACTGAGTCATCTTACAGCAAATGAATGGTGAAGAGGTTATGAGCAAAAGTGATGTAATTCCAACCCAAATTCAGCAGCTAATGGAGGAATACCACCTAATTTGGACTAAACCGAGCAGTGGCTACCCCTCCAC
The DNA here is from genome assembly GCA_023638005.1 of Forsythia suspensa. Lineage (NCBI taxonomy): Eukaryota > Viridiplantae > Streptophyta > Magnoliopsida > Lamiales > Oleaceae > Forsythia > Forsythia suspensa. The sequence continues at coordinate 333,407 of CM042670.1, forward strand.
GACATAATGATCATTGTATCCCTCTTCTTCCGTGCCATGGACCGGTGACGGTGCGACCATATCGCTACCCTTACTTTCAAAAAACTGAAATTGAAAGATTAGTTAAGGAGATGCTAGCAGCAGGGACCATTCGACCAAGTACTAGTCCATACTCTTCTCTAGTACTACTAGTCAAGAAGCATGATGGATCATGGAGGATGTGCATTGATTATAGGGCATTGAACATGATCACTGTAAAGGATAAGTTCCCAATACTAGTAATCGACGAACTCTTGGATGAACTAGCGGGTGCCAACTACTTTACTAAATTGGATTTGAGGTCGGGCTATCATCAAGTGCGCACGCATACTAATGATATTGGGAAGACAGCTTTTCGAACTCACCAAGGTCACTATGAGTTCTTGGTTATGCCGTTTGGGCTTACCAACGCTTCGTCGACATTTCAAGCACTTATGAACGAGATATTCCAAAACCACCTACGGAAATTCATATTGGTATTTTTTGATGATATACTAATATATAGCAAGAGTTGGGATGTTCATTTACAACATTTTCAAATAGTCTTTGACATTTTGCTAGCCAATAAGCTACGAGTGAAATTTGAAAAATGCCAATTTGGGAAGCAAGAGGTGCAATATTTGGGGCATTTGATCTCCAATCAAGGGGTGGCCATCGATTCCTCAAAAATAGACGCAATGTTGTCCTGGCCCAAACCAGAAAATATCAAGGCAATGCGTGGTTTCTAGGACTCACTGGCTACTACTGAAAGTTTATTCAAAACTATGGGAAGATAGCCGCTCCTCTCACTAATATGTTAAAAAAGAATTCGTTTGAATGGTCTGGGGCAGCAGAGGATGCATTTCATGACTTAAAGCGAAGAATGACACACTACGCTATTGTCCTTACCTGACTTCTCAAAAAAAATTATCATTGAATGTGATGCTTCGGGGACTGGTATAGGTGCAATCTTGTGCCAAGAAAAGCCAATTGTATTTTTTAGCCAAGCTCTACATGAAAAGAACCTCCTCCTTTCAACTTATGAGAAGAAAATCTTGGCTTTGGTCCTTGCAGTTCAAAAATGGAGGCCTTATTTGTTGAGAAGGAAGTTTATTATCTGAACCGATCATCAAAGCCTCAAACATTTGTGGACACAAAAAATTACCACTACGGCACAACAAAGGTGGCTATATAAATTAATGGGATATGACTTTCAGTTGAGTACAAAAGGGTGAAGAAAATGTGGTAGCGGATGCTCTCTCTAGACAAGTATATGAAGTTAATCGGGTCAAGGTGCTCTACTCGCCTTGACCCAAGTATTACCCCATTGGCTAGAAGCTATTAAGGAAGAAGTATCATCTGATCCTACGCTTCAAGTGTTACAAGAAAAGATTCAACAAGGCGAAGCAATAGGCCCCTGGAAAGCTATTGATGGAATTCTTTTATTCAGAGATCGTATTTATTTCACAGCTGGATCAAAACTTACTACAACTATCATCAATGAATTTCATGGCAGTACCCATGAAGGATATGTTAAGACCCTCCATCGCATCAAAGCAAATTTTTATTGGCAAGAAATGAGGAGACAGATTAAGGCTTTCATTCGCAATTGTGATACATGTCAACGACATAAAGTAGAACATTTGGCACCAGCTGGGTTATTACAGCCACTACCCATTCCTTCTCAAATTTGGGAAGATATATCCATGGACTTTATTGAAGGATTGCCTCACTCAAATGGTAAAACTACCATATTTGTTGTCGTTGACCGGCTATCAAAATATGCACATTTCCTTCCTTTTTCTCATCTTTACAGCGCAGTTGGAGTGGCTCGTTTATTCTTTGACAATATATTCAAGTTGCACGGGCTACCTAAATCTATTGTATGTAATCGAGACCCGACATTTACTAGTGCCTTTTGGAGAGAGTTGCTTCGTTTAAATGGAACTTCTTTTAACTTCAGCTCAAGCTACCATTGACAAACGGATGGGCAAAGTGAAGTTGTTAATAGAACATTGGAAATGTATCTTAGATGTTTTACTAGTTCACGACCAAATGAGTGGTTGAAGTGACTATCATGGGATGAATATTGCTATAATACAAGTTAGCATTCATCTGTTCAAAAACTCCCTTTGAGATTGTGTATGGTAGAAGTCCGCCTTCGCCTTGTTGATTACATTCACAGGACCGCAAAAATAGTAGCAGTGGAACATGAATTAATTGCTCGTGACCAAGTTCTCAAAGAAGTACGTGATTGTATATCAAAAGCCCAAAATGAATGAAGAAGCTATATGATAGCAAGCACACCGAAAGAGAATTCTAGGTGGGCGATTTTGTTTATCTCTAATCTGCACATTATCGTCAAATGTCATTAGCTACGAGGAAGAATTACAATCTATCAGCTCGTTACTATGGACCATATGAAATAATTGAGAAAATTGGGAAGGTAGCATATCGATTGAAGCTACCTTCTAGTTCGAAAGTTCACCCGCTTTTCATGTTTCTCGACTTAAAAAATGATTGGTGAAGGACAATCGGTGTTCCAAACTCTTCCAGCTATTGCTCATAATGACTCTTTATCACCCAATCATCGAGCGGCATTGGATCGTCGAGTTCGCAAAGGTAGAGACGAAGTCCTTATCCATTGGCATGGATTGTCACCAGCGGATGCAACTTGGGAGGCACATGAAGTTATTAAAGAACGATTTCAAGATTTTCACCTCGAGGACGAGGCACTTTCTTAAGGGATAGGGAGCTATTGCATTTAACATAGGCATAAAAGACGGAGAACATGACCAAGTCAATTGAATTGGACAACTTTATTATTTTCTTGTTAAATTTCTATTTAAGTTGTTTAATTTTTCCTATTTTACTGGAACTAGCCGTTGGAATATTTGTATTTATACCTAAGGTTCCAATGAATAAAAGTGTGGAATTTTATTTGTCAACTCTTGAGTTGTTTTGGATGAGCTAAACCCTCGAAGTGTTAGCAACTACCATTGTTCTTAATTTATCTTTGTATTTATCTTTTCACTCCTTCATAAAAGATACCAGGCATGTATCAATGAAGCCCAGCAGTGTCTCGATGGCTGTCGCCAAGGCTCCTCACTACCCGTTCTTCTCTTGCCTTCATGTGGGGATTTTTTTTTTGTAAGCTTTCACTAGTGATTTGTGATTTTTTGTGGATAACTCAACCTTAATTATTGCGTCAAAGAATCAAAAATTCTAAGAACGAATTTGACTAAGGTTTCTCATTCATCCCTTCTTTATGATTTTTAGGGTATTTACTAGCATACCGCTTTTCTTTGTGGTGGGATCCGATCGTAGAAGAATTTAATAGATTGAGGAGTTGAGAAGAATGTTGAAGATTGTGAGAGACGGAGAGTTTTGTTTGAAGGGAGTTCGATTTTGAAGAATATGGAGAAGAACAAGAAGAAATGGAGGAACTGAGAAAAAGATATGGGTTTTGGTTTGAGAAGATGAAGACGTAGTGACGGACAAAGAAGTACTTTTTTTGTGCTTGTAGCGGAGTAAACCTCCCTATGGTCGATGATAAATTGGGTTAATTATACTATATACTACCGAACTTTGTACTTCTTTTCATCTATACCATGAAACTTATATTCGTTTCATTTATGCCACCGAACTTAAAAAGCGGTTTCATTTATCTTTGTTAAGTTTTAATCGACATACACACGTGACATTAACAGCTTTGTTAATTAGTGATGTGGCTAGCCACGCGATAAAATTTTGTCCACATGGATATGAATCAAATTGGACCCCACGACTTTTACATCCAAAAAATGATTCTTGTGGCCTTCTAACATGATTTCATCCCCAAATTTCCCAATCCTCAAACATCAAACACTTTATGCTTCTTCTCCAAAATTCCAATAACCCAAATCACCCAATTCTGAAATAATTGTTAGGGTTCATCAGTGACACTTCTTCTCCACAATATACAATTTAGAATTCATGGAATCTCATCCCCATAGGTGAAATGAGATTTTGTATCTAGGGCTTTTTACAGAATGGCGATCACATGGAAATAATACATGGTATGTATTTGTGTTTTTGCAATGATTTACTTTATATTACATTATTGTATGAATTTTTGTGTCATTTTTTGTATAAAAAAATTTGCCGGCTGTATTTAAGTTCACGTTTCAGCATTTTCTTGTGTCTCATTTTTACAATGTGTTGTTCTGCATTTATTTGCACGTTACATTATTGTATGGATTTTTCTTTTGTTCCATTTATTTGTTCTATTGAAGAATAATTAATTTTCTTGTTCATATGAAGAATTTGAAGGAGCTCCTGAGCTGGAACTTTATGAAGAATTTCATAAAGAAGGTCATGGTGAACGATATGATTCTAATGATGAATCTTTTCACGAATCGAGACTATGATTTTGAGGATGATGATGATGATGATTTGTTTGAAAAGTATGTAGTTGAAGGTGTTGAGAGAGAATTTCTACCAAACAACCCCATGGGTATTGAAATTGTCTACTCAGGCGAATCTGAGTATGCTCCATCTCATGAACTCCTAAGTGGGGATTCTGAAAATGAAGAAGGGTGCAATATGTAGAATTTGATGCAGAACATGATATGGATAACCCAAGATTTTAGCTAGCATTAAATTTTGCTTGCTTGATCAACTAAAGAAGGCGATTAGAAACTACTCGATCAAAAATAGGGTCCCTACCGAGTTTAAGAGAAGTGATTCAACGAGGTCACAAGCTATTTGTAAGAATGACTGTCCTTGGAGGTTGTGGCTTTGAAAGTAAAGGGTGAAACGACTATGCAAATCGGATCATACAAATCAATCCATTCATGTAGGAGAGTGCGTAAAAGCAAACACGTTTCATCGAAATGGCTTGGCAAGAGAAGTATTTGAGTAGATTTAGGATTGATCCTAATTGGAAAACTAGGCTATTTGAAAAGATAGTGAAAGAGGACTTGGGACTAGAAATCGATGATAGCTGATTACATGAAGGACTAGGAGATTGGCAAAAAAAAAAATTGGTTGAGGGAGATGAGATTAAAGAGTTTGGAAAACTTTGGTCTTATGCTGCCTTTTATGAGAGATAAGAAGACGGATCCGAGTTCGACGGTTATAATCCATCATGAGGATTGGGTCTTCAAATGTATTTATGTATGCTTGAATGGATGTAAGAAAGGTTTTCTTGCCGGTGTAGAAAGGTTATTAGTATAGATTGATGTTTTTGAAGAAAAAATTGGAGGGCAATTACTATCTGCAGTGGGCATAGATGGTAATGATTGCATATTTCCTATTGCCTACGCAATTGTGGAGAAAGAGAACAATTATTTCCAGAAATAGTTTTTTAAACTTCTGATTGAAGATTTGGGAATGGGAAATGATAGCGATCAATGGGTTATCATGTCGGATAGACAAAAGGGCTGCAAAATATTGTATTTGAATTGTTACCTATGTTTGAACGTTGTTTTTGTGTTAGATACATGTATGCAAATTTTTTTAAGAAAGACTTCAAGGGAAAAACATCAAAGATTACCTCTAGATGGTTGTTAGGGCTACATACAAGGTAGATTTTATATATTAGATGGGGAGAATAGAGGTTGAGAATAAATCTGCTTACAATTGGTTGTGAAAAGGACCCTTGTGAGTGGAGTAAGTCACATTTCTCCACATATGGTGTTGTTCATGCTGAGTTTATTTGTTGGGGCCATATGGTTGGATGATAAAGAAATCTAGGTAGATAGATTCACATGTTTGGTTACTATGAAATCAAAAGAAAGGTTTACACAATTTTTTGTCTGTTAATTAGAGCTTTTATGGCATGAACAAGATTTATACTCTTATGACATTAATCTGCAAATGTCAATGCAGAATCAAAGAAAGCGAGTTGAGGATCTCTCTCGCAACTTTGGCATGCATAGAAATTCCAATATTTTTCCATTCTTGAGATATTTTCTTTGTTGTTTCCTCAAATGCCAAATTTCATTAACACAATACTAAAATACATTTACCTAACAAAAGCAAACTACGATACAATATTATGACTATTACACAACCGTAACACCAACATATACACTAATGCAAGCGTTCCCACTAAATAACTAACAAATTACTACGACTTGATACTACAATAACATACTAAAATAAAGCCATCAAATTGCTTTGTTCATCGTAACCAAACCCCAAGCCTTTTCGTAACAATACAATAAGAAGCAATGATAAACATATTGTTATTACAATCAACAACACAATCTTGAATTTTTTCTTATATTGGTTCGCTTCCATTTCCGTTGTCTCAAACTTCGACGCAAATTGAGTATGAGTGATGTATCTCGTGTTATCGGCATTGGGGATCAAACCATAGAAAGAAATCATAGGACATTGATCATTGCAAATAGGGACAAATACAATTGAAACATCAAAAATTTACAAAACCAAAATAAATACAATTGAAACAACAAAAATCCCAAAATTTTAACATCAGCATAAATAATCTCCATGAGTTTGATTGTTGCAAACAAATTCAAATCTATTTACATTTCAAAGAGAAAAACCAACAAAATTGACGAATTTTCAACTTACCCCATAATTTGGACATCCCCAAAACCTTCTACCTAGGTTTGCGTTGGTCCATGACGTCTTGAACACTGTTGGGTCTCCACAATAGCATCTCGATGTTGTGTGGGGATGAGCTTCCATGGATGAACCCTATCAAAATTTATGCTTGTTTGTAATTTTGAATTATTGTCAAAAATTACCTCATACTACATAAATACATTACAAGCGTGAGAAGAAGTAAGATTGGATTGAATGATAACCCTTGAGAGGCTGATTTAGGTTACTGGAATTTTGGAGAAGAAGCAGCAAGTCGTTTAAGGTATGGGAAATTTTGGAGAAGAAGCAACAAGTGTAAATTGTGGAGAAGAAGAGTCACCGATGAACCCTAGCAATTATTTCGAATTGGGTGATTTGGGTTCTTGGAATTTTGGAGAAGAAGAAGCAAGTGTTTGATGTTTGAGGGTTGGAAAATTTGGGGATGAAATCACATTAAAAGGCCACAAGAATCATTTTTTTTTTATGTAAAAGTCATGGGGTCCAATTTGATTCACATCCACGTGGACAAAATTTTATCGCTTGGCTGGCCACATCACTATTTAACGGGACTGTTAATGCCACGTGTTTATGTCAGTTAAAAACTTAACAGCGTACTAACGAAGTGATTAAGATGAAACTAATTTTTAAGTTCAGTGGCATAAATGAAACGAATATAAGTTCCATGGTATAAATGAAACAAAGTACAAAGTTTGGTGGTATATAGTATAATTAATCCTTTATAAATTTCTCAAGCTTGTGGGTATTTTGGTCCTTTTGTAATATCTAAATGCGTGTCACCTTGCTATTTGAAAGTTGATAATAGATTACAATTCTAGATGGCTCCAAATCTGATTGTTACATGGTCAATAAGATATTAATTTACATTTCGATGACATATTTTGTTGGAATCTAATTAATCTCAAACTTAATGGACTTGACCTTCATCGCTAGGTTCAACCCTTTGCCTACCGGGGTTAGTGTGCCAAGTCAACTTCTTTTTGTGTAAAAGATTATTTGATTTTACAACTTTGCCTTCACGAAGCATGACAAAGCTTAATTTAGTTCCGTTTTTTAGTCCTGTCACTATGGTGGGTCATGTGACTCCCTATGTAGATCCATCTCGTGTCTACGTGGGATAATTTGTGTCACGTAAAATCATGTGGCAACAATTTTGATTTTATATATTCTCGATTATGAATTTAGACATTGAATTCTTTTACCAGTGTCCGTTTATAAACCTTCTCAGATCTAGACTAATGGTGTTGTCGGTGCTAGATGGTGGGTGGTGGTCGAGACTAGCAAAGGTGATACTAGAGTGGGTGGGAATGTGGGATGGTTAGGAGAAAGATGAAGAAATTTTTCTCTCTTTTATTCTTTGTCTTATTCCTTTACATTTACATTTACATTTACATTTACATTTACATTTAATCATCTTTCTTACCTTTTCCTTTCTTCATTTTCACTAGAAACAAGGATCTTAGTCTTTTCAATACAAAAATTGACTTATTAATGGTCAAATGGATGATACTAATGGAAACAACTATTTTCACATCTAAATGTTCACATGAGGACATCAGTGTCAAGATTGAAAGAATATGTTCTGATTGTGCATGGGGAGCTTAGGTTGGTGGTTAAAATTTAAGTGCGATCGAGACTCTAGGAAGTCTACAAAGACTAGTGTTACACTGACTTGGGGATCCGTTGTTTGGAAGAGAATCAAGCTATCATGTATTATTGATTTCACCATGGAATGAATTTGTAGCAGCTTGTGAAGCCGCCAACGAGACTGTCTGACATATATGAGAATTAAATAGGGAAATTTTCATATATAAGCCAATAAAAGAAAATAATTCTAAAAATATTACATCATTTTTATTATTCCAAAATTACTTGATAATCTATCAAAATTACTGTCATAGTATAATTTGTGCTCTTTTTGTGTAACTGAAACAGAATAAAATAAAAATATCCATGATCCAATTGATTTGAATTCCTAAAAATTGCAAAATTAAAAAACCTAGAGAATTTTCACACATTGCAACTGAAAAACAAGGAATTGATGTATTGTCATAAATTCATTGATAATAGACTTTGCTCTAACTTCATATTAGAAAACAAAAATTGGGGCTTGGATTTACCAGATCGAAATTGAAGAACAGATTCAAAATGCAGCCCACGACTCAGCATTCATGGCTTTCTTGTATTTTTATTAAAAATGTTTTGCAAATCGAAGCTCTCTTTCCATAAAATTAGTTGATTTGAATAAGTTAAAATTGTGTTTTCTTAGTAGTATATTTTTAATCATGGCTGTGAATTTGTGAAGGGACGAGAAAGAGAAAGATGTGGGTAAAATTGATTATGCGCGTACTTTAATTTTGGTTGTTAATGTTAACATTAAATATCGTGTGTGTGTGTGCGCATATATATATATATATATATATATATTAGATTCATGTTACGATATTATACGTCTTTTATTTTAAATATTTAGTCACTTTATTATGTAATAGATTGATGTGTATATTTTTTTTACAATACATGTTTAACACAAGCATTTGTATGGCTGGGTGGATTATAAAATGGTTTTACGGCAGTTGGCTTCAATTTGGAATGTGTTCTGGCATTCAATTTCACTATGCAATGTGCTATAATTTTTATCAAATTACACCATACAAAAATATCATTTTGTTTTGCCAAGTCATGTAAAATTTCATACATATCTCGTAATCTATATGGATAATATGTTATTGATTAACATGTTACGAGATATATAATGTGGTGTTACAAATACTTCATATTGGATATCATATATTATAGTGTGTGATAGGTTACAAATATTTTACTATATCGCTTGATTAACACGTTAACATATGCATAATGTGATATGTTACAAATACTTCGGATATCACACAGCGTATTCATTACAAATTGAGTGAAGTGACATGTTATCTACGTTGATAATATGTACTTGACGAATATGTTACAAAACACTTAGTGTGATATGTTACAAATGCTATATATTGACTATTATGTGACAATAATAAATATAGAGCATTGTTATGCAACAATAATGAATATACGGCACCTTGGCAACAAAAATAGGATGTGGCATGTGTATACTATGTGTGTGATTATTTTAGCCGTATTTTATTTGTTGAGGCCAACAAGAAGTCTAGTACTCTAGTTGTCATCCCATTGTGAAATGACAGTTTTGGACTTTCTTATTTATAATATATCTCAAATAAGTTATTGCAACAATATCAAATTTAATTTTCATGCTTTAATAAAAATAAGACTTTATTATTAATTGTCACACTGTAAATTTAGCCCTTAAAAGTAAACTATAAATCTATTCTCTTTCTTCCAAAAATTTATTAATTATATGGTATTCCATTAAATATTTTAACCATTGCCCGTTATTGTATTTTTATTAATATAATATTATGTGGGATATGAAAAGTAATAAATTTGGAACACGAAAAACACGTCAAGTATGAACAAAATCTAAAGATGATAGAGTTTCAATATCGCTCAAGAATTTAATATTTATTATTATCATTTACAATACCAATTTTAATTTGAGCAATATATATAAAAAAATTATCTACAAACGTGGAACTTTGTATTGTATTAGACAAATTGATTATGTTAATTCCTAATATAATTGGAAGTATTTGGGGGTGATTGTAGGTTTTTAAGTTATATAGCATAAAAGGTGGGATACCGTGTGATTTATGTTTTTATATTTTACTTTCAAAGTCAGTATTTTTAAAATATAAAAGACGGGATAGTAAATTTGAGAATTTAAATATAATTTAACTACTAGGTATAATTTTCACAATTAAATATTAGGCCTTGACCGTGCACAAAATTAAATTTCACTTGGTCGCCATATGAATTACCTAAATGTTAGCTTGATAATGAACTCTATTAGTGAGCTCTAAACTTGTCCAATGAGTTAGGTCAATATAAATGATTAATTACTAAGTATTTTGAAAGTTGGAGTAAACAAACTAACGTACTTATATTCACGTTAAGAATATGTTGCCTTAATCTGTACTACTTATAAAAGGTCCTAAAGAAAAACAATTTTGGACTATTTTGCTCTTCCATATTATATAGTTGGACTATTTTACCCTCCCATATTAAATTAAAAAAATCTAAAAATCTTTCATTTCCCACCATTATTGAACAAAATAAATAGTTGTTTGGGACCTTTGGGCAATTTATGTTCAGTTTTTTTTTTTTACTACGGAATTCAAAGAGTCATATGATAATTAAGTAATTCTTAAATATGTATTTAGGATAATAAAAATGGGTTTTATGAATTGAGGAGTTAAAAGGCATTTTATTTGTCAATATTGACATCAAACATTTGTCTATTTATTAGTCAAGCTTAGTGTACTAAAAATGTTCCTATAGTCCAAGCTAACTAAAATTGGAAATGGTCACAACTCAATGGCATTAGTTTGAAACCGGTAAAAGCATTGTGAGAAGGGGGAAGAACATAATTCTATCAGTTTAAATATTAACTAACATAATTAATGTGAAAATAACATGTCTGACATTAATAAATATCACAGTTTATATTTTTTCCATCATTATTTAATTGCCTAAATTTTAAACTAAGGAAATTTCTAACATTTTCTACTCATTTGACCTCCTCTATATAAGACACGTTTTCTTTCATTTTCATTACATCTACCAGTTCTATTATTTTTCATTAAGTGTCACTACATTTTATTATCTTGTTTAGTCCTCATGGATAGAAATTGTAGCATGCATATGTATAATAAGGGCTTGATTCTCGGGTTGGTTGTCAAGAAAAGGTATTTAAGTGACGAACTCATTTTTCGAGATGTGAAGTAGACAAAAGTTAGCCATCATTTTTCTGTTAGTTGCTAAAAATATTTGTAAGTATCCTTCATATATATATTAAATGATCTTCATACGTTTTCGTTTTCTATAATCATAATGTGTATCTATCGAAATGGACTATGATCATAGAGAAATGAAAATGTGGATTGATTGAAATTTTATCAATTGAAGTAGCTCACACAAAGTTCGCTAAACACGGAAAAAGCCATTATGTGAAAAATGTTGTATAAGCATTGTTGCTATAATAATGTCTGAAAGTTCTAAAATATAGATTAATTAAATTAATTTTAATCTTAATCTTAATTAAGCAAGCAGTGGACAAATCATAGTCAGAACTGGCGAGTGACAATAATAACGATTCGACTCATGCGGTCACGGTGTTCATTTACCTAATCTTATTAAATACAGAATTTAAAAATTAAATACGAACACGACATGTAACGTGGTAAACCCCGAAGGAAAACATCCACAGGCCCCATGCTATAGGTAAAAACAATCCACTAATAATCTTGTTCAAAAATACAATAGTATCGATTTTTATATTTTTGCAAAATTAACAAAATCACAATCAAAAGAAAACAGATAAACTCCCTTTGATACTTCTTCTTCTGACTTGTTGAAGAAGTAGAATCAAATCTACCGGTCTTGACTTTATTGTCACTTTCCTATTGTACTTGACCGCAACCACTACTTGGATTAAGAACTCTCGTTCTTAACTTCATGCCAAGTAGCTTAAACAAGATGTAGAATTGTTCGTTGATCACCAATTAGTTTTAGATTCTTCAACGAGTTTGAAGAAAACATTTTTGCTTTGAAAGTTGAATCAATGATACATCGAGTCTTGTTTTCCACAAAGAATCTGGCAGTTTGGAGCTTGGAAAAATAAGAGCAAAAAATATTTTTCAAAGCTTAATTTCTTATTGATTTGTACTCTTACTTATAGTAAAAGGAGTAATCAAATTAGGAATTATTTCTTACCTAAAAATCTGCAACAAGAATGATAAGAAAATTAGTAGGAAATAATATATAGAAAGATATTCTACATTTGTAGAAGGAAAGAATTTAGGAAACTCAAGATTATCTTTAAATATTTCCTACCTAAACAAATTTGAGAGAATAAGAAAAGATTCTTTAACCTACAAAATAAGTCAGAAATAATATTCACAAAATCAGAATATATCGTGTATGGAAACAGAATAAAATCACAGCTTTACTGATCTGGAAAATTAATCTACTTACGCAGTTAGTCAAAACTGGTGTTATCCAGACCAGTCATAATAAAAACGTTGACCTGCCATTTTAACATTAAAAATCAGTTATATTAATTAAGAAAGCCAAGATATAAAAGGTGAAAAATATGACACATATTTTTTCAACAATCTCCCCATTTGGTGTTGCTTAATTACAAACACATAACTATCAGATTTTTAATGTAAAAGTGAAGTGTGTTATGGTATGTGAATAATTAAAGAAACCATGAGCATCAACATATAAGGGTTATTTCTCTTCCTTAGTGTGTAAACCAAAAGCTCCTGTGAAGAAGTTAACAAAATGCAAATACCACACAGATTAACCACAACTTTAATATTGCTCCCCCTTAGCAAGATATCATCAAAGTGTAATCGTCAAACCATCATAAACCTAAAAATACTACTAGCAAAGTTTAACCAACAAAGTACCATAATCAAAGTATAAACGACAATCACAAACTAACAACCACAAATTTAAAAAAAAAATACCTACTACTCCTCCCTTTTGTAAGAAGAACGCTAAAGGAAATAATAAAGAGGGAAGAGAAAAACAAAAGTAATGCAGTGTTTGAAGAGAAGGAAAGCAGAATGTAAAAGTTAATATAATCATCCATAACTAAACAATTAGAAAGTTAGAGGGCAGAACCACAACCAGTCAGTTCCGAGAGGATCTAGACTTCTTTGCACTGGACACAGATTTTTTCATCTCTCTTGTGATTAGGGGTAACTAATGGAGCAACAGGTAGAAGGGCATCGGTGGAGGAGCATCGACTAGATGAGCGATGAGACCCACCCACCGGATCGATGCACTGGGATCTCCTCTTGTGAGAGACTATGAGATAGCGCGACTTGATATGGTCACTCCCATGTATTCAATTTTGGATAAGACCACATGTATGAAATCAAATTCATTAGAAAAACTTTTGGTAAGGGCAAAAATTTGTACTACGAGTCTTGACTAGACCAGGGATTTTTCCAAGACATCCAAACAACCAGATCGATCCAAAGAAGATGAATGTGCTTTGGAACCCTAGGAGTGGGATTTGGTGTTCCACTTAAGTTTGAAAATTCATGTACGCCCGGAGATGGTATAGCATCTGAGAACCTGTCTGAATCCATAAGAGGCACTCCTTGATGAGCAAGAAAATGATGAATAAGCACTGGATGCGGTATTCTATACTGCTTAGCCCTCTGTGGCCCTTCATATACAATTCTATCAAAAATTATTTTAGCCCAATCAACACGCAAACACATTCCCAACTTATATAGGATAACTGCCCTATCACCCGAGATATCAGATCGATGAGTCAAAGGGTCAATGTTGTTGATTAAGATACGATGGAGAACTTTGTATTTTGGCAGAAGTCTGGAAACAGTCAGTTTAACCGCCTCTGGCCAAGCAGAACCAGTCATCTCTTAAGCAATGCTATCCTTAGTTAACTCCTCATCACTGGATATAGCCACATCATCCATCACAAGCCATTCTCTTAGATAGTTAGGACTGGAGTCTTCCCCTGATATAAACTTGCCACCTAAATTCATTCCAGCCTGACCCAAATTCTTGGGAACATTTGCCATAAACTCCTTGACAAGAGTCTTATTAAACGGTTTAGAAAAACTCAACAAATTATATAGTTTATGAAACCCAACAATCTTATTTAGATCAAATGCAACAAACTCAGGAATAGATACCTTGCATTCAACGATGAACTTGCGAAAGGAGATAAATGAAAGAAACGGACTTTCAGTAGTCTCAGATAGAAAGCAGTAGTTTAGAGGATTAACAGTGTCTTCCTCTAGTTATAGTTTCAAGTCGAGCGATTGCAGTGTCGAACCGGGAGTAGGAAGTACTCTGTAGGCACTCCCTAAGGCGGTGGGAGGTCTGTTTTGACCAAGAGGGTGTGGACTTTACTGCAACATCACCAATTTTACCTTTCCCTTTTTTAGCCCTCGTGGCTCTTTTCATTGGAGGAGGTGTGGGAGTAGATTAGAAGATTCATCAAGAATAACATCGAAATCATAATCTAATTTTTGAGAAGGGGCTTACATGAACCTTCTACGATTGGGAGAGGTCGTTCGAGACATCTTGGGTTTCACCATTGTTTCAATCAAATAAAGAACTTAAAACAACTTTGAAATCAAGTGCAAGCGAGAATTTGATGTTAAGAAATTTGAAAATCAAGTGTGAGAGATGAATGAGAAAACCATAAGTCACGGTTCACGGTTTAATAGGGGAAGAATTTTTTCAAAATTGCACAATGAGGGAACGGTTTATTTTGGGACATGTTCAAAGCAGTTTCTAAAAACTAATGATTTATAGTTATGGACATAAAAACATTCCTTAACCAGATATGTCAAATTTGAATTAAACCACCTAAGATGCTAATTTATAGAAAACGGAATTTTTAAATTTGGAAGATCGATTTAATATTCATCTGAGAATAAGATTGGATTTCGTAAAAAATTCATTCAGATTTTTTTCAATTAAAACTAATTGTGCTATCAAAATTAGACTGTTGATTAAAAAATCTACGAAAAGGCCCACACAAGAAAAATACACAAAATTAATAAGAATATTTTGTGAGAAAAATTGAATCTTTTATTTATGGGTTAATTTCACCAATGGTCACCGGAAGTTACCTTCAAATTACAAAATAGTCTCTGAAGTTCAAAAGTTTCAGTGGTGGTCACTGAAGTTAGAAATTATTTTACTAATGGTCACTCTATTAAATTTCTAATTTAAAATGGTGATGTGGCATTTATTTATTGCTTAGCAGTCTATGTACTTTATATAATATTAACTTTAGTCCCTATATTTCAATTAAGTCTTTCAAAAATTACATCTTAAGTCTGTAATCTTTTACATCTTTACACTTTGATCTCTAAATTTTTAATTATCTTTTAGTTAAATCCTCTAAAAAATTACATTTTAGGTCTTTCAACTTTATACATTTTCAAATTTTGGTCTCCCAAATCTTTGATTTTAGTGGTCAAAATAAATACAATTTTAGTGATCAAAATAAGTGCACTTTCAATTAAATCATTGACTTTACACTCGAATTTTTACCTAAACGAATAAAATAATATAATTAAATAATAAACTATTTAGTGGTCAAAATAAGTATAAAATTTGCACTTATCACTTAGAGTTGACTACTAAAAGTAGACATTTTAGTGGTCAGACTCTATAATATTATTTTGTTCATTTAGGTGAAAATTCGAGTGTAAAGTCAATGATGTAATTGAAAGTGTACTTATTTTGACCACTAAAATATACTTATTTTGGCCACTAAAATCAAGAATTTGGGGATCAAAGTGTAAAGATGTAAAAAGTTGAAGGACATAAGATGCAATTTTTGGAGGACTTAACTGAAAGATAATTAAAATTTTGAAGACCAAGTATAAATATGTAAAAAGTTGAAGGACCTAAGATACAATTTTTGGAAGATTTAATCGAAAGATAATTAAAAATTTAGGGACCAAAGTGTAAAATATATAAAATTGAAGGACCCAAGATGTAATTTTTAGAGGACTTAACTGAAAGATAATTGCAATTTGGAGACCAAAGTGTAAATATATAAAAGATTAAAGACCTAAGGTGCAATTTTTGAAGAACTTAATTGAAATATATGGGCTAAAGTGAATATTATATGAAATATATAGACTACCATGCAATAAATAATTACCACATCATCATGCCACATCACCATTTGAAATTAGAAATTTAATAGAGTGACCATTAGTGAAGAGATTTCTAATTTCAGTGACCACCACTGAAACTTTTAAACTTCAGTGACTATTTTGTAATTTGAAGATAACTTTAGTGACCATTGGTGAAATTAATCATTTATTTATGGGCAAATTTCATAGTCCACAAAATAAACAATCTGTCCAAAAATATCAAAATCACCCGAAATCTTCCAATCAAATATATGCGCATAATTAGATTCAATTAATTAGTCAGATTTATAACGTGAGTGTGTGATAGGACATACTAGACTAGTCAATCATAACATATCTCACTAATCTAAATTGAACTTTGTCAAGAAGATAAGTATTAAGAAGTATTTCAAACCAGTCATCATCTAAATATATCACTTTAAATTGAAAAAATATGTGCGTGACAAACAAGAATATCTTAGCAATTTTCTTTTGAGTACTCAGAGTGTTGACTTTATTTATATATATATATTTTTTTTTTGTCAAAGTACTGAATTTCTAAGATCATGTAGTTGATTTTCTCACAACTATAAAGGTAGCCCTTTTTCTACATGATTTATGTTCATTATCAAGAACGGTTGCACATATTTATGGTGGTAGTCCTCTCCTCCATGAAATTGTCTATTTAACATCACAACATACTATAGAATAATCTAGTCAGTAGTAAGGCACAATCAAACAAGTCAATATATCCTCAAAGTGTGCTTATCTGAGCATATTTTACCACAAGTATAATGAGCATATCATACTGATTGGTTAATCCAAGTAAATTTCAAATTTCATAGATCAATTATACATTTATATCATATGCTATTTGCAAGAATAGCCCTCTATTTTTTTTTATTAAATAAAATAAATAACAAAAGTAAGCAAATGCAAACAAACACACATGATAAAATCAAGCAAAAAGAAGAAAAACACTACTTCTACTAAGTAAAATATTTTTTTTTTGTTAAAGAAAACTAATGCATCAAGCAAATGCCCACGACCTTTCGTAGAGTCTCAAATCTAACAGAATCTAAGGCATTGGTAAACAAATCAATAACCGATACTCGGTCGAATATGTTTCAAAGTAATTACTTTTTCTTCCACTAAATTTCTAATAAAATGATGTCTAATGTCAATATGTTTGGTCCTAGAGCGCTGAACAGGATTTTTAGAAAAAATTGATAGCACTAGTGTTATCACAAAATATAGTAACAAAATCCTGATCAATACCATAATCACATAGCATTTATTTCATCCAAAGTAGTTGAGTGCAACAACTACTGCAGCAATATATACTCACTTACATAGTAGATAAAAAAATAGAGTTTTGTTTCTTACTTAACCATGCAATGAGATTGTTACCAATGTGGAAACATCCTCCACTCGTGCTTTTCAGATCGTCCATATTTTCAGTCCGATCGGCATTAGTGTATCCTACAAGATGAGAGTTAATATCATTAGTATACCATAAACCAAAATCAAAAGTGCAATTAATATAACGAATAATTCACTTCACTACCGCAAGATGTGATTCTTTTGGTTTGGCTTAATAACGCGCACAAACTCCAACACTGAATGATAAGTCGGGACGACTTGTAGTCGTGCACAAAAAATGCCTATCATGCTTCTATACAAGCTAGAGTCAACCTCCTTGCCCTGGTCATCTTTGGAGATTTTCAAGGACGTGGCCATGGGAGTTCTCGACGGACTTGGTTTGTTCAAGGCCAAACTTCTTCACCAGGTTTTTAGCGTACTTGACATGTGAGATAAAAATCCCTGATCCAACATGTTTGATCTGCAAACCTTAAAAGAAATTTAGTTCATCAACCATACTCATTTTGAATTCATTTTCATAAGTGTAACAAACTCCTTAGATTTTTCTTCTAGTAAAGAATCAAACACAATATCATCGTCAGAGATTTGTACAATGTTAATCCAGTTTTGAAATGTTTGATGAATAAAGTTTTGCCATCTCCTACTCTCTTGTATCATTGTTCCAACAAAAACATGGTCAATCGTTCATACAAAGCACGTGGAGCTTGCTTTAGTCCGTATAGATTCTTTTTCAGTCTGAACACATGGTCGGGAGAATAAGGATCAACAAATTCCTTAGGCTACTCAACATAGACTTCTTCATTAAGAATTCAATTCAGAAAGGCACTTTTGACATCTATTTGGTACAGTTTGAACCTCATTTGACATGCCACAGATAGTAAAAGTCTAATGAAATCAAGTCGAGCCACGGGTACAAATGTTTTATCAAAATCCACTCCTTCTAGTTGAGTGTATCCCTGTGCAACCAAGCGTACCTTATTTCTTACTATGTTTCCGTGTTCATCTGATTTATTTTTGAATATCCACTTTGTCTCGATTACATTTGTGTCCTTTGGCGAGGTACAAGTTCCCACACTTTATTTACATCAAATTGAGCTAGCTCTTCATGCATGGCTAGAACCTAATTTTCATCAATAATTACTTTATTTATATTTTTAGGTTCAATTTGTGAAGTGTAGCAAACATTTCCAAGTTCATTAGTAAGCCTCCTCCTGGTCATCATCTAGTCTCGGAATCGAGAGAACATTGTCCAACAGGTGTGCTTTCTATATCCAAGAAGGAGGTTGTCTTCTCATGTTCTGTTAGTTATTTGTATTTGGTGTGTCAGAACTTCTAGGAGCAGGTGTAACGCCCCAGAATTTCTAAGGTTTTGGAGTGTTAATAAAATTTATAAGAAGTAAAATATTGCGGAAAAGCGACTTTAATAATAAAATAAAATAATCCTAATTGCTAAACAATTAGTTAATTCGTAAGCATTAAAAGAAATTAAATTGTCGAATGTAAATAAACTGGAGATTTTGACGCTAAATCGTCTTATTAACTAAAGCATTATAAATAAACAAATTTTTATTTGGCGACCATTGGCTTGACAGCTTCACCGACCCGCCACACATCCATCACGTTAATTATTTTCTGAAATTTGTTAAAATGAGGGATGAATATAAACAATTATACTCAGTGAGATACTTGCTATTTCCACAAACAGTCTAAATATTATAATTTATGGATAAAATTATCTTACTAAACTCAACTGAGAATTACCACACCATGACAATGATAATTTATGCAAGCGCTGCAAATAACTGAAACTCAAAGGTTTAACTGAACTGAAAGTTTAACTAAAACCCGAAAGTTTAACTGAACTGATTCATGATTTCTTTCGAAGGAGCACTGAAATAAAGTAATCAATTTACATACATAACTATAATAATTAGAAAGCCGTAGAAATCAACAATAACACATAGCATCTCACCTTAGTTCTTAAAATGTTATTACTTCTGAAAATGAATGATTGAATGTAAAGTTTGACAAAAAAGGGGTGCCACAAAAAATCTGCTGGCTGTTTTCTTGAATGAAACGTAAGTGGAGAAGTTTATAGTCAAGCCTTGTTTTAAAATTAAGAAACTCTAGAATTGTAGTTGAATTGTTATAGAAGTGTAGTTGTATTGATATACTAAACAAAGAGAAATAGAGAGATATAGATAAACTAAAACTAACGAAACAATTTAAAATTCAATTTTGTAAACAGTAAGTGCCGTAAAGTTATCCAAAGAAATTTTAAAAATCATTAAATCGTAGAAACTTTTAATCGTCTCTATCTTGAGTTTAGCTTGTCCAAAAATACTTTTTCTTGAACCGTTAAATGTAAATAAATGTGAGCTACCCAACGAGCCCAATATTGATATACTAAAACTCAATATTTCACTAACTAATTATTTAACCCAAAATAAATTAATTGATTCTAAAATTTATTTTCACTTATGTCCTTTAATAATAATAAAAAATTCAGGATTCTACAAACTATCCTCCTTAAAAAAAAATTCATCCTCGAAATTTTACCTTAGCTAGTCAGAGAGTTCTTGATACTTAGTTTCTACTGCCTCCTACTAGTTTAAGGCAAAAACCCTGGCTTTTCCCCCTTTGTCCTGTTCGTTGTTCCTTTTCGATGGAGGTTCTTTGCAATTTCGAACTATATGACCTGACTTACCGCATTGATAGCACACATTCTTCTGTCTGTCATGCACACTTGCCCCATGTGGGTCCCTCGCACTTAGGGCATGGCGGGATGACTTCATTCGGTTTGCTTAATCATGATCCATTATTAGCCTTCTTGTTCATCCCATTTCTATTTTACATCGCTCACTGCTCATATTCCATTCTCTCTTTTAGAAAACTCGAACTGGGTAGGATTTCCTCTTCCAACCCTAATCCAAAGAGAGATTGCATGTGCCCGATGTAAAGCTTCTGCGTAAGTTGTATACTACTGGGCGGCCATGATCCCTTTGATCTCGGGTCGTAATTCCATCTCAAACCTCTTGGCCTTTGTCAACTCGGTGTTAACCACGTGCGATGAATATCTAGGCAGCAGTTTGAATTTCCTTTCGTACTCTCCAAGCGACATGTTCCCTTGCGTGAGTTGAAGAAATTCTGCCTCCTTTTGGTCCTTCAATGACTGAGGAAAATATTTACCTAACAATGCTTCCTTAAATTGGTTCCAAGTGAGACTACGTTGCTGCACTACAGTCCTAGTACGCGAATTAGATTCCCACCAATGGCTAGTATCGTCAATCAACATGAACTTCGCACAAGAAACCTTATGCGTATCGTTGCAGTTCAGATGCTCAAAAATCCCTTCAAGTCTCCTTAGTCACTCCTCGACGGCGAAAGGATCATCCTTACCATTAAAGGATGGTGGTTTGAAACGACGAAACTGTTCAACCATCGAACTCGTGTTGTCAACTCTTGTCGCACTTTCGGGGTGGCTCTCGAGCTGTTATGTCTTCCAAGTCTTGCCTTCGCTCTCATCAAGTCTCTGAACATAGTTGCTTGGGTTTGTATTTGTCGAAGGCATTTCTTTCAAATAAGCAAAATAAATTTATCTATTTAGGTTCGCTAACCATTCGTCATTTTTCCATATTGTATTTCAAGTGATAACAATTACAGAATTTAATAAGAATACGCATATACCACTAACTAACGTGAACATAAGGGAACAACTCATTGTTTACATTCTGTATTCCAAGTTTCGGTCGTAAAATACACTACCATATTTAGCATACTACTTAACTTTAAATAACTATACCGCATTACTAAATAGTTCAAATGCAATAGTAAAATAAGCAACAAATATTTTATATATATAAAAAAAATCATACTAACCAATTTATTTGGACTAGCCAAAAATAATAATAATTTACATAATTAAATATATTTACTTATTTCATACCTCAAAATTCTGGATGGTGGCTGATCAGTGAGTTCTGGGTGCCAAATGTCTCGTACCAAAATAAAACATATATTTTTTTTCCAAATTGGGAAAAAAAATTTATTGCACCGTTTCATCGCTCGTGAACGATAGAAAAGTTACTTGTTCATAAAATAAATAAATAAAAATTTCATCTAATGTTCACAAAAAAAAATAACAAAAATTTTTTTTTTACTGTTCACATGAACAACAGACGTGTACTATTTTGTGAATAGTAGAAAAGTTCTTGCTTCATCCCAATTTTTTTCCCATATGAAAAGTAGTACTTTTCACAAAAATTATTTGTTCACTATTCACGTGAACAAAGGCTTAATCTTGTTCACCAAAAGAATAAGAAAAAAAATTTGAGTCTACAGAAAGGTAAACCGGGCTGTTCTGATACCATTTGTAATGCCTCAGAATTTCTAAAGTTCTGGAGTGTTAATAAAATTCATAAAAAGTAAAATATTGTGGAAAAGCGACTTTAATAATAAAATAAAAAAATCTTAATTGCTAAACAATTAGTTAATTCGTAAGCATTAAAAAAAATTTAAATTGTCGAATGTAAATAAACTGGAGATTTTGACGCTAAATAGTCTTATTAACTAAAGCATTATAAATAAACAAATTTTTATTTGGTGACCATTGGCTTGACAGCTTCACCGACCCGCCACACATCCATCACGTTAATTATTTTTTGAAATTTGTTAAAATGAGGGATGAGTATAAACAATTATACTCAGTGAGATACTTGCTATTTCCACAAACAGTCTAAATATTATAATTTATGCATAAAATTATCTTACTAAACTGAATTGAGAATTACCATACCATGACAATGATAATTTATGCAAGCGCTGCAAATAACTGAAACTCAAAGGTTTAACTGAACTGAAAGTTTAACTGAAACCCGAAGGTTTAACTGAACTGATTCATGATTTCTCTCAAAGGAGTACTGAAATAAAATAATCAATTTACATATATAACTACAATAATTAGAAAGCCGTAGAAATCAAAAATAGTACATAGCATCTCACCTTAGTTCTTAAAATGTTATTGCTTCTGAAAATGAATGACTGAATGTAAAGCTTGACAAAAAAGGGGTGCTACAAAAAATCTGCCGGCTGTTATCTTGAATGAAACGTGAGTGGAGAAGTTTATAGGTCAAGCCTTGTTTTAAAATTAAGAAACTCTAGAATTGTAGTTGCATTGATATAGAAGTGTAGTTGTATTGATATACTAAACAAAGAGAGAAATAGAGAGATATAGATAAACTAAAACTAACAAAACAATTTAAAATTCAATTTTGTAAACTGTAAGTGCCATAAAGTTATCCAAAGAAATATTTTAAAAATTATTAAATCATAGAAACTTTTAATCGTCTCTATCTTGAGTTTAGCATGTCCAAAAATACTTTTTCTTGAACCGTTAAATGTAAATAAATGTGAGCTATCCAACGAGCACAATATTAATATACTAAAACTCAATATTTCACTAACTAATTATTTAGCCCAAAATAAATTAATTGATTCTAAAACTTATTTTCACTTATGTCCTTTAATAATAATAAAAATTCGGGATTCTACAGCAGGGGCAGAGACACCAGAACTTGATGCTGGCTGTTTCGTCTGTTTATCACTGTCTGGTGCAGGTACATGATTGTCTTGAGTAAGATGACGTCCAACAACGTGTTCTTACAAGGTCTGAATATTATGCTCATGTGAATAAGATAAAAAATCATTAGTGTCATCAATTTTTATTTTGATTTATTCAATAATAGTATGAATACGCATGTTATAAATTCTATGAACTCGGTTGTTCTCAGAATAACCAATAAACACTCCTTCATCTCTTTTTGAATCAAATTTACCCAAATATTCCTGATCATTTAAAACATAGCATTTGCTACTGAAGGTATGGAAATATTTGAGATTTCTTCCTTTCAGTTTCATAAAGAGTTTGAGTGGTTCATATTCTTAAAGACACACGATTCAAAATATAACAATAAGTATTAATAGATTCAATCCACAATTTAATAGGAAGTTTTTATTGTCTAGCATTACTCGAGCCATCTCTTGTAAAAACCTATTCTTCCTTTGCACAACTCTATTTTGTTCAGGAGTTTTAGGAACAAAGAATTCATGAAAATGCCATTTTGATCACGAAATATAGAGAAATTAGCATTTTCAAACTCTCTCCCATAATCATTTCTAATCCTCAATATTTTTATTCCATCAAAATGTTTTTATATTGTTAATTTTAGGTGCAAAAATTTAAATTTTTCCAAAACATCATATTTTTCTCTCAAGAAATCTACCCAAGTATATTTAGAAAAATCATCCATGCAGATATAAATATACTTCTTGCCACCAATACTTTCGGTTTGAATAGGTCCCATCAAATCCATGTGAAGTAATTCTAAAACATGAGATGTAGTAAGAAACTTACCTTGCTTGTGAGTACTTTTGGTTTGCTTATCTTTTAGGTACGAACTACACAATTGTTCAGATATTTCAGTAAGCTTAGGAACGCCTCTTACCACATTCAATTTTGTTAGTCTCAACATATCACTATAGTTTAAATGTCTCAACCGTTTGTGCCATATCTCGGTAGAGTTAGTCTTTGAAATATGACAAGTAATTTTGATATGAAGAAGATAACATTTATCACTAGACCTAGTGCCATGTAAAATGCAACTACCATCATATTTCAATACTTTACAAGAATTTTTTGAGAACATAACTAAGTGTTTGTCGTCACAGAGTTGGCCTATACTAATCAAGTTGGCTTTCAAACCTACAAAAAAAAGAACTTCTTTTAACGTGGAGAATCCATCAATTAGAATAGTGCACACACCTTCAATTTTACCGTGTGCTCCATCACCAAAAGTGACCAGACGACCTGCATGACTCTTGTAGTTAGTTAGATAAGATCGATTACCAATCATATGTCTACAACAACCACTATCAAAATACTAAGAGTTGGGAATAAAAGTTCTACAAGCAACATCAACCATATAACAATTTAAATCATCATTTTAACCCAAATTTGTCTTACTTTGGTGTTGCTATGGTGTCTCATTTGTCTATTAACCAAGTTTTTACCATATAAACAATGAAATGAATCGTGTCCACAAATGTAACATTTTACAAAGTAAGTTGATTTACCTCTCTGTATTGAGAATTAATACATTGGTTGTATAACCGATGGTCGCAATCGCTTTTTGAGTCTTGGTATTGGTCGAACTCTGATAGGCGTCGACCCCGGTTCCGGCGACAATGATAGCGCTTTTTTCTCGAAAATATACCAGATCGTATTTCTTTGATGAAGTTGATCCGATTCCCAACTTTTCATTTACCTTTTCTAATATATCCCAAACCTTCTTTGACGTTTGGAGTTCTTCCATAACTTAGGGTTTCACTCAAGTGAGAGGCTCCAATTGTTAGTTGTTTGACCATTTCTTTTGATTTTTCTAATTCATCAAGAAGATTCACAATTTGATCGTCCTTCTCTTTTAAGAGATTGGTCAGAGTGTCATTTTTAGAATCAACTGCTGTCTTATCATCTTTCAAAAATTCCATCGTGACTTGAATAGAACAATTCTTCTTCTCTTCGTCTTTTAATTGTTTGTTCACATTGATGCAGTTAGAACATACACATTGGTTCTTCAGATGTTGTAGTCAAGAAATCAAAACCTGCAGTCAATTTTTGCACGAAGTCGATTGCAATGTGTAAGTTTACATGAGAGATGTTACACGATCATCAATGGTTACGTAGTCCCTCGTCCTCGTCCTCGTCTCGAATCATTTTCATCATCTTCACTCCTAGTAATATTCATAGCCTTCTTGGTATGAGATTTCTTTAGAGTATTTGCACATTCAGAAACAATGTGTCCAAAGCCCTCACACTCATGGCATTGAATTCGATTATCAGATCTATTCATAGATGTAGTGAGATTTTGTTTTGTGTTGTTCAGAAATCTCTTCTTTTGTTGGAGTGGGGTATTCAAGTTTTTGTCTTTTTGATTTCCTTTTAAAAACTTTTTAAATTGTTTGGTGAGCATGGCCGTGTTTTCATTAGTTTCACTTTCTTCACCATCAATTTTTTCTTCTATTTTGAAGGTAATACCATATCCATTTTCTTTCTTTTGTCATTTGTAGATGTAGTTCATATGTCATCAATGATCCCACCAATTCTTCAACCTTCATTTTCTCAATCTCCTAACTTTCTTCAATTGCAGTTACTTTGGAGTGAAAACGATCAAGCAATGATCTGAGAATTTTCTTTACAATTTTACTGTCTGAGTATTTCTTTTCCAAGGAATAGGCTGTATTGGTGATGTCACTGAATTTTTCATAGAAGTCTTTGAATTGTTCATCATCTCTCATGGACAGTTGTTCAAATTCAAGTGTAAAAATTTGAAGCTTGGATGACTTGACAATAGAGGTTCTTTCGTGAGCAATCTGTAATATGTCCCAAGCTTATTTAGCAACCTAACAAGTAGAGATCAAATAAAATTGATTAGAATCTACAAAGGGAAATATGGCATGTAAAGCTTTGGAATTCCAATTAGTGTAATTAAAATCAGTTGTAGCCCACTCATCTGCCTTTTTTTCTCTTTCTATACCATTTTCAATAATGGTGGGAGTTTTATAGCCATGGATAATAGAGTGCCAAGCTTTTTCATCAAGGGATTGGATATAAACTTGAATCCTAATTTTCCAATAGGCATAATTAGTACCATCTAAAATCGGTGGTCTAAACGGAGTTCTGTCCATATCTAAGTTTCTTCGGATCGCACTTTATAAAATGAACCCGTTGTGAGACCAATTTAAGGTTCTAAAACCTAGATTAATTAAATCAATTTTAATTTTAATGTTAATTAAACAAGCAGTGGACAAACCGTAGTCGAATCAAGCGCGGTGACAATGATATGATTCGACTCATGCAAAGACAAATGTTCGTTTACCTAATCTAGTTAAGTGTAGAATTTAAAAATTAAATACGAACACAACATGTAACATGGTAAACCCCGAAGGGAAACATCTACGAGCCCCCATGCTACGGGTAAAAATAATCCACTAATAATCTTGTTCAAAAATACAATAGTATCGATTTTTGTAATTTTGTAAAATTAACAAAATAACAATCAAAAGAAAACAGATCAACTCCATTTGATACTTCTTCTTCTGATTTGCTTTGATGAAGTGGAATCAAACCCACCGGTCTTGACTTCATCGCCACTTCTATATTGTACTTGACCGCAACCACCACTTGGATTAAGAACCACCGTTCTTAACTTCACGCCAAGTAGCTTAAACAAGATATGGAATTGTTCGTTGAGCACCAATTAGTTTTAGATTTTTCAGTGAGTTTGAAGAAAACTTTTTTTTGCTTTGAAAGTTGAATCAATGAAGTATCGAGTCTTATTTTCTACAAAACATCGAGTCTTGTTTTCTACAAAGAATCCAGTGGTTTGGTGCTTGGATAAACAAGAGCAAAAAATATTTTTCAAAGCTTAATTCCTTATTAATTTGTACTCTTACTTATAGTAAAAGAAGTAATCAAATTATGAATTATTTCTTACCTAAAATCTGCAACAAGAATGGTAAGAAAATTATTAGGAAAGAATATTTAGAAATATATTCTATATTTGTAGAAGGAAGGAATTTAGGAAACTCAATATTATCTTTAAATATTTCCTTCATAAACAAATCTAAGAGAATAAGAAATGATTATTTAACCTATAAAATAAGTTGTAAATAATATTCACGAGATTAGAATATATCGTGTATAGAAACGAATAAAATCGTAGCTTTATTGATCTGAAAAATTAATCTGCTTATCAACACGATCGATCGAA
Source organism: Forsythia suspensa (assembly GCA_023638005.1). Lineage (NCBI taxonomy): Eukaryota > Viridiplantae > Streptophyta > Magnoliopsida > Lamiales > Oleaceae > Forsythia > Forsythia suspensa. Next base: position 360,996 of record CM042670.1, read on the forward strand.
CTAGCATTATCCGGACCAGTTATAACGAAAATGTTGACTTGTTCTTTTAACATTAAAAATCAGTTATATTAATTAAGAATGCCAAGATATAAAAGGTGAAAAATATGACACATATTTTTCCAACAATGTCCTTGTGGATTTAGTAGGGTTCAAGAAAAACTCGATTGCAATTTTAAAACACGGTGAGATATTGAGTATTTGATGTTTAGCAAACGTTTTATGTCTTTGTAGTTCTTTGGATAATATATTAATGTTAATAATGAATACAATCTTTTTTATTAATTAAAAATGGTTAATTGTGTTATTGTCAAACTTCATTCAACTTCTATTAAAATAAAGATTGAATTGAAATCTAGGGATCTAGCCATTATTAAAAGTTCGTCAAGTTCTTGTTTTTCATAGCATAAATTCCATAAGATTTGATATCAATAGTTCGTCAATTATCAAAACTCAAATCACCAAAATGTATTCATTGAGTTCAAGTTAGTATTGGTATTACCACAATATAAAATTTACCTCTAATTGCAATTATACTTTTATGAATGTAAATAAAATATCAACATTATTCATGATAATATCAAACAATACAATACAACATGTTATAAAGAACCATGTTTTTCTATCTTATTGTAATTACTATTTAACATTTTAACTTTTAACAATTAAAAATAAAATTTTGAAATTTTTTTTTTTAAAATTAACAAAATTATGGATAAGAATCCACTTAAGTGTTTTCTGGACAACAATTAAATCAAGCTTAGTAATTTGGCAATTGAATTGCAAAATTATATTTGTAGTGGGATCTCAAAAAATATTTGGGGAAAATGTAACTTTAAGGAGCTACAATAATTAGAAGGCAAAAGATCATTTTATTCCCAACTGTAATTATTAGATGTCAGGTGGGGTATTACTTTAGATAAGTGGATCATAGCATTTAATTATTGGCTTTTATAACTTCATATAATCTAAGAAAGTAATCTCGTGCATTTGGCAGAATGAACTGGAATTTATAATTTAAGTCCGACTAGTTAAGAGTTGATCGATACGAATGTTATGAGTTGATCGGGACGAATATAATTAGATCCCAGTTTTTGTTTCTAATTTAACTTGCGCGCCTACGCGTGCGCACACACCTAGGGAGATGTATTTTGTTTCTCAAGATCTCGGTTTCCCCCTTCATCTCAATTTCTTGTATTAGATTTTGGGTTTAGCTTTGGATTTTGTGTCCATACGTGATAAGTGTAGTTTTATACTTATCTGGACTATCAAAAGTAGATGATTATAAGTATTTTTAAGTGATTTTCTACTTAATTATGTTTTGATTTAATTGTTTTAGGTCAAAACTCGAGTTTTAATGGAATTGGAGAAAAATAAAGCAAAAAAAGCAAAAAAGGGGACTGAAGTCGTACGAAAACTTGGATATAGGATCAACTTGTAAACATCCAAGAGTTGAAGGACTTGGATTGCAAATAAAATAGGATTAAATTGAAATAAAAGAAGAAATAAGAGGATTAAAGAAAATAAAATCCAAAGTTAAAGGACTTGGACTGCAAATAAGATGTCTACAGAAAAAGGACAAATTATGAATAAAGGACCAAATAAAATACATGTCAAACCTTGGAAGACCAAGTGTGCAAATGGATTGGAACCAATTTTGGCCAAATTCTTCTTTGTTTGTAGCGTTCAAACGCGGTTGGCAGCGACAATAATACACTTTGTCGTATGCGTTTAGGTATTTTTTGGCTTATTTATAATTCCAAATCAAAGTCTTTTTCGTCTTTTCATGTACATAGGTTGTAAAATTAGTAAAATACTATATAAAGATCTAATCTATGTAAAAAAAATGGAGGTTAATTCTTTGGAGAATACAAGAGAAGAGGGGGGAAAGAACGACGAAGAAGACAAAGAACGACCAAGATCAAGAAAATTGGAACGTGAAGATCGAGATATCTTGGTGCAAGATATTCAACATATTTTCATCTTTTCTTCAAAACCCAGTTATGTATTCAAATCTTCTAATATTTTCTTCTTCTCGAATCATGAATAGCTAAATTTAATGTTTGGATGAACGATGTAGCCTAAATTTAATTCTTTAAATTCGAATATCAAGTTTTGATTTATAAATTGTTTAAGTATTTGATTTTACTTCTTTTCTTAATACTTGGAATAATTGGCCATTATTTCATTGATTTTGTGGATTGTAATGAATTGAGAAGTAAATTATTAAGTTAGACCAAGTAGTAAAATCTGGCAATTAGATAAATGGTAGAGATACACTTTTATTATTGCCGCGGTCTGAATTAAATTCTTTGGCAATTTAATGCATCTAATTAAGGACCATTATGACTGTCTAAGTTGACTTAATTAGATAGGACTAATTTGAACTCGAAATAGGTAAATTAGGTTAAATTCATGAATTCGACTGAATACAATATTAGGAACAAATCTTGAGATGAGAAATTAGAGATGACAACTATGGTAAATTCGTTTATCCAAACGCTTTAACCATCATTATTTTCTAAATTCTTGTTATTTGTTTTTACATAAGTTATTATATTATTTCTTTAAATTCATAGTTCTAGTTTAAATCTTTCAAATCAACTCAATTCAAATTGTTTTAAATAAATTAGCATTAAGATTAATTTAAATAGTATCTAAATAAGATAGTCTTCGTGGGAACGATAATTCGGACTCAATAAGTCCACTTTATTACTTGTTTGCGATATTGTACACTTACAATCACATTATTTTCACAATAATACGCCTGTGTAATGAATTTTTGAAGAAAACTAAAGAAGACACAAAGACACGAAGGTTTAGAGTGATAAGTACAATTTTGTACTTATTGGAGCTCACAAAAAGGGACGATTACGAGTCATATTAATTGATTTCAGTTTTAATTGCATGTTGTTTTCTTATTAATTTAGGAAATAATCAAATTCAAATGTCAATAAGATGAAAAGAGGACAAACGAAGAAAAGAAGACTTAATTGAACAAAGAAAGAGACGTGAGGGACTTGGCAAGCAAATATCAAGGAAAGGAAACCGATCTCTGCGACCAAGTTAACCATGCGATCGCATGGTTAACAATTCTTCGATCGCAAGTCCACAAGAAATTAGGCGTAATGTTAATACGTTATACCATGCGATCGCGGGAATAAGCCCATGCGATCGCAAGGGCATAACGGGCGCTTTTAAGCGAAACCCATTTGGATTAAAATTCTACAACTCCATATTTAATACAACTACCTAAGCTACGTCTTGGGAGGTGGGAAGATGTTTATAAAAGGTAGATAATAGCTAGAACAACAGGAGACGAATTTGTAAACAAGATAGAAGAGGAGAATCGAAGATCAAGACACGGGATTGAAGATTCTTGACCCGAGTCATGGGTTGTAATTATTTCTTCTTCTTTTTCTTTCGTCGGATCATGATGAAGTCAATTATTGTCATAATTGACGAAATCATGTCCGGCTAATTTACTTTTTCTAGGATGAACGATGAAACCTCATGATTTTTAATTAATTAGAAGTTTTTACATTTTAGTGATTAATTGCTTTTGGGTTGATTATTCTTTATGCAGTTTTCTATTATTTTAATGCCCCATCACCATTAGAATATATTGTGATCTATATTGAAGTCGAGAGATTCAATATAGATTAAGCACGTGGTATTGAATAACATAGGGTCCAATAATAGATAGAGATTACTATTATGCTTTATGAAATCTATTTAGGTGTTCTTGAGATTTTAATGCATGTGTTTATGTTCAAGCTTAATTAGAGATAATGAAGTTCGCATAACATATAGAATTGATTGACCATCGAGAGAGGCTTTTGATTAATTTAGGAGCATGATTTTCAATCTATGGTAATTATAAGCTAAAAGCAGTTAAACGGATATTTGATTAAGAAAAGTGTTGGTAGATTCATAAAATCCTAGAGTTAGTAGATCTTGAATTCGTTCTTACCTTTTTAAAGTTACTTATTGTTATTTTCAAATTACTTAAAATAGTTAAATTAGATTAGAATCACAAAACCCACAATTCTAATCTATGTTTGTTTATATTGTTAAAATTTAAGTTGTGAAATTAATTAGTTAAATTAGTGCCTAGTCCTCGTGGGTTCGACACTTAATTTATTAATTTATTACTTGTCAACGATCCGTCCACTTGCGGGATTATAATCGCACAACAAGTTTTTGGCGCCGTTGCCGGGGACTAGTTTTATTGATTGCTACGTTAGTTTATAATTTAGCTTTTAACAATCCTTTTTAGTGTTATTTATATTTATTTTATTTTATTTTATTCTTATTTTTATTTGTATTTTAAATTTTTTGATCTGCTGAATTGTATATATTTTCTAATTTTTCAGTGTTAAGTGTGCATGCCCTGTACAAAAGATCTTGATCTATTTGATTTAGATCCGAGAAATTGAACGTAGCTTTCACCGACGACAACGTGAAAAATGAGAAAAGAAAATACAAAAAGACACAATGGCGGACCATCAAGTACATGATCAACTACTGCAGATTTGATACAAGTATCAATAGCTCGACCAGTTGAAGTTAATGAGCGAGATGTCCTTATGGGTGAGTATATGATGCCACCGATTGTTGAGAATCGGTCCAAAGATAGTCTATCCACCTTATGGACATGATAACTTCCAATTGAGGCCGACGTGATGAATTTGTTCTCGAACAACTTTGCTTGTTTTATGGGATGACGATGAAAATCCTCATTACCATATTTCTCACTTGATGAATCTTGTGGAAATTTCAAATACCACGGTGTTAATGAAGAAGCAATCAAGATGAGACTCTTTCCACACACATTGAAGGATAAAGTTAGAGAATTGCTAGATTCTCTACCGCTGGAGCATTACTACTTGGACGGATCTAATCCAAATTCACATTGAAATATTTTCCTCCGACCCGAGTAAATGATCAAGTATGAAATTTCCAATTTCCAACAATACGAGTTGGAAAATTTTCACGAGGCATGGGAAAGATTCAAACAATTACTCCGAAAGTGTCCAAGTCATGGTTTCCCCTTAGCAGCTTAGAATCATTATTTCTATTCGGACTAGCTCCAACCAACCGTTCTTCAAAGGATTACGTAGCGGTGGCTTTATCCAAAATAGATCCACGGTGACCTTCTACGATCTATTTGAAACCATGAGTGAACAATTTATTATGTGGCGTAAAGAGGATTGCGTAAAGAAAGCAACAGGGATACAAGAAGTGAGCACCAATTCGCTTTTATTGGCAAAAATTGATGCATTGGCAAAAAGCAGATGGAAGCACCGAAATACTCTCACTCGGCTAATATGGTTCGAGATGCCTCTACCAATCATGTAACATGCGGGCAAACCATCAATCATCGAGTGCCCTTTGACTAAAGTTGATATGTCATCCCACGAACAAATTGCATATGCTCGTAATTTTCAAATGACAATGAGAATAATCTATACTCACAGGACTTACAATCTGGATGGAGAAATCATCCAAACTTACGATATGGCAACACTCAAAATATTCAGAATCCACCAAATCAGGGAAGACCTCAAGAAAGAGAAGGAGGATTGGAAGAAGCCGTCATGCGTATGGAATCTGAATTGAAGGAGATGCAGAAAAGACAAGATGTTGCTATAAAGAATATGGAAAATCAGATTGGGCAATTGGCTAAAATGTTGACCGAGCGACAACTAGGCACATGGCCAAGCAATACCGAAGTCAATCCAAAAGAGCAAGTAAATGCAATTACCACGAGGAGCGGAGTTCAGTTACCAGAGATTCATGTGACTAGACCAGGTGTAGAAAAGGAAACTGTGTCCAACAAAGAGAGAGAAAACAAATTAGATGCAGAAGTTGCACCAGAACGGGACTCTCCACCAGCTTATATTCCACCACCGACTTATGTCCCTCCAATTCCATTTCCTCAAAGGCTGCGAAAACATAAACTAGACCAAAAATTCAAGAAATTCTTGGATGTATTTAAAAGCTTCACATCAACATACCATTCGGCGATGCCTTAGCTCAAATGCCTAGCTATGCCAAATTCATGAAGGACATTCTTGCAAATAAGCGAAAGTTGGAAGAACACGAAACAAGATGGCGCTAATCAAGAATGCAAAGTGCCGTATTGCAAAACAAGCTACCACCAAAATTAAAAGACCCGGGAGTTTTAATATTCCTTGCACTATTGGTAGTTTATTTTTGATAAAGCTTTATGTGATTTGGGTGCTAGTGTGAATTTAATGCCTTACTCTATTTTTAAGCATTTCGGTTTAGGAGAAGCAAAGCCAACAACAATAAGAATCGCAACTTGCGATAGAACAATTAAACGTCCAAGAGGAATAATTGAAGACATATTGGTGAAAGTTGGCAAGTTCATATTCCTCGCTGATTTTATTATTCGGATATGTGCGAAGACAGGATGTACCACTCATTTTGGGTCGACCTTTCTTGGCTCTTGGGTCGGGCGAGAATTGACGCTCAAAAAGGAGAACTTATCTTTGAAAGTGAATGATGAGCATGTTACATTCAATGTGTTTAAAGCAATTAAATTTCCAAGTTTCTCAAGATTCTGTTTGAGACCGATGCCATTGACCGTATATGGGAGTTTAGATGATAAAGTTGTTACCCAACATCAAGATGTACCACTTAGAGAAGAAGAGTATGTGCAGAAAGAGGAATTCCATTCGTCTTCTATGATCAAAGCTGATGAGGAGGCTGAAATTTTCTTAGTTGAATTCGAGCATGGTGGCAAAACAAAATCATATCAATATGATAAGGGAAAAATTAAGCTCTGGACGGTAAACAAAAATGGTTCCAAAGTCGATCAAAGCAAGAAAAGCAAGGCTTCCAAAGATCTATTCAAAGTGTCTTGAGCGATCATCACGACAAAGTCAAGCTAATGACTTTAAAGAAGCGCTCAATGGGAGGCAACCCATTTTTCTACCCTTTTATTTATTTCAATTTTAGGTTTTCAATTGACAATTTGCACGTTTGAGGTTTTTAGGATTTAAAGTAAGTTTTTAATTCTTAGGTTTTGAGGCTACAATCATCGTCATCTTGCATAATCACGTTGTTCAATTATTTTAAATTTGTATTTAAAATAAAAAAAATCATTTTTTTATAATAAAAAAAATATCGTTTTTTTTTAAAAAAAAATCGTTTTTTTTAAAAAATAAAAATAAAAATAAATAAATAAATAAATATTTAATTAATTAATTTCGTTTTTCTTTAAAAAAAATTATTTATAAGTTCTTTTTTTCTTTTCTTTTTAGGGTTACAACCTGCAGGCTGGCTAGATAACATTCAAACAAAGATTTGCCGACCAACCTGTACAGATTTCTCCTCCAGTTGATCTTATCACACCTTTTCTCCCGGCACCATCAGATCTATCTCAGAGAAATCTCTAATATTTTGATTTTAAATTTTACATTGGGGACAATGTTTCTTTCAAGTTTGGAGGTAATGGATTAAAATGAAAAATTTGCTTCATTCGATAATTGATAATTGATATTTGATTTTAATTTATTTTCGTTTAAAAAAATAATAATAAAAATAAAAATAAAATTATTATTATTATATTTATTTGTTGGCATATTTATGTGATATGAATAGCCTTGCCGGCTAATGATGTAACTTTTATTTAATTATTTCGCTTTAATCCATGACTTGTGAGCATGTTATTACTATTGGTTAAATGTGAGACTATTTGACCATGTTTGATATTGTGTTGTGTCGGCGATTAAAATAATTTTTAACTATGTTGGTGCACTTAAGTTGAAAATAATAGGATACCTCTGTTTAAACCTAAAAATCATCCGTATCTCGAACAAATAACCAATATAGTGAGAAAGTGTGGTAATTAAACTATGATAGTGGCTATCTAGGTTATGATTGATTCCATGTATGTTGAAAATTTGTGTGGAGCACTTTAGACCAGTTAGAGGAAACTAAGTAATGACCGAATGTTAGGAATCTAATCCTCACGCATGAACTTATTGCACGCAAGGAACAAAAATTATTATTATTATTGCTTAACTCTTTTCGTAGCCTAATTGACTTGAGTGAAAAGGTCCGTAGGGGTTTCTCAAAACCTGATGTCCTAAGGTTCGAAAGACCTGGGAGTCATCGACCTCAAGCTCGTTACATGAGTCATTTAGAAAGCTTAATGGACTGAGTTTTGCACCTTATTAATATCTTATAACTCTTTTCGTAGCCTATTTGACTTGAGTGAAAAGGCCCGTAGAGGTTTCTCAAAACCCGATGCCCCAAGATCGAAAGACCTGGGAGTCATCGACCTTAAGCTCGTTACATGAGTCATTTAGAAAGCTTAATGGATTGAGTTTTGCACATAAGATCTATATATTAAAAAAAAAAATTATTATTTATTTATTTAAATTTAATTTTTATTTCTGTAATTAAAAAAAAAATTCTTTGCAAAGTAAATTTGGGGATTAGATAACTAATGGGTTTGACTTATTTAGTAGAAACTTTACGGTCTGGAGTGCTCATAAATTGGAGAATCTTCATATACCTAGGTTGTCACGATTATTAGTTTTCTCAACCACCTTTCGAACAAGAAAAATAATGAGCTAAAGTGTTACCTTTGAACCAAAATCTCTGGATTTGAGAGAAAACATCATTTTGGGGAAGTGTACCTTCACGAGAGGGAAAGGAAAAGTTGACCAAGTGGTTGGGTTATCACCACCATAGAAATTAAGTGGATCAGATTAACTACTCTCACACACATATCAAGTATCGGTTAAGTAGAATCACGTTTACAATAGTATTACCTGAACACTCGTCATGAATTATAAGTTTTTCTTTTTGCAAAAGCTGAAGTAAGAGCGGCAAGCTATTTATATTGTGAAGTATGTTACCGCTTATTTTATTAAGTGCATGATTATTTTTAGCTAGTTTATTCGAGGACGAATAAAAGTTCAAGTTTAGGGTATTTGATAAGTACAATTTTGTACTTATTGGAGCTCACAAAAAGGGACGATTATGAGTCATATTAATTGATTTCAGTTTAATTGCATGTTGTTTTCTTATTAATTTAGGAAATAATCAAATTCAAATGTCAATCGGATGAAAAGAGGACAAACAGAAGAAAAGAAGACTTAATTGAACAAAGAAAGAGACGTGAGGGACTTGGCAAGCAAATATCAAGGAAAGGAAACCGGATCTGCGACCAAGTTAACCATGCGATCGCATGGTTAACAATTCTTGCGATCGCAAGTCCACAAGAAATTAGGCAGAATGTTAATACGTTATACCATGCGATCGCAGGGAATAAGCCCATGCGATCGCAAGGGCATAACGGGCAGTTTTGGCAGAAACCTGTTTGGATTAAAATTCTACAACTCCAGATTCAATACAACTACCTAAGCTACGTCTTGGGAGGTGGGAAGATGTTTATAAAAGGTAGATAACAGCCAGAACAACAGGAGACGAATTTGGAAACAAGATAGAAGAGGAGAATCGAAGATCAAGACACAGGATTGAAGATTCTTCAGCCAGAGTCATGGGTTGTAATTATTTCTTCTTCTTTTTCTTTCGCCGGATCATGATGAAGTCAATTATTATCATAATTGACGAAATCATGTTCGGCTAATTTACTTTTTCTAGGATGAACGATGAAACCTCATGATTTTTAATTAATTAGAAGTTTTTCTGTTTTAGTGATTAATTGCTTTTGGGTTGATTATTCTTTATGCAGTTTTTCTATTATTTTAATTCCTGATCACCATTAGAATATATTGTGATCTATATTGAAGTCGAGAGATTCAATATAGATTAAGCACGTAGTATTGAATAACATAGGGTCCAATAATAGATAGAGATTACCATTATGCTTTATGAAATCTATTTAGGTGTTCTTGAGATTTTAATGTATGTGTTTATGTTCGAAACTTAATTAGAGATAATGAAGTTCGCATAACATATAGAATTGATTGACCATCGAGAGAGGCTTTTGATTAATTTAGGAACGTCAATTTTCAATCTATGGTAATTATAAGCTAAAACAGTTAAACGGATATTTGATTAAGAAAAGTGTTGGTAAATTCGCAAATCCTAGAGTTAGTAGATCTTGAATTCGTTCTTACCTTTTTAAAGTTACTTATTGTTATTTTCAAATTACTTAAAATAGTTAAATTAGATTAGAATCACAAAACCCACAATTCAAATCTGTGTTTGTTTATATTGTTAAAATTTAAGTTGTGAAATTAATTAGTTAAATTAGTACCTAGTCCTCGTGGGTTCGACACTTAATTTATCACTTTATTACTTGTCAACGATCCGTCCACTTGCAGGATTATAATCGCACAACATAGAGCATAAAGAATTTGATAGAGTTTGAAAATCCAAGAATCTGTCAAGAACAAACAATTCAGATAAAGAATTAAAGAAACGGAACAAAGTAATTCCACGACTTTTGTTTGCTTTAATCACATAGTTTGTAATTCTTATTAAACATCTTAACTTTTATCCGTTTGATAAATTTGTACAAAATTTTAACTTGTCGTGGAGCTAACGACTAAATCCAGCAGTAGAGAGTTTGGGCGGGGATGTGGGCTAGATTTGTTGAGGTGGGGAATACCAAAATTGGTTAACTTCTTTCGTTTATTATTTTTATTTGTGATTAGTTAGATATAAGGGTTAAAAAATTTCTTAAAAATAAAACTTGTCTTTATTTGATTGAGAGTGCTCATAAAATAAAATGTTGAGGACTTGGATATTCATTTTCAGAGGTTGGTGTTGGGATCCACCGCGGTTATTTTCCTTGTTTTCACAATCTCGATGTTCAATCAAGCATTTTATAATGAAAGACACTTTCAAGTTTTAACTTAAGAATTGATCAAATCTACTTTTCTTTTCAAATGAATTTATCTCACATATAATTATTAAAATGTGATATACTTCATTTTATATTAAAATTCTACAATTATTTTTAACATTTTAAATTTTAAATATAACAAATGTAACATAATTTTTTTTTAAAAAATGCAATAAATGTAATAACACTAAGTGTTATAAAAACTAAAAATAATATTTTTAGAATAAAAAGTAAAATAGTATTTTTAAATTATTTTATTTTTTATGTTTATATAAGGGTTAATTTCACCAACTGTTACTGAAATTACCTTCAAATTACAAAATGGTCACTGAAGTTCAAAAGTTTTAATGGTAACTACTAAGGTTAGAAATATTTTTACTAATGATCACTCTATTAAATTTCTAATTTAAAATAGTGATGTGGCATTTATTTATTGCTTAGTAGTTCATGTATTTTATATAATATTCACTTTAGTCTATGTATTTCAATTAACTTTTTCAAAAATTGCATCTTATGTTCGTAATCTTTTACATCTTTACACTTTGAACTCTAAATTTTCAATTATCTTTCAGTTAAATCTTGTAAACATTGTATTTTAGGTCCTTCAACTTATACATCTTCAAATTTTGGTCCCTCAAATCTTTGATTTTAGTAGACAAAATAAGTACAATTTTAGTAATCAAAATAAGTGTACATTCAATTAAATCATTGACTTTATACTCGAATTTTCGTATAAACGAACAAAATAATATAATTAAATAATAAACTATTTAGTGGTCAAAATAAGTGTAAAATTCGCACTTATCACTTAGAGTTGACCACTAAAAGTAGACATTTTAGTGGTCAAACCCTATAATATTATTTTGTTCGTTTAGGTAAAAAATTTAGTATAAAGTCAAAGACTTAATTGAAAGTGCATTTATTTTGACCACTAAAATTACACTTATTTTAGCCACTAAAATCAAGGATTTGAAGATCAAAGTGTAAAGATGTAAAAAGTTGAAGGACGTAAGATACAATTTTTGGAGGACTTAACTGAAAGATAATTGAAAATTTAGAGACCAAAGTGTAAAGATATAAAAAGTTGAAGGACCCAAAATATAATTTTTAGAGGATTTAACTGAAAGATAATTACAATTTGAAGACCAAAGTGTAAAGATATAAAAATTAAAGACGTAAGATGCAATTTTTAAAAGACTTAATTAAAATATATGAGTTAAAGTGAATATTATATAAAATATATGGACTACCATACAATAAATAAATGACACATCACATCACTATTTTAAATTAGAAATTTAATATAGTGACCATTAGTGAAAAGATTTCTAACTTCAGTGACCACAATTGAAACTTTTAAATTTCAGTGACCAATTTATAATTTGAAGGTAATTTCAGTGACCGTTGGTGAAATTAACCCATTTATATGATCAAAGAATCCCTTATTAAATCTTTAAATAAATTTACCATTTATTCCTTTCGAAAATGTGAAAGAAAGACTAGATAGCCCAATGTCTGAGAGAGAGTTGGGCCTCTGAGTTTATGAATGGGATTTTTTCATAAAAAAATAACTTTTTAAAAATAATTATAATTTTATCAACTTAACAAATTTATTCTAAAAATACTACATTCTTAAAATTATATTAATTAATAAAATAATATATTAAAATAAAATATATACCACAAAATATATATATTTCCACGTGAATTCACTTAAATTTGCATTTAAATCCTTTATTATTTGCACAATAAGTCCTTCATCTTTATAAAATTTTCACTTTAGTCCATATACTTCTTCTTTCATTTCAATTTAGTCCTTTTTTATTTGTAACCCAAGTCCTTCAACTTTTAAATTTGTACAAGTTGATTCCCATATTTATACTTTTATATCAATTTAGTCCTTTATAGTATCACTATTTGATACATATATTACAAATGATATTGTGTGTCAATGTTTGATACAAATATTACAAAATGATATTTTGTAACAATCGTATTACAAATTGAAACATAAAATATCGATGAGTACAAAATATTAATTCATGTAACATGTATTGTGTAAAATAACATAATATAATCAGAACGTATTCATTGAAAGATACAAAATATTATTTGTAACATTTGTATCAAACAAAACGATACACAATATGATTTGTAACATTTGTCACAGATTGCGATATTAAACAAAAAATTGTTACAATCAATTATAACCGCAAAATCAACTCTAAACTTCAATAAATTAGTTTATAGTATGATATAGATATGAAACACAATGTTAAATTTAACAAATAAAACTATTGATTTCATCATTTGTAACATACGTAACATCATCGATACAAAAAATACCAATTCATGTAACATGTGATGTGTAAAATAACATAATATAATATGTAACATATTCAGTGATACAAAATATCATTTGTAACATCTCAGTATCAAATAGTGATACAAAGGACTAAATTGATATAAAAGTATAAATATGGGGACCAACTTGTACAAATTTAAAAGTTGAAGGACTTGGGTTACAAATAAAAAAGGATGAAATTGAAATGAAAGACGAAGTATAGGAACTAAAGTGAAAATTTTATAAAGATGAAGGACTTATTGTACAAATAATCAAGAACTTAAAAACAAATTTGAGTGAATTCTCGTGAAATAGTTGTTTAATTTTAATTCATTATTTTATTATTTAATATAATATTAATTATGTAGTATTTTGGAATAAATAATTTAAGTTGTTAAATTTAGAATTATTTTAATATTTGTAAGTAGTGGATGTAATATCCACTTTATGAATTGCGAGCCCATAATCACATATAAAATCATTTTAAATAATGATAATTAGGGTCATTTATTCATTTAATTGGATTTTTGAGCTCTTTAATTATTATGGGTCCGCGTGTCCATTTATTTGGACCTGCGTACCAACTAGTAGATAATACAAATTGCGGTTGAGCCACAATGAAGCAATAAATATAAGATACAGGTTGCAACAAGAGACGAAGATGATTATATTTAACATTCGATGATCGAATGCAACATTCTTTAGGAATTGAACAACTAGTCTTTCTTTTGGTTTAGAAAGACTAGATAGATAAAGTCAATAATTGTCCACAATTATTATTATATATGATTAATTGCATGTTAGAAGTTAGTTAATATACAAGAATATGATAAGACAAACTTCTTTTCATCAAAATATTAAATTTGTATTGCATGGTTAATACAACGTGCCTTCAATTGTTATAGTGAAAATCGTAGTCTATTATCGATGTCGGTTTGTTGAGTCGCTTAAGGTTGCTCGCTCATAGATACGTTTATCACTATAAAACATTCGATGTTTTCTCGAATAATTGGTTGAATTTCACTAGAATTTTATTTTTTGTTAGAGTCGCTCAAGGAAATAATATTTTAGGGCACAATCAAGTAACCAATAAGATGTCTCGCAAAAATAAGTTGTCTACTTGATGATCTATGAGTCACATAGAGATTTGATTGATAGAGTATCTACCTGGATGTTTTATTATGACTTATTGAGTCGCACAAGAGTCTAATAAAATAAAAGAGATCATAGCCTACTGAGAATCCAACCGGTTCTATTGATTAATGTTTGAGGTTATTAATTCAATTTATACAATTGGGGTATAATTAAATAAAGTCCATATTAAATTAATTTTCTAAATTTAATTAATTTTCCGTCTTTTATTTAATTGTTGAATCATGAGTAACCATATGAGTTTGAGCGAAATATGGATACCAACTAACATACCGAACCAATTTTACGGATGGCACCACAATTTGAGAATTGTTCTCAAAGATGAAAAAAGTAAAATTGATATGTTATTGAGCGCCCAAGGCCAAAACTCCCTCTTGATGAAGATATCTTTGGAGAACGTGCGGACTTACAATAAACAGAGTAATGATAGTAGCACTACAACATGTGATGCTTGCGAAGATGTCACATGAGTTAGAAAAGCAAAGACGAGGGTATGGATGCCTATAACAATATATATCATTTCAAGTAGTTGAATGATAAACAGCCACAGACTAAACGATATGAGACATCTAAAAAGGTTATACAAATATATGATGATAAAAGGATCTTCAGTCAGTGTTCATGTACTAAAGATAATTGGTTATATTAAAAATTAAACCAGTTGAGTTTTAATATGGACCACGAGTTGAGTGTTGACTTAGTTATGCAGTCCTTACCTAATAGCTTTTTGTAGTTCATTATGAACTTCAACATGAATAAAATTCAGTATACCCTACATGAGCTAAACATGCTGAAAAATGTTGAGTCCAAAGGAATAGATAAATTTCGGCCATTGACACCTCCAAGGACACTAAGAGAAAATCTAAAAGAACATTTCATAAATGACCCAAGAATGCCAAATTTAATAGAAAACAGTTAAAGCAGACAAAGACAAATCCAAGTCTGATGATCTATGTTTTCAATGTAGAAATAAATGATATTATAAGAGGAACTGCAAGGTATAAAAAAGATTAAATTAACAACTTATATCATTGGCATTGCATACTCTGTCATGTAAATGAAAAATGCATCACCATGTTACATAAAGATGAATACTTGGATTAAAATGATTATGAATAATTTGATAAATGTGAATCATGTCCGTTGGGCAAAATAACGAGACCTCCATTTTTGGAAAGGGAGAGACATTTTGGATCTTGTACATACTAATGTATATGGACAAATGTATATAGATGTTAGAGGTAGATTTTCTTACTTCATCATAATTACAGATGACCATTCTAGATATGGTTTCATATGCTTGATGGAATTTAAGAGTGAAGCCCTTGAAAAGTTCAAGAAATTCAAGCAAGAAGTAGAAATTCAACCGAGAAAAATATTCGACACTTAGATCTGATCAAGGTGAAGAATATTTAAGGAGTGGATTTTAGACTATCTAAGAGAGAATGAGATTCTCTCATAGTTGACTCCACCGTATATACCATAACAAAATGGTGTATCCGAAAAGAGAAACCGCACCTTACTTGATATGGTGTGATCAATTGTGAGCGATGCAATTCTTCCAATTTTTTTTTTGAAAATATGCACTTAACACTTCCATGTCACACACTAAATTGTGTCCCATCTAAATCAATTAATAAAACTCCATACGAGTTATGAAAAGGAAAAAGGACCCGATGTTTCATACATCAAGGTTTGAGGCTATGACACTTATGTGAAGCGTGTTGAGTCGGACAACCTATGAGCTAAATCTGATAAATATTTATTTGTAGAGTTTTCAAAGAAAACTATAGGATACTATTTCTACAGTCCCATCGAGTGAAGGTCATCGTATCAAAATATTTTATATTCTTAGATAAGACAATGAGAGCAAAGTAGATTTTGAAGAGGTTCAAGAAACCACAATTGAAATTAACTAATTAGATTATCCAATGTATGAGCTTGCATCGATGAGGGACATATTGGAAAAGGAGAATCCCCAATTCCAATGACATGCCGGTTCAGCGTAAGTTGAGTAGGGTCATTTGTTCTCCTCGGTGAAACGATATCCTGATTACTAGTAATGTATTACTAATCGAGGAAGAACCTACTACATATGTAGAATCGAAGTCACGTGTTGACTCAAAGAGATGACAGAAAGTCATGGAATCGAGATGAACTCTATATACGAAAACAAGGTTTGGACCATGGTCAACCCTTTGAAGAGGTAAAACCTATAGGTTGTAAATTGGTTTACAAGAAAAAGGTTGGCATGGATGGTAATGTTCATACTTACAAGATAAGATTGGTTGTGAA
>CM042670.1:377738-413215 GCA_023638005.1 Forsythia suspensa
TTTTGGTTATGTTCAATCAACATCTCTTCAAGTCTTGAAGCCTTACATATTTAATGAGCCAATTGTGGTTGATGTTTGGATGCTTGCCATCTCTTGGTCCTATTTGCCTTATTTATGGTATCATGTTGTTTTAAAAATATATTCACCGTACATAAAATAGAATGCAATTAGAATTAACCTTAGTTAAAAGCTAGTAAAGAAGTAAGATTTATGTGTTATTACCGATGCCTGCAACTTTAATTCATGCAAAGAAGGAACAAACGAATGCCTGGACACATTGTTACAAAATCTCATTGTGGCACATGAAACATGGGGTACGAAGAGGAGGAAATCTTTGTGGATGTAATTGAGAAAATAAGTGTCACATTCAGCTCTAGTGTGAGTATTTGTGTAATACATATTGAATGGAAAATATCCATGTATCTAAGTTACAACCATGTGGATTCTTCATTTAACAGACCAATCTAATTCCTTGGTCGTATCTAGTACCATGTTTTCTCATTGATTATTAGTTAGTAGTAAAGATGGATGCAGATGAATCTTGTCTCATGCTTTGCACACGAAGAATAAATTTTAAATTTGAAGCGACCCCTGAATGTTATGATGCTCTATATATCTCTTTACTAATTGGGGCTATGAGGATGGTCTCACGATGCATCGGCATAAAGAGCAAAGTTTTTCCACCGTGTTTATTATCTTTTTGAATCACTACATTTCTTGGACAAAGAAGAGTGTTTTTGTCCTTGGCAAATTATATTGGCATTTCCATCGAGCATCGTGGCTATATCAGTTATATGCATATGGATTAATATCTTGTACTTGTATAATGCCCAAATTTTTATCAATTTGTACTTGAATAATTAGATGCTTATGTTACCATAAAAAAGTGACTATGTGTTGTAATTCAAGCTGCTAAGGAAATTGGTGCGCTTCAAGTTGCTAAAAGCAAGCTGAAAAAGGAAGTTGAAGAATTAACTAGTATACCGCTTCCCTGCGGTGGGATCCGACCATAGACTCTATTGTAAAATACAAAAATTGACAACAAAAATAATTTCAATTAAAAATTCAAAAAAAAAGGAATGAAGAAAAACATATTCGGCGTTCAAAAATTGAATATCTGAGTGTCAGTTAACTCTGTTCTATAACAAACTATTAAATGTCAACCTGAGAAGAAGACAAATATTAAATATCATCATTGAGTATTTCACGTAATATCACAAAATAGGCATAGACTCTATATCTGTGTAGACGTAATAAGTTAAAATAAGTCATTGCAAATTTGTATGTTGTGCAAGCGTTTCTCCTCTTGTCGTCTCCCTTTCAGACCATCACATTTACCAATTTTTTGTAGTCTTTCAAAAGTAAATATTGGGTTAAATACTAAATCTTGTAACCTTCTAATTCGTGATAGAACAACAAAAGTTAGACCAAGACTTTTCTTCTCACCAATATGTACCACTGTTTTGTCAAGAGTTAGTCCTTGACTTTTATGTATTGTAATTGCCCAACACAAAATAATTGGTATTTGTGTTTGCTAACAAGAGGTTCCATTTGATGCCTTCCAATTTGATGTTATTAGTGGAATAGGAATTATGTTGCTGCCCTCACGAAAACTAGTGCCCCGGTAATTATCAAAGTCCACCATAATAGCAATAGGTGAATCAAACGGTGACTTACAATTAACTGCATAAACAATATCCACAATAGTGCCCATTGCTCCATTAACAAGTCCATGTGTGGCAAGATTAGCACAAAGCATAACACGTGCTCCAACGGATGTACAAAGAAATTTCTCCAAACCTTTTGCTTGATTCGACTCAGCTTTTGTAGCAGTTTCACAATTATTTTTTGAAAATATTCGTGCAATTGGTCTTCTAAGTTGAATCAACCTTTCCCGATTATACTCATTAGCAGCCCGTTTTGTAGGAAACAAACAAAGAGCATATCTAAAGTTGTTTATCTCTTCAACAGTTAGAGTAGAATAATCTCGAGTTTTGAACATATGCCAATCCTCAATAGTGGAGGTACCATCACTAAGTCTGTGTAAAGCTTCTCTTAAAGATGCTTGATCTTCCCCTACTTGTCGAAATATGTATGATAGTCGAATACATTTGTCAAAGACAGAATACGCAAGAGTACCACATTGTTGCATATAACTTCCTTTATTTGAATATAATGGACTATCAAATACGGGAGGCAACTGACACATATCACCAACAAGTATAATGGAAACTCCTCCAAATGATTCATTGGTTGCAAATATGTCCCGGCAACGGGGGTCAATGTTGGCAAGCATTGCTCTCCCTAACATGCTGTATTCATCAATGATAATCAATTTAGTGTCCTTGAAGTCTTCTTGCATCCGTCTACATTGATCATCACTGATATGAATATATGGCTTTGAAGGTTTTCTCTTTGCACTTATGGCAAGTTCATGATGGATGGTGGCACCACCAATATTAGATGCAGCAACTCCAGTTGGAGCCATGATCCGAACAGCTTTATTTGAATGAAATAAAATAAAGGCAGAGTGCACAATTGCATTTATGAGTGTAGACTTTCTAGTGCTTGTTCCTCCAGAAATTATCAAATGGATAGGTTTTTGTTCATGAAGAGAAGCCAATACTAAATCATGAGCCATTCGTTGTTAAGTTGATAAATGAGCAAGTGGAACAACAACTATATTGTTTGCCAACTAACTATTACAATCATCTGTAACCCCCAAATGATTATGGATAAATTTTCTATCTATATCAATGTTCAGATATCGCTCTAAACATTCTCTCCAATTATGTGATGTATCAAAGTCTCTCAACACTAGTTCAACATCTTCACCGTAGTCAAACATTGGACCCATTGATGCTGCGAGCATCCATTCTTTAAGAAGAACCCCTTCAGATTCAAGATCTATATCTTTGGTTTCCTCGTATTCCTCATCAACTAAATCAGTTATATTAACACAATCATTCATCGCCAAACCTAAGTCAACATAGCGTAAAGTCCACGTCTCACACTCACCAATTGCTTCGGCTAAACTGTGGTAATGGTGGTGAAGTAAAACTTGTTGACAACAATATAATTCCCAATTTTCACTATTTTCAAGAAGTTCACTACCGTCAAGTTTTGGAATGATACGTACAATAGATTGAACTTTAAATTTTTGCCAACGGTTTTTGCTAAAATAGTGTTTCTTTGCCATCTGAAGGAGGGTCAAATTTTCGTATTCAAAAGGACGGATCATATAGCGAATCACAAAACTTGAATTTGTTCCTACCACATCTTCACCATTTGCATTATGGCTTCGCTGTATAGATGATGACAACATACTCTTCTCACTGACATTCAAAAGTACACACTTTCTTGATGACTTTGTAAGAGGGTAACCCATAAGCAAGTGACAAACTTCTTGAGCGGATATATCCTTTCGAAAACACTTTTAATTAATAAGCGTTTGATTGTAGATCTCGCTGTTGGATATGGACGACGAAGATCATCCACAATTTTTCGCAAAGTATCTATGAATATTTTTGATGTAGGTTCGGCTTTTGCAGCATATTTGGCAATTTAATGTATCACTGATTGAACCGAAAGGACTAGTGACCAATCTATGTTTGCTCGCCATGTCTGAAGAACTTTTCTATTATGAGAACAAACCAATGGATCCTTTCGATGCCCTAAGAATCAAAACATGTTACTGTTAGGAGGCTCTTCAACAATTGAAGAATGCCTAAGAACATCGAAAGGGTATCTAAACCGACACACCATCTGCTTTGTTGTCTTATGTATGCGTAAATAATATGTCCCACATTTAGAATGTCGCATGACCCAATTTACTAAAGGTGCATAATCATTGTCGTCCAAATCAAGATTAATGTCCTGGTGTAAGATGCGTGCTCAAGGGTGTTTGTGCATCAGAATAGACATGCCAACATCTGAATTTTCAGTACAAACAAGACGGTCAAAATATTCGATAATTCTATTTTTGTCCTCTTCAGTTCTTGTTAGACAATTAACATCAAGAGCATCTTTAAACCATAAAAACCCATGAACATGGCCACTTCCGCAATGTTGCCCTTCGAAACGATACCAAAAATCAATCACGTCATACTCATTTATCAAAAAATGTTTCAAGAAAAGATCAATTCTTGTTTGAAAGAACCATGAAACGACACATGGGTTCTCATTAAGCAACTTCACTCGTCTCTTCCTTAAATCAATAACTGACAGAGTGGTGAGATTAATTGAAGGATCCAGCAGGTCATACAATACTGGCCATTGCAAGTCAGCCGCACTTAGTGTAAAAAAGATTGTCGGTGCACCTAATTGTTTTACCATTGCAGTTAATTCTTTCATTCTTGTATACCAGTAAGCACGAGTTACACGGATAGACTTGGCATAATACGATATACTGCCAGCAAGTCGTGTGTCACCAGAAGCAACCATATTTTGAATATCTTGTATAGACAACTCAGCATCTGAAGGATTTTTCTTTACATACACATCACCTAAAGAATGAGCGCGCCATCTTGAGATAGAATTCCAAGCAAAATATCGGAATCGTGAATCTTTAGCAAAACGTCCATCAAAATATTTCATCAAATACTGAAAGTATTCTAAAGGATTCACCTTTCTTGGACGAGCTTGTCTAAAATCTGCATTCCCATATGGAAATAAGGTTGAAAAAACCATTGAAATATATCTTGGTGTGGAAAACTCGTCGATAACTTTATTTGTCAAATGCATGTGAGCAATAGTATGATCAGCGTCTGCTACATATAATGCCCTTTGTATACATGCTTGTTGATTAGGTTGAGGCCCTATAAAAATAGTCCCAACAGCATGAAACTCATCAATATGAACATTTTGGTTAACAATCTCAGGAGACCCCTCTATGTCATCTTCAACAATGTTTAACGATTGATTTTCATTTGGAAGTTGTGCATTATCTTCATGAGCATAAAGCTTATTCTCAGGTATGCCATCTTCAGGTAATGTTTCCAAGGAGAGCTCGTCAATGATTATGTCTCGATAATAAAGATGATTTTGTTTTAACCAAACCAATGCTTGTCGAGCATACTCACGACGTACGTGAAATTGTTTAATAGCATTTGCCCTGGTTCTATTCACAATCAATATCGTAGATAAATCAACAGGTTTAAAGGTAAAACATCAACAATTGAATTCACATCTTGAGCAAAGTTAATCACATTACCACTATATTTGTATTGTTGGCCTTTAACACGATACATGGACATCATTAGGTGTGCTCGAGCAATAAGAATTTTCTCTAAATTGGTCAATCGTGACAACTCAATTGGAATGACACCAGGATCCATTATATTTTCTGCACTGAACTTAAGTGGATTCAATCCACGCCGAGTCTCCCTTAAACAGTGTGCACAAATTTTCGAACTTTTAATGCCACGAAACAAAATACGACATACAGAGCAACCAACCCACAGAAGTTGTTGAATAGATTTTCGAAAACACTGAGCAGTAGAGAGTGTTAAAGGATGAGTCAAAGTATTTTCCTCGAAGGTAATTCTTCTTCTACGTGCACTATTTGAACATATTGCAACAGACCGTTGATCAACTGTGAGTCTACTGTTAACTAAAGTTCAACGAGTATTATCTATAACTCTTTTACATGCCCTTTGTGCAATTGTTTGTCGTAAACGTGCATGTTTTCGACGAATACTGTTTAAAGCTCGTTCATTTGCTCGTTGCTCATCTTTATGCTGTTGACGAGATTGTTGTTTACGAGTAGTATTTGAAGCTCATTGCCTTGATCGTTGTTCACTTGTTTGCCCTTCATAGAATTGTTTTCGACGTGCATTATCTATAGAAAGATCATTTGCTCGTTGCTCAATGGTTCGTGCAACACGTACTTTTCTGCTTCATGCAATATTAATCACCTGTCTAGCACGTCGTCTGTCATTATGATTGCTTGGAGAATTTAATGATCCAATGCACATTTTTCTTTCAATAGGAATTATCAAAGAATAGAATAAAGTACGTCGTGAATGGGCTGTGTTCGCTAAAAATGTACCGCAAGTGCACGGGTCGCGTTCAAGTAATAAAGTGATGAGAAAGTGTCGAACCCACGAGGATAGATAATTTTGCTAACATCCAAATCAATCTAGCCCTAATTTAAACACACAATAAAATATATTGTTTTGATGATTAAACTAAGAATTCTAAGATGAATAAAAATTAAGCTAATAAGAAAAATATTAAAAGAGAAATTTGTAGGAAATAAAATCAATTAGAAGAAAATACTAGGAATTCGACTTCACCAACTATTCCACTTTAAAGTTTCATTTTCCATTATCAATTCCAAAATGAGGTTACTATGGCAATCCATGCTCCTAAAATGTCTAGCAATCTCTCCCGAGTAGAGCCAAACTTAATTTTACACAAGACTCCCAAGCATTCCTACCGAGAGAACGTATATGTAAAATTGCATTAAAACTCAAGAACATTCAAAATTGATTGCACAAAGTATGAAAGAGTATTCCTACATTCCATAAACCTTGTGTTGTTAATTAAATGTGCTAAACCTAATTTCAACCTCCCGGTAGCAACTAAGTCACAAAAGTATTTCAATGGTGATCAATCATCTCAATACACAATAAAGCCCAATAATCAACAACCTTAAAAACCAAGCATAAGAAATCAATAACAAGAACAATGCACTTTAAAGCTTCATAAATGGATTCATCTCATTCCTAGTAAATAAAATTAGCCCATAGTATTTACAAAGACAAAATAGAAAATAGATACAAAATACATCACCGGGTTTGATAAAGTCAAGAGAAATGCAAGATTTAGCTTAAGCCCATGGTTGTCTTCATTTGCCCACTATAAACCTCCATTCATCTTCTTCTATTTACAAAATACACACAATGATGTACAAAAAGTCAAGAAAAACCCATATCCATGGAGTTTTTCAAGAACCCTAACTCTCTTCTTCTTGGAGAGCTTTCTATGTGAGAGTGGATATGAGAGAATATGGAGAGTGTCCTCAAAAAATGCAGAAAAACGGCTCTTAAATCCTAGAAATCGTGAAGGGTGAAAATACCAAAAAGCCCTTGAAAAGTTGAACAAAAATCGCGGACAGCAGAAGAAATAGGCCATGCGATCGCATGGTCATAATACCTGAGATCGCATGGGTGAGCATAAAAGCTCACTGCTTGAATTTGGGTCAACTTGCGATCGCACCGAAATCGCATGGGCCAAATTACAAAGTATTTGATTTTTACTTTTAATTAATTGCAAATCCAGTCCCTGAACTATCTGAAATACTGACTTTGGTCCTTGAATTTTTGGTTATCTTTCATATAGACCCTCCATAAATTGCAACATTGATCCTCCATCTTTAGACATATTTATCTTTTGGTCCTCGAGATTCTCGATTTGCACAAATTAAGTCCTTTTTGCTCTTTTTTTCGCATGGATCTCTTCCAATCACCATCCAAGCTCGAGTTTTTACCTAAATAAACAAAAGAACATAAATAAGTAGTAAACAACTTGAAAGAACTCACAATTATCCATATTTTAAAGGCTAAAATAAGTGCTAAATCCACACTTATCAGGCTGCACGTTTCTTTGTATTCACATGTGTCTGGTGTAGTGGTACAAATAGGGTTATCATTTGAATATTATTAAAAGGCATGGCAAGAGAATTGAACGATGTACGTCTTCGACGAATTGCACGTCGTGAGCGAGTTACAGGTTCTTCGGTTGCAAACACATCAATTGATGGCGGAATTACTACATCGATATTTGTACTAGAAATTCTCTTTTTACGACGTGTATAAAATTTACCAAAGTGGGTACATGAAGGACCTACAAGATAAAAAAACTTATAAATAAATTAACTCAGAAAATATAATATATCAATATTCGGTAATATAAATATAGAAATAGACAACATATATGATACCTAAGTGTTGGCAACGAGTTTTTGTGTGGTCTATAATTCCATCTTCTGTATTTGTACGCACGTTAGTTGATGAAGACAATGGTAAACCAACATTTGGCTTTTTACGACGAGAATATACTTTCTCGAATCGAGATACCATATTTGAATGATATAGCCTTCATTTAAGAAAGATCATTCAAATTTAGCGAGTGATATATATATATATATATATATATATATATATATATATATATATATATATACACGTATAATTAACATGTTACAGAAAAAGACACAAAACCTTTTCATAAATGCATGCTTTAAAAATTATAACAAATTGTATAATTAAGTTAATATACAAATTTCACGTATTGAACTTGTTGTGCAATTATAATCCCGCAAGTAGACGGATCGTTAACAAGTAATATAGTAATGAATAGAGTGTCGAACCCACGAGGACTAGATATCAATTTAACCAATTAATTTATAACTTAATTTCTAACAATATGAAAAATATATATTTGATTTGGTTTATGAAGCTGAACCTATTTCAATTAAATCTAAATTATCAGACAATTAAAGTAAATTTATGAGAACAAATTCTAGTTTTTACAAATACTAGGATTCATGAATCCACCTACATGTATCATAATCAATTATTCGTTTAACCGTTTTAGCTTATAATTACCTTGGATTGAAAATCGGTGATCCTAAAATAATCAAAAGCCTCTCTCGATGGTCAATTAATTCTATACGATATGCGAATCTAATTATCTCCAATTAAGTTTCGAACATAAACATATGCATTAAAATCTCAAGCACACCTAAATAGATTTCATAAAGTATAATAATAATTTCTATCTATTATTGGACCCTATGTTATTTAATACCACGTGCTTAATCTATATTGAATCTCTCGACTTCAATATAGATCACAATATATTCTAATAGTCATCAGGCATTAAAATAATAGAAATAATGAATAAAGAATAATCAACCCAAAAGAAATTACCTACTAAAACAGAAAAACTTCTAATTAATTAAAATCATGAAGTTTCATCGTTCATCCTAGAAATAAGTAAATTAGCTGGACATGATTTCGTTAATTAACGAAAGAATTGTATCAATCATGTTTCGACGAAAGAAAAAGAAGAAAAAATAAATAAAACCCGTGACTCTTGTTGAAGAATCTTCAATCCCGTGTCTTAATCTTCGATTCTCTTCTTGTATCTTGTTCTCAAAATTCCTCCCTTTTTGTTCTAGCTATTATCTGCCTTTTATAATGTTATCCAAACCTTCCAAGATGTGATTTAGGTATTTGAATCAATATGGACTTCGTAGAGTTTCAATTCTATCAGAAAACTGCCTAACTTCTGCCGCGTATAGCCTTGCGATCGCATGGTGTAACACCTTGCGATCGCATGGTTCAAGTGGTTAAGGTTCTGCATTTTATTTTCCTCTTGTGCGATCGCAGCCATTACTAACCATGCGATCGCATGGTTAGTTTATTTGAATTCCTAGTTCATTCCTTTGGTATTTGCATGTTAAGTCCCTGAAGTATCTTTTCTTAGCAGTTTGAGTCCCATTTTCTTCTATTTTCTCTCTTTTCATCCGATCGACACTTGAATTTGATTATTTCCTAAATTAATAAGAAAATAACATGCAATTAAACTGAAATCAAATAATATGACTCATAATCATCCATTTTTTTGAGCTCCAATAAGTACAAAATTGTACTTATCAAATACCCCAAAACTTGAACTTTTATTTGTCATCGAATAAACTAAATCAAAACAATCATGCACATACTGACAAAAATAATAAAACTAGTCACGATATAAATAACTTGCCGTTGTTTTGCAAAAACTTATAATTCATGACGAGTGCTCGTGTGATAGTATTGCAAACGTGATTCTACTTAACCTATACTTAATATGTGTGTGAGAGTAGTTAATCCGATCCACTTAATCTCTATAGTGGTGATTGCCCAACCACTTGGTCAACTTTTCCTTTCCCTCTCGTAAGGTACACTTCCCCAAAATGATTCTCTCTTTCGATTCCCGAGAATTTGGGTCTAAGGTATTGGTTCACATTCTTTTCTTACTCAAGGCTGGTTGAGAAAGCTGATAATCGTGACAACCTAGGGTTATGAAGATTTTCCAATTTTTGAGCACTCTCGACCAAAAGTTTCTACTAAGTACGTCAAACACATCAGTTATCTAATCTCCAAATTTACTAAGGATTTTTATTTTATATATAAATATATAAATCTTATGTGTTAAACTCAATCCATTAAGCTTTCTAAATGACTCATGTAACGAGCTTGAGGTCGGTGACTCCCAGGTTTTTCGAACCTTAGGGCATCGAGTTTTTTAGAAACCCCTACGGGGCCTTTTCACTCAAGTCAAATAGGCTACGAAAAGAGTTATAATATATTAATAAAGTGCTAATCCCAGTCCATTAAACTTTCTAAATAACTCATGTAACGTGCTTGAGGTCGTTGAATCCTAGGTCTTTCGAACTTTAGGGCATCGGGTTTTGAGAAACTCTTACGGACCTTTTCACTCAACTCAAATAGGCTTCGAAAGGAGTTAAGAAATAATAAAAATAATTTTTTTCCTTGCGTGCAATAAGTTCATGCTAGGGGATTAGATTCCTAGCATTCGGTCAATACTTAGCTTCTTCTAACTGGTCTAAAGTACTCCACACAATTTTTTCAACATACATGGAATCAATCATAACTTAGATAGCCACAATCACAGCTTATCTACCATACTTTCTCACTCTATTGGTTACTTGGTTGAGATACAGATGATTTTTAGGTTCAAACAGGGTATCCTATTGTTTTCAACTTAAGTGCACCAACATAGCTAAAAAAAATCATCTTAACTGGCGGACACAACGCAATATCAGACATGGACAAATAGTCTCACATTTAACCAATAGTAATAATATGTTCACAAGTCATGGATTAAAGTGAAATAATTAAATAAAAAGTTGCATCATTAGCCGGCAAGCCTATTCATATCACATAAACATGCAGTAATTAATAAAAATAATTTTTTTTATATAAAATAATAATCATTATCAAGTATCACAATCAAATCAAACAAATTTCAAATTTTTTATACACCCCCAAACTTGAAAGAAACATTGTCCTCAATGTAAAATTTAAAATCAAAAGATCAGAGACTTTCCTGAGGTAGATCGGATGGTGCTGGAAGAAAAGGTGATATAAGATCAACTGGAGGAGAAATCTGTATATGTTGGTCGGCAAATCTTTGTTTGAATGTCATCCAGCTAGCCTACAGGTTGTAACTCTAAAAAGAAAAAAGAACTTATTAATACTATTAAAATAAATAATTTTTTTTCGGATGCACATGCGATCGCAAGGACAAAATTTCCTACGTTCGCGAGGGATATAAAATATGGATAGAAAGTTTTCTGCCCAGGCCATGCGATCGCATGGTATAAAATTGCTGGACGAAAAAATTTTTGTTTTGTTTTTGTTTTTGATAATTTTAAATATAACTTTAAAATTATTGAAAACGTGCTTATGCAAGATGACGATGTATGCCTCTTTTCCTAAGAAATAATAACCTACTTAAAATCCTAAAAACTTAAAATGTGCAAGAACGTGAATCAACTCCTAAAACTAAAACAAGACTAAAACAATACTGAAAATCAAATAAAAGGGAGAAAAATGGGTTGCCTCCCATTGAGCGCTTCTTTAAAGTCATTAGCTTGACTTTGTCGTGGTAATCGCTCAAGACACTTTGAATAGATCTTTGGAAGACTTGCTTTTCTTGCTTTGATCGACTTCGCACCAATTTTTGTTTACCTTCCAGAGCTTGATTTTTCCTTTATCATATTGATATGATTTTGTTTTGCCGCCCTGCTCGAACTCAACTAAGAAAATTTCACTGTCATCATCGGCTTTGATCAAAGAAGATTGATGCAACTTCTCTTTCTCCACATACTCTTCTTCTCTAAGTGGTGCATCCTGATGTTGGGTAACAACTTTATCATCTAAGCTCCCAGTCTTCTGGTTAATGCCATCAATCTTAAAACAGGAATCTGGAGAGCTTGGAAATTTAATTTCTTTGAACACATTGAATGTAATGTGTTCATCATTCACTTTCAGCATAAGTTCTCCCTTTTGAACGTCAATTACTGCCCGACCAGCAGCCAAGAAAGGTCGACCCATAATAAGTAGTACATTCCTGTCTTCGTACATATCCAATATAATAAAATCTGCAGAGAATATGAATTTGTCTACTTTCACTAATATGTCTTCAATGATTCCTCTTGGGCGTTTGATCGTTCTATCTACAAGCTGCAATGATACTGTTGTTGGTTTTGCTTCTCCCAGACCGAGCTGCTTGAAAATAGAATAAGGCATTAGATTTATACTAGCACCCAAATCAAATAAAGCTTTGTCAAAAAATAAACTACCAATAGTGCAAGGAATATTAAAACTCCCTGGATCTTTTAATTTTGGAGGTAGCTTGTTTTTAAAAGATAGCACTGCATTCTTCGGTAAGCGTGACTGTTTCATGCTCCTCTAACTTTCGCTTATTTGAAAGGATTTCCTTCATGAATTTGGCATAGCTAGGCATTTGAGCTAAAGCATCGGCGAAAGGTATATTAATGTGAAGCTTTTTGAATACATCTAAGAATTTCTTGAATTGCTGGTCTAACTTATTTTTCGCAGCCTTTGAAGAAATGGAATTGGAGGGACGTAAGCCGGTGGTGGAATATAATCTGGTGGAGAGTCCCATTTTTCTTGTGCAACTTCTGCATCTGATTTATTTTCTCTCTCTTTGTTGGACACAATTTTCTTTTCTACACCTGGTCTAGTCACATGAATCTCTGGCAACTCAGTTTCACTTTTTGTGGTGATTGCATTGACTTGCTCTTTTAGGTTGACCTCTGTATTGCTTGGCCATGTGCCTGGTTGTCGCTCGGTCAATAGTTTAGCCAATTGTCCCATTTGATTTTCTATATTCTTAATAGAGACATCTGTCCTTTTTTGCATTTCTTTTAGCGCAGAATCCATGCGTTCTGACAATTTAGCAACTGTCTCTTTTAATCCTCATTCTCTTTCCTGGGGTCTTCCCTGATTTGACAGATTTTGAATATTTTGGGTATTGCCATAAAGAGAAGTTTGGATGATTTCTCCATCCTGGATTGTAAGTTTGTGAGTATGGATTATTCTGCTATCGTTGAAAGTTCTGAGTATATGCAGCTTGTTCAGGTGATGACATAGCAACTTTGGTTAAGGGGCATTCTGATGATTGATAGTTTGCCCCATGTTACATATATTGGTAAGGATATTTGAACCATATTGGCTGAGTAAGAATATTTCATTGCTTCCATCTGCTTTGCCAATGCATCAATTTTTGCCAGTACAAGTAAATTAGTATCCACTTCGTGTATTCCTGCTACTTTTTTTTGCAATCCTCTTTCTGGCCACATAATAAACTGTTCACTCATGGTTTCAAATAGATCGTAAAGGTCACCGGAGGATCTATTTTGGATAGAACCATCTACTGCAGAATCTACTGAAGAACGACTAGTTGGAGGTAGTCCAGTATAGAAATAATGATTCTGAGCTACTAAGGAGAAACCATGACTTGGACACTTTCGGAGCAGTTGTTTGAATCTTTCCCGTGCCTCGTGAAAGTTTTCCAACTTAGATTTTTGGAAATTGGAAATTTTATATTTTAGTCTATTTACTCTGGTAGGAGGAAAATATTTCAATGTGAATTTCTGAATCAGATCTGTCCAAGTAGTAATGCTCCAGACGGTAGAAATCTAACCATTCTCTAGCTTTATCCTTTAGTGTGTGTGGAAATAGCCACATCTTAAGTGTCTATTCATTAACACCTTGGTATTTGAAATTGCCATAGAATTCATCAAAGCGAGAAATGTAGTAGTGAGGATTTTCATCTGTCATCCCATAGAACGGCAGATTGTTTGAGAACAAATTCATCACATCTGGCCTCAACTGGAAATTATCGTGTCCATAAGGTGGATAGACTATGTTGGATCGATTCTCAACAATCAGTGGCATCATATACTCACCTATAAGAATATCTCGTTCACTAACTTTAACTGGTCGAGCTATTGGTGCTTGATTATTTATTACACCTGCAGGTAATTGATCATGTACTTGATTGCCTGCCATAGTGTCTTTTTGCTGTCTTGTCTTTTCTCGTTTTTTACGTTGTCGTCAGTGAAAACTCCGTTCAATTTCTAGATCTAAATCAAATAGATCAAGATCTTTTGTACGCATACACACTTAACACCTGAAAATTTAGAAAACAGATAAAATTCAACAGTATCATGAAGAATTGAAAATAAAAATAAAAATAAAATAAAATAAAATAAAAATAAATAATACTAAAAAATTGTTAAAACTAAATTATCAATTAACGTAGCAATTAATAAAACTAGTCCCCGGCAACGGCGCCAAAAACTTGTTGTACGATTATAATCCCGCAAGTGGACGGATCGTTAACAAGTAATGTAATAATGAATAGAGTGTCGAACCCACGAGGACTAGATATCAATTTAACCAATTAATTTATAACTTAAATTTTAACAATATGAAAAATACATATTTGATTTGGTTTATGAATCTGAACCTATTTCAATTAAATCTAAATTATCAGACAATTAAAGTAAATTTATGAGAACAAATTCTAGTTTTTACTAATACTAAGATTCACGAATCCACCTACATGTATCATAAGCAATTATTCGTTTAACCGTTTTAGCTTATAATTACCTTGTATTGAAAATCGGTGATCCTAAAATAATCAAAAGCCTCTCTCGATGGTCAATTAATTCTATACGATATGCGAACTTAATTATCTCTAATTAAGCTTTGAACATAAACATATGCATCAAAATCTCAAGCACACCTAAATAGATTTCATAAAGCATAATAATAATTTCTATCTATTATTAGATCCTATGTTATTCAATACCACGTGCTTAATCTATATTGAATCTCTCGACTTCAATATAGATCAAAATATATTCTAATGGTGATCAGGCATTAAAATAATAGAAATAATGAATAAAGAATAATTAACTCAAAATCAATTACCTACTAAAACGGAAAAACTTCTAATTAATTAAAATCACGAGGTTTTATCGTTCATCCTAGAAATAAGTAAATTAGCCGGACATGATTTCGTTAATTAACGAAAGAATTGTATCAAATCATGTTCCGGTGCAAGAAAAAGAAGAAAAAATAAATAAAACATGTGATTGTGGCTGAAGAATCTTCAATCCCGTGCCTTGATCTTCGATTCTCTTCTTGTATCTTGTTCCCAAAATTCCTTCCTTTTTGTTCTAGCTATTATCTGCCTTTTATAATATTCTCCAAACCTTCCAAGATGTGATTTAGGTAGTTGAATCAATATGGACTCGTAGAGTTTCAATTCTATCGATGTTGCCTAACTTCGCGTACAGATAGCTTGCGATCGCATGGTGTAACACCTTGCGATCGCATGGTTCAAGTGGTTAAGGTTCTGCAGTTTATTTTCCTTTTGTACGATCACAGCCATTACTAACCATGCGATCGCATGGTTAGTTTATTTGAATTCCTTGTTCATTCCTTTGGTATTTGGATGTCAAGCCCCTAAAGTATTTTTTCTTAGCAGTTTGAGTCCCATTTTCTTCTATTTGCTCTCTTTTCATCTGATCGACACTTGAATTTGATTATTTCCTAAATTAATAAGAAAATAACATGCAATTAAACTGAAATCAAATAATGTGGCTCATAATCGTTCCTTTTTGTAAGCTTCAATAAGTACAAAATTGTACCTATTATTGAACATCAATGTAAAAAAAAAATGCATTTTTCGACATGACCAATTGGTAGACAGAAATATATCATATTATTTGTTCACATAATTAATATTTTTTTCATATCTTATAATAACTATGAATATTATTATCTTAAATCAATCACTATTTATGTGTAATTTCTATTATATTAGTTTTAGACGCTACCATATATTTTTCACTTTAGGTAAAAAAGTGTAGATGCCAAAGAAACCCATAAGAAATAAATAGTTCATTACTATGAACTGTTGCCTTAAATATTTCTTGATGTTTTGGAAAATTTGATATTTTGCATGATTTAAGTGAACAAATAATTTCTTTTTGACAAACGACACAAGAATGACAAAAATGATAGAACTCTTTATCTTCACTCTTCAAACAGAAATCAATTAACTACATAGATGATAGTCTTATCATGGATAAAATAGAGTCACTAAAGATCCAAATAAACCTTAGTATACACTGAACCCAGTTATGATACACTGAAGGAATTAACCAAGGAACCCAAGTCTATTCAAGAGTGCATATAAACATACGACAAATATTTCAATGAACCAATTGCTATGTTCTTATAACCAAAAAGAGTTTAAAATCCAGTAAGGCTAGCTCATAATTTAAATGCGGTAAGAAGGCAAAAAGAAAAGAAAAAAAGCAACAGAAAGATTAAATATGCAAACTAATGTCATTTAAGGTAATTGCCCTTTAGGTTAAAAAAGTGAACTAGTTGATGTTCCCTCATCCATCCAGAGACACCAATGCTAAGAACTTAATCCCTTTGAACTAAAGTTTCTCTACTAGAACCACAAAGTTTAGCACTTATCATCTATTCAAGAACAATGATGAGACGGCTAGTTTACACCATTTCACTTACCCGACTATCAGAAAATATCACAATCAGCTCTCTTGGAATAATATTCATTAAGGCTTTGGATGCATAAAACTTTTGAAATAAATGAAACATGTAGGCATATCTTTTATCTCATGAATTTTTTCTCACAAAAAAAATCTCAATTTGTGTCCAGTGCACACCCTAAACAATAGGAGAATTCCTAACCAAAACTACGTTTAGTTGCAACATATTAACTCACAATGCTAGTTTATTTCAACCTAGTTTGCATGAGCATGTTTATCTTGATTGAAACATTGATCTAAGATGGACAAATAAAATCAAATATATATATATATATATATATATATATATATATATATATATATATATATATATATATATATATAGTATTTGCTCTTCACATGGTACTTAGATTATACCTATATATGCGCAGTACGCTTTGCTCTTCACATGGTACTTAGATTATACCTTCTACTACATCTTGATGAATTAGTGTTTTTAGAACAAATTATTTTCCATCAATGTTTTACATTTGAGTATACTGAATGTTTACTTGGTCCCTAAAATCTCTTTATGTGTCTCAGATTCTCAGTTGAAAGACAGTCTACTGAACAAGTGTGACTATACATAAACTTGAATGTAAAACAATTTACAGGTCAATGAGCATACAAATCAGTCAAAGCAACATAACCAGTCTTAGATGAAAAGAAAAGAACAATATTGAAAACGGTTGTTTGGATTATGTTAGCAACCCGCCAAATGAAGTTATGCATGATAATGAGATCATATAATAAACAATTGCCTACTCCTGTCCTACCTCTCTCCAACCCATTTTTTCTCTCCACAATAGCTTTCACTTCTTCTCTACATCATCCTGGAACCTAGGCACTTCAATATATGTGCAAAATTTTCACCACCTCCATAAACCTAACCTAGTTTTGCACTTTCTCTCATCCTCTCCTATTTTGTCATAAGCAACTCCAAATTTCTTCTTCCACTTCTATGTACTAAATGCCAATTTCTATGAAGCCATTGAAGTGAATTGTAATTGCAGTTAATGATTAAAGACTGCTGAAAGCATTTGAAAGGATTTCAGTAGAAATGCAAATAAACTTCAAGAAGTTTACTCTTTTAAGTTAAAAACAAGAAAGCAGAGAAAAATTGTGATTTTGACGAAGAGTACTCTTTTTGTTGTCTATGTAATTGTGTTTTCATTTATGTCTATAGATATTAACTGTACAACTGCAACAAGCACCAAAGAGCAAGCAATCTAAAAGTGCATTCAATCTATGGCTATTCAACATCTCATAATGCTTTTCAGTCTATGCTATTCAACATCAATAGAAGGCTCTGTTTCCAGATTCCTATGATTACCTACAGAATGATATTGCTTACGTGCATGTAGATATAATTTGATTGTGCTTCATTTTGTTTTTCATCTATAGGAGAATACACATCATTTTGTTTTTCATCTATAATTAGATTGTTGCCTCACCTATCAAAGATATATATTTTGATGAACAGTGGCTTAATTTTTTCACTTATTTTAGATGGAGCTATCTTCCTATCACAGTATGATGAGGGTAAATGAGATTCAAAAGTGAATCAATAGAAAATAAAAAGCAAAGAATGAAACTCAAAGGAATTACTATTATTATTAGCACATAATTCAATCAAAGAAACCAAGCCAAGCAATTCATATTATCATGAGCAGATAAAAATTATGGAAGCAGATCGCGCTTAAATGAACTGCAAAGGCGTGCAAATCATAAACCTCATGGAGTCTAAACATTCCGATCTAAAAAATCCAAAAAAAAAACCAAATGTAAAAGATAAAAAAGATTATTGACCTGATCGAAGATATCGCTAGGTTAGAGTAGATTCGTAATACGACAGAGCCGCCGCTGGAAGAGGCGGAGCCGCCTCCTTCATGATGAATTTCCCAATAAACACCCAAGAATAATGAAAATACCTTCAGCGGCTACGGTAATTAATTGAGGGATGAGAAGAATGATGATGAATTAAGAAAGGCTTGGATTGGGGAGGTTGAGAAAAATCTGGAGACTACATAGAGAGAGAGAGAGAGAGAGAGAGATTAAGAGAGGATTGGATTGGAGTGGTTAAGAAAAATCTAGGCACTAAACAGGGGGAGAGATAGAGAAAGAGGAAGCGCTCTGTTTTCAGCGAGTATATTGTGAAAACATAGTGACGGACAACAAGTGCTTTTTTTTACCCTTGTAGCAGAGTAAACCTCCCTACGGTCGGTAACTAGGCAATTGCAGTTGGATAAACGCATGAGGGTAACCAATATCTCTTCTATGCTCATTAAGTTGATTTTCAAGGTATTTTTTGGATTTAATCAGTATTGACATATCAATCTCTCAGTCAGGAGTTCATCTTGTCCATGGAATTGTGAAGGATGTCTAACCTCAAAAGATTATCCTTAGTGATGGCATAGATATTCCATATGGTCTCTTAGTGTGGTCTACAGGGGTTGGCCCCTCACCATTTGTGAACTCCCTAGATATTCCCAAAGCACCTGGTGGAAGGTATAAATAAGTCTGCTACTAAACAATACATTCATTTTTTCGCTACTTTATTCCATCAAATTGTTCAGATACGAACTCTTGACTTTTAAAAAAATTTCGAAAGGAATCTCTTACAATCTTTGGGTGCTCCTCCCCCATGGGAGTTATAAATCTATATGTCTGCTCTGCAAGTACTTGAAGAGAAGTTCAGAGTACAAACTGGCAGCATTAGACGATCATGGGTGTGTGGTACTAAATTGCTTGTGATGCTGCACATCAATTTTTTGTGTTGTTTTCATTGCACTTGCCTCTTAATCAAGCTTATGGAAAATGGGACTTGAGAATTTACTAGTGTGTACCATATCTATGTGCCGTGGAGTAAACTAGAGCTTTTATTTGTTTATATTTTTTATTATTAAATGTTTTTCTATTTTGTATTTTAATAATTATTTACATATTTTTCCTTTTCTATGTAGATTCCTGCATAGATGATTCATCTACTAAGAGTCGATAAGAAATTGAAAGGATTACTGTGGCACTATCTTCACAAGCTTTAGTATTACAATTTTAGTACAATAATATTATTTATATTTGATTAATTGTATAAACTTTAATGCTGTAAATTACATTTTTGAAATAAATATGTATCTTTGTTACAATTCTACTGCGATGCAAGAAATTAAAAATTTATTGTTGTTAAAAGTATTATGCAATGAAAATTCATATTGTCACAAAATAATATTCACATGTTGTAAAATAGAATACGCAATATATATATATATAAATAATTACAAAATAAATTGCACAACAATTATAGAGCGTTGCACAAATGTTGATGCGACAAATTCTATGTGTTGTAAAGTAAATTCAACTACAAATACAAATTATCACATAAACAAATATTCATTGTCACAAAATAATATTTTAACAATTTTATTTGTTATAAAATAGAATACACAACATACATAAATAAAAATAAAATAAATTTTACAACAACTATACATCGATATGCGACAAACTCTCAATATTGCAGAATATATTCAACTTCAAATACAATATGTCATATAAACGAATATCAATTCCCACCAAATAATATTTGTAACAATTTTATATGTTTTAAAATATAATACGCGACATATATTAATAGTCACAAAATAAATTAGGCGACAATTGTACATCGTTGCATAAATAATGATGCGACAAACTCTATATTGCTGAATGAATTTAACTACACACAAAACTTGTTACATAATAAATTATATGCAAATATTGAATATCTTATAATATATTATGCAACGAAGCAATCTCATTGTAAAATAAAGTACGCGACAAACATGACCTATTATAAAATGTATATTACAACAAGCATGTTTTGTTGCAAAATAGAATAGGTAACAAACGTTATACTTTTAAAATACTTTTCGCGACATCTATGTATTGCAATGACATTATGGCGACAAAATATATTGTTGCTATTTCATTTTTTTTCCGGCAAACAAAAAATGTTGCAAGTTTTCTTATGTGATGAGTGACTGCTAGTTGTAGCAGAATACATTCTATGGCACCCATAGCGAAAATGCCTGCAACAAACAACTTGTTGTCGCTAAATTAATTTTGCGACAAAATCTCTATTTAAGCGACAACCTTTTTTTGTCGCAAAATGGGTATTTTTTTGTAGTGGGTGTATAATTATTTGTTGATCTCTAACTTATATATTTACTTATATGGAGAGAAATTTAACTACTTTTGGTTATAAATGTTGAGGCTAGCACTCTTTTAATAGATTGTATAAACTTTTAATTTAAAATAATATTGTTAATACGTGTAAATATTTATAATTTATTAGTCAATAATATTATTGATAAAATACAACTTATGTCAAACAGGTCATAAGAGTTCCCTAACATAAATATAATGCTTGCCATTATTAAAGATTTAAATGGTTTCTTAGCAGTAAACTTTTATGAGTAGCCAAGCATGCCCAGATTGTTTTCTGCCTCGTACATCATAAAGAAATATGTAGGCACATGGTGGATGGTTTTGCAGCTTTTAATTATTGGCAACTTTATATAAATGGTACAAATATGGTCTCTTGGATGTTATTTTTGTGATTTACACCCATTTTAAGGTTGTTTTTCAATTTATAATGTTAAAGTGGTACTCACAATAGAAATGACTTAGCACTCTTGACACGTTGACTTCGCGGGTGGCTTGAGACATCTCCATTTGCTAATTAAAACGCAAATAAAGATCCGTGTGAAAACCTCTCCTAGAATTCATTGGTAGTGTGCAAAGTAAAATGTCTAAATGTGTTATATAAATAACTATTATGTGAACATGATATACTTTGATATAGTTTTACACGCCATTAATATTTCACGACATATTCTTGCATGTATATTCATGTTAATGCATCCACAATCATGAATGAAGTATAGTTTTAAATGATAATGTTGAAAAGATATATTTTACTCAAGAAGGATATGTATCCCAATTTTATAAAAGAAATAGTATACGCCTAACCCATGAAATTTGTGAGTGGAAAATGGGGCGTGGGGGACCGGCGCACCCGACGAATGATAATGTTGAACGTTGAATGTTTAGTGTTTAACCGCTTCGTGGTACTACCGATAGATGGAGCGAGTTCCAAATAATAATGACCTACTGCATCTTGATTGGATAGGCGATACGCAAAAAGTAAGCTCACATTGTTAAAGTTTTTAAAAACGATAAAAGAAGACGGGATACATATTCTAGAAAACTAATTTAAATCAATGCATATCATAAGCATATATTATCACGTGCATGAGGTTAGCTTACTAGCGTTAGTTCATCCCATATTCTCTACTTTTTTATGAAAGCTAGATGATTCGAGAAGACTACTTGGGGCGAGACGGACTCAGTATTATTTAAATCAAAGTTTTTTTATTTTTATTATTTTAGAAATAAGATGCCTTAGGCCGATTAGTGTTATTGGAATACTATTCTTTTACTTATTTTAAATTAGTCAAACTATGAAGTTTTTCTGTAATTATTGTGTTCATTCAATAAAGAATTTGGGCATAAAATTTATTATGAAAATCATTGTTTTTAATTAATATTGTTAAAGCCATTGATATTTATTTTGTATTTCAAAATAAAATAAAATAGAATGAAATTTTTTTCCACTTTTCTGCATTTATATCTTGATGTTTAATGGTAATTAAATGATAACACTTCTAAGTCTAGAGTTTCTAGACTTTGGTGTGTTACGGTATTGGTATTAGAGATAAGAGTTTTAAAATTGATTCTGTAGACTTAAAAAAAAGGGTATAATACTGAGTCACGCCGCCAAGGAGTTCTCTCGCGATCATCTAGTAAGGTTGACTTTTATCTCTTAAATTACAAATGGTTATTGTTTCGTAAATGTTACAGTTGCAATATAGTATTATTTAAATTCTATTCAAAACAACAATAATAATAAATAAATAAGAATTTGTATTCCAGTATGGTCCCCGCTACTTGTTCTCAGGCTCACAAAGAAACATCTTAGGCTCGTCCAGAGGGGTCAGCAATAACACTAGGACCCCAATGACAATGGAGGTTTTTATGCAAGCATTGACTATATTTAGGCAAAACAATCGACCCGTGAAGAATGACCAAACCCAGGAACAAGGAAAGATATCAGAGTTTAAGAAGTTATCTCCACCATCATTTACTTGCACCACTGACCCTCTAGAAGCTGAAAAATGGTTAACTGAAATTCAAAAGGCCTTTTTGGTTATGAGCTGCACATAACAAGATAAAGTTATATTTGATGCTTACATGTTGCAAGGAGATGCTTATGATTGGTGGTTGATGGTTCAGCGCCAACATGAGAAGGATACTATACCATTCACTTAGAAGATGTTCACAGAGGCCTTCAACAACAAGTATTTTCCAAAGAGCATATGCCAGCACAAAGAGAGAGAGAGAGAGAGAGAGAGTTCATTAAGTTATAGAAAGGGAGCCGAACAGTTACTGAATATGAGGCTAAATTTGTTCGTTTGGTAAAGTTTTCTCCAGACCTAGTAGCAACAGAAGAAAGAAGAGCAAGGCGCTTTGAGGAGGGACTTAGGTCTCGTATAAAACAAGCAGTTATATCATTCGAATTAACAACTTATAGAGAAGTGGTTAATAAGTCACATTTGGTGGAAAGAGCTCAACTCTTAGATAAGGAGGAGAATAAGGCCCAGCCAAGTGGTCACATGTTCAATGGTGGAAATTTCAAGGCATAGTTTTGGAAAAATAATGGCCAAAAAAGAAGGAATGACCAAGGCAATAACAAGGGCCATTGCCAAAATAAGCAGCAAAAGAAGACTTGCTCAAAGTGTGGCAAGGAACATCTTGGCGAATGTCTTATGGGTACGGGTGTGTGCTTTAGATGTGGAAAGCTTGGTCACTTCGCAAATGATTGCAAAGAAAGGTCTTTTAGCAGTAGCAACAATGAGTAAAAGAAAAATCAAGCACGAGTTTTTATAATGTCTAAGAAAGAGTCTAAAGAGGCCTCAACTATAGTGATGTATATATATATATATATATATATATATATATATATATATTTAATTATTTCTTTTGTTGAGTGTGATTTAACTTCACGCATTGAATTAATGTAGGCACCAGATATGTATGTAATGTACCTGCCAATATCTTGATTGATTCTGGGGCTACTAATTCATTTCTTAGTCCATATTTTGTTGAGAAATTGGAGAAACCACTTACACAAACGAATACACGGTTTACTGTGTCCACACCATTAGGAGCTATAATAAATTCAAATTATATTTTATGTGATTGTTCAATAATAGTAGATGGGAAAGAACTGCTAGCAGATCTTATAGTACTAGATATCCAGGACTTTGATAACATATTAGGGATGGACTGGCTATCAAGGTATTATGATAGGATTGACTGTTATAAGAAAGAAGTGGTGTTCGAGCCTCCAAATATGCCTAGCTTTTGCTTTTCAGGAGCAAAAGCAAAGCCCCCTATTCCTATAATCATAGCTATGAAGACTCACCAATTGTTGAACAAAGGTTATGTAGCTTATCTAGCTTCAATAATAGAGGAATCAAAGACGGTTCTTTCCATTGATCAAGTCTCAGTGGTTCAAGAATATCCAGATGTATTCCCAGATGATCTCACTAGTTTGCCACCAAAAAGAGAGATTGATTTTGTCATCGATTTAATGCCTGGAACATCTCCAATATCAAAGGCACCATATCGCATGGCCCCTGCTGAACTCAAGGAAATCAAGGACCAACTCCAAGATCTTTTAGATAAAGGATATATCAGACCAAGTTTCTCTCTATGGGGTGCTCCAGTTTTGTTTGTAAAGAAAAAAGATGGCTCGATGAGAATGTGTATGGACTATCGAGAGCAGAAAAAGGTGACAATAAAGAACAAGTATTTGTTGCCAATAATTGAGGACTTATTTAACCAACTCCAAGGTGCTAGTTATTTTTCCAAAATTGATTTGCAGTCGGGATATCATCAACTAAGAATTAGAGAAGAAGACATTCCAAAAACTGTCTTTCGCACTAGATATGGGCATTATGAGTTTCTAGTAATGCCTTTTGGTTTGACAAACGCTCTAGCAGCTTTCATGGATCTGATGAATCGAGTTTTTAAAGAATACTTAAATCAGTTTGTCATAGTTTTCATTGATGACATTTTGATCTACTCATGATCTAAACAAGAACATGAGCGACATCTACAATTAGTGCTTGAGATACTTCGAGACAACAAATTCTTTGCTAAATTTAAGAAGTGCGAGTTCTAACTAGATAGGGTACCATTCTTGGGACATATCGTATCAAAGAAAGGGATTGCAGTAGACCCTAGTAAGGTTGAGGCTGTCCAAAACTGGCCGACACCATCAAACATTGGAGAAGTTAGTAGTTTTCTTGGGTTCGCTGGTTATTATCGAAGGTTTGTCAAGGGATTTTCTAGAATTTCCTTAGCATTAACCCAGTTAACTAAGAAGAACGTAAAGTTTCAATGGACTCCAGAATGTGAACAAAGTTTCCAAGAGTTAAAGAAACGCTTGACTTCAACCCCTATCCTAATGATTCCACGAGATAATGAAAGATATGTCATCTACAGTAATGCTTCGAAAAAAGGGCTTGGCTACGTTCTTACACAACATGGTAAGGTAATTGCTTATGCCTCAAGACAGTTGAAAGCGTATGAAAAGAAATATCCAACTCATGATCTCAAGTTGGCAGCTATCGTCTTTGCATTGAAGATTTGGAGACATTATCTATATGGGGCTGAATGTGAGATCTATACTGATCATAAAAGTCTAAAGTACTTTTTCACTTAGAATGAGCTAAACATGAGACAATGTCGATGGTTGGAACTTGTAAAAGACTATGACTGTGTGATCAACTACCACCTAGGCAAGGCCAATGTTGTGGCAGATGCGTTAAGTAGAAAGACTCGTGGATCAATAGCTACATTACAGGCCATTCAGAAACCATTGTTGGTAAAAATCCAAAAGTTTGAGTTGGAGATTGTACCTCGAGATAATTTGGGCTATTTTGCCAATATGACCATCAATCCAACCCTACTCGAGAGGATTAAATCTTTGCAATACAAAGATCCTCGGGTATTGAAATTTCGTACTGAAGTTGCTGATGAAAAGTGTACTGATTTTATTATCACTACTGATGGTGCACTTCAATATGGCACTAGGCTTGTGGTTCTTGATGATGAAGGGTTGAAACGAGAAATCATGAAAGAAGCTCATAATACTCCTTACTCGATTCACCCTGGAAGAACAAAGATGTTTCAAGATTTAAGATAACAGTTTTGGTGGATTGGAATGAGTCGGGAAATAGCAACATATGTTCAACACTGCCTCACTTGTGAACAAGTTAAGGCTGAGCATCAACGACCTTCGGGCCTTTTGCAACCACTTATGATACCAGAATGGAAATGGGAAAGAGTTGGTATGGACTTCGTTGTAGCTTTCCTAAGACCAAGAGGGGCTATAATTCTATTTGGGTA
Organism: Forsythia suspensa; assembly: GCA_023638005.1. Taxonomy (NCBI): domain Eukaryota; kingdom Viridiplantae; phylum Streptophyta; class Magnoliopsida; order Lamiales; family Oleaceae; genus Forsythia; species Forsythia suspensa. Next base: position 403,930 of record CM042670.1, read on the forward strand.
ATTATAGACCGTCTTACTAAGTCAGCACAATTCTTACCAGTCAAGACTACTTATAATATGGAACGATATGATGAACTATATATGGCAGAGATACTCAGATTGCATGGAGTCCCACTATCCATTGTATTTGACCATGACCCTAAGTTCACTTCTTCTTTTTGGAAGAGCCTACACAAGGCTATGGGCACACAGTTAAGGTTTAGTACAGCGTTGCACCCGCAAACAGATGGACAGTCAAAATGAACAATTCAAATTCTTAAAGACATGTTGCAAGCTTGTATTATTGACTTTCAAGGAACTTGGGATGAGTATCTTCCATTAGTTGAGTTTGCCTACAATAACAACTTTCAATCTACCATTGGTATGGCACCTTATGAGGCATTGTATGGAAGGAAATGTCGATCACCAGTCCATTGGAACGAGGTTGGAGAAAGAAAGTTATTGGGCCCAAAGATTGTCCAAAAAACAGCTGAGGTTGTTAAGAAGATTCAACAACGGATGAAGACTGCTCAAAGTAGATAGAAAAGCTATGTAGACAAAAGAAGAAAGCCTTTAGAATTTGTTGTTGGCAATATGGTCTTTTTGAGGGTGGCACCTATGAAGGGTGTAATGAGATTCGGGATGAAAAGGAAGCTGAGTCCTCATTTTGTAGGACCCTTTGAAATTTTGGAAAGGGTAGGTAAGTTGGCTTATCGGATCGCATTACCGTTAGCACTGTCAGGGGTGCACAGCGTGTTTCATGTTTCTATGCTTAGAAAATATATCTCAGACACCTCTCACATCCTAAGCTATGAGTCGTTGGATCTCCGCAATGATTTTACTTATGAAGAGATGCCAGTAAAGATCTTAGAGAGAGAGTAGACAAAGAACTAAGAAGGAACACGATAACGCTAGTCAAAGTAATTTGGAGGTACCATGCTATGGAAGAGGCGACATGGGAGTGCAAAGATGAGGTGCACGCAAAGTACCCGACCGCCACCCCGACCCCCACCCCCATTTGGTAAGTTTTAATTTCGAAGAAGAAATTTATTTTTAGGGGGTAAGGAATTGTAACGCCACGTATCCATTTACGTGATTATTGTAATTTATTATGATGCACGTATTAATATTAAAATTAATTCTTAATTATTGAATTTACACTTTGTAACTAACTATTGTTTTGCAGTAGAATATACCGTGGACGCCCTAGACGATCGACGTGCCTACTAATTTAAATTACAAGACGCTTATAATTTTATTTAAACTTGAATTAAAATATATAATATTTTTAGTTATTATGTGCTTATGTCAATATTATCTGGATTAATAAACCTAGACATGCCTCTCTTGAACATATCCATTTTCTTTCATAAGAATAAAAATCTATTTAAATTAATCTACTATATAAGGTATGAATTGGGCTAAAAAACCGTGAATGAACCAATCCAATAGAGTTTTATTTACATAATTTGCATAATTGATTTTTTAAAAATGGGGATCCTAAAATTGAAAATAGGAAACCTTCTTATTTGAGCACTTTTCCTTAGGAAATAAAAACCACACCCTTTCATTCATTTCATTTTTTGAAGATCTTCTCGGACTTTGTTGAAACTTTGAAAGGTACTCCATTTTATATAATTTTATTGTTGGAGTTATATTTAATTATTTAATGGCTTTGTGCATTTTAGTGGATTTATAGGAAATAGTAGTTAGATCGGGCATATGCATACCTGTATATATATATACGTGCGTGTCTATATATATATATATATTTGTGTGTGTGTGTGTGTGTGTTTTTTTTTTAATACATTCGTGTAAAATTGTCCACTTATTAATTAAAAACCTCACTACTCATATATTGAATTTGAACACTGCACACACTTTCAATGGTTCACAAATAATTCAAGTTCTATTGATTTCTTACTTTTAAATTTCTGGCCGTGTTTATTTGGCTCTTCTTTGAATTTATTCTATCATATCAATAATTTCTATGTAGTATTTTATTCTCTCAAAAATAAAAGAATAATTAAATAAATTGGAGATATATAATTATTTATTGATCTCTAACTTGTATCTTTACTTACATAGAGAGAAATTTAACTACTTTTGGTTATAAATATTGAGGCTAGCACTCTTTTAATAGATTGTATAAACTTTTAGTTCAAAATAATATTGTTAATACGTGTAAATATTTATAATTTATTTGTCAATAATGTTAGTTTGATAAAATATAGCTTATGTCAAACAGGTCATAAGAGTTCCATAACATAAATACAATGCTTGTCATTATTAAAGATTTAAATGGTTGCTTACGAGTAAACTTTTATGAGTAGCCAAGCATGCCCAGATTGTTTCGTGACTCGTACATCATAAATAAATATGTAGACACATGGTGGATGGTTTTGCATCTTTCAATTATTGGCAACTTTATATAAATGGTACAAATGTGGTCTCTTGGATGTTATTTTCGTGATTTTCACCCATTTTAAGGTTGTCTTTCAATTTATAATGTTAAAATGGTACTCAAGATAGGATTGTACATAGTCAGGCTGTTACAAAAAATAAAGATAAATGATATATATAATATTTTTTAATCAATGGAAATGACTTAGGACTCTTGGCACGTTGACTTCGTGGGTAGCTCGAAACATCTCTATTTGCTAATTAAAACGCGAATAAAGATCCAGGTAAGTAAACATTTCCTAGAATTCATTGGTAGGGTGCAAAGTTAAATGTCTAAATGTGTTACATAAATAACTATTATGTGAGCATGATATACTTTGATATAGTTCTACATGCCATTAATGTTTCACGCGACATATTCTTGCATGTATATTCATGTTAATGCATCCACAAGCATGCATGAAGTATAGTTTTAAATGATAATGTTGAAAACAAATATTTTACTCAAGAAGGATATGTATCCCAATTTTATAAAAGAATTGGTGTACGCCTATGCCATGAGAGGTGTGAGTGGGAAATGGGACGTGGGGGACCGGCGCACCCGACGAATGATAATATTGAATGTTTAACTGCTTTGAGGTACTACCAGTAGATGGAAATGGTTCCAAATAATAATGACCTACTGCGTACTAATTGGATAGGCAATACATAAAAATTGAGCTCACAATGTTAAATTTTTTAAAAAAGATTAAAGAAGACGGGATACATATTTTGAAAAACTAATTTAAATCATTGCATATCATTAGCATACATTGTCACGTGCATGAGGTTTACTTACTGGGCATTAGCTCATCCTATATTCTCTACTTTTCAACTAATGAGCTAGATGATTCGAGACGACTACTTAGGGTGAGACGGACTCTATTGTTTTAATCAAAGTTTTATTTTTGTTATTATTTTAGAAATAAAATGCCTTAGGCCAATTACTGTAATTTGAATACTATTCTTTTACTTATTTTAAATTAGTCAAACTATGAAGTTTTCCGTAATTATTGTGTTCATTCAATAAAAAATTTGGGCATAAAATTTATTATGCAAATCATTGTTTTTAATTAATATTGTTGAAAGCCATTCATATTTATTTGGTATTTCAAAATAAAATAAAATAGAATGAAAATTTTATCCACTTTTCCGCATTTATATCTTGTTGTTTAATGGTAATTAAATTATAACACTTTTAAGTCTAGAGTTTCTAGACTTTGGGGTGTTACAGAAGCTATTGTACACAAAACTAATAATATGAACACATTATTTATCATTAAGTAGGCAAAATGTAGGTTATAATCTCCTACTTTCCAGGAGTGATGAATCCTCATATTGGACATTCACAACCTTCACATGATTCTCACTATACCCGTACGACGTCTTCCTGGTGACTCAAATCTTCGAGCCCCATCAAACGCTCGCCAAAGTATAATGGTCTTCATATAAGATTTTATGATGTCCTCAAGTCAAAGGACCAAATCCACAACTGCGCATTAGAGATGTACCACTGACGCTTGGATAGTTATCCATGTGGAATCTCTAGACGGATCATCCAATGTCATGTTCTCATAACAATGCATTCATGTGTTCATTCAGATGTCCCTCTACATCTTAGCTTGTGAGATCAGCTACTTTTTTTAAAAGAAATGCAACACATGCTAATCTATTCGCAATAATGATATCCGTATCTTATTATTACTATGACTAGGGATATTTCAAGAATAAGTTATTTATAACTTGTATCTCACAATTACAACACTTTGTGATTAACAAGTTACTATAAACTTTTCTTCGGACTCTATTATTTTAAATAATAAAATTTAAAAAATAACAAATTTGCCATTAAAATGTAGACAAGAATTTAATTAATCAATTTGTTCATATACTTCAATGTCTAACAAAGAGTATATCACAAAATGTCTCATACAAACTAAATCCAATCACTCAGGTATCTTAATACCATCAAATTTAGTATGACCATCATGCTTGTGTTGGGACAACAACTTTGTCAAAGGATCTGCTACATTATCGTATGTTAGGACCCATTCTATCTTTATATAATTTCTTAAGATTATCTCTTTGATGAGATGATACTGCCTCAATATATATCTGGATCATTGATGAGACCTGGGTTCCTTCGCTTGTGCGATGGCTCTATTGTTATCATAATACAAGTTATTGGATCAACAATGCTAGGAACTATTCCAAGTTCAATAATGAACTTCTTGATCTAGACCGTTTTCTTTGCTACTTTTGAAGCAGCTATATATTCGGCTTCTATAGTTGAATCAGCAGTTGTTTTTTTGTTTGAAACTTTTCCAACTGACTGTACCACCATTTTGAGTAAATACATATCCGAATTTGGGATTTGCTATCGTCTTTATCAGACTGAAAGCTGGCATCGGCATAACCTTGAACTCTAAGTTCATTTCTTCCATATACCAAGAACATGTCTTAAGAAGGAAGAACTTAAGGATGCTCTTGACTGCGATCCAATGTTTCTCGCTAGGGTTCGCTTGGAACCTGCTTGTGACACTCAAAGCATATGAAACATTCGATCGAGTACATAGTATTGCATGCATGATAGATCATATTGCTGATGCATAAGGAATTCTATCCATGCAATCTCTTTCAATTTGTGTCGTTGGACACATCTCTTTTAAGATATTGATCACATGCCAGATGGGATAGAGTCCTCTCTTGGACTTTTCAATGTTAAATCTTCTTAAGATTTTATCTATGTACATATCTTGAGATAGGCCAAACATTCTCTTAGATCTATCTCTATAGATCTTTATACCGAGAATGTACGTTGCCTCTCCCATATCCTTCATGGAGAAATTTTGGATAACCATAATTTTTACTGATTTTTGGCATCGGAGACATCATTTCCTAAAGTATGTCATCCACATACAAAATTAGAAACATGACTTTGCTCCCACTGTCTTCTCTAAGAATACAGCAAGTCTCAACATGATGACCTTCATCTCGATGGAATTGTAGAAATAATATTCAACACTTTCTTTTGGATACCCCACAAATAAACAATTATCAGATTTAGCTCATATTCAACTCTTGTGATTAATCTGTTGTAGCCTAGTATATATAGGTAGGACTAACCTTAGCCCTAGTTCTAGTCCAACTAGAACCCATCAACAAACGGGCCCAATTAATTAATCTAATTAATTAATTTGGTCCAATAAGAAATTAAGTCCGACCCAACTATTTGGACCTTGGACATTAATTCTTACAACAAGTAACACTAATATCATAATCAAACTTCAGGAATTCACTTGGGGTAAAGATTTGATGTAATTATTCACCGACTCACCACCAGTCAGTAATTACTATCTAATCAACCATTCCACATACGACGTTGTAAATCATATGATTTCAGATAACCATGGGAGTTCCCCCAAATACTTCAGTGAGTGAGCGGGTAATGTTCTTTGAGGAAAGTACTCAATGAAGTAGTCAAAGGAACTTTAGTGGAAACCTTTTCTACTTGTTTCATCAGTTTCTTATAGACCAATATCTACTGATCATGTTAGTACTAGTAAGGCACTATTAGAAGAGTTTTAAGGCCCTCTAAAGAAATCTGATAGGAAAAATACTCTACGACTAGTTGGAAAGTAATAGCTGCATTCTGTAGTTGATAATTCATTTGCGTCTTATCAACCACTCCACCACTGATCTTGAAAAATATATAATATTAGACAACCACGGGAGTTTCCCCAAACACTTCAGTGAGTTGATACTGATGATTACTCAATGAAGTGGTCGAGTGAACTCTATTGTAAACCTCATCCGTCTCTTTATTCGACTCCTTCTATCAGTTCTTGTTTGGTAAGCCAATATTAACAAATACTGGTATATATAGTATGTATTCAGTAGTGTTTTTTGAATCGTACCAAGACCCCGTCGGCAAGGATTTTAGTTCATCTACAGAATGAAAATTATGGGACTATCCCTTTAACCTAGCCCCAACTATGAACCAATTGCAAGATCATAGAGAATCCAAATGCCATGGTTTAAAGCCAGAAAAAGGTGCTGTAGATTTCAAGTATAATTCTTGTGCTTAATTCAACCTCTTAATTGATCCCATTTCAAGCATTCTGACCTATTCGAGGATGCTTAATTATGATATCGCGTACACGTAGAAATTATGCATTTGAACAGATCCGGTGAAAGTTAGAAAACGATATGGATCAAAAGATAGAGATGTTAGTAATTTATTCTGTTTTCATCATTTGGCCCACATTCCTGACAAGGTTCAAGTAGATAGAATCTCCAAGTTTTTTCATGTTAAAGTAGTCCCTTTGAAGCTTTTTGCATTTTAACCCCATGAATTTATCTTTACTCTGCATTGGTAGCACTACATATCCGACTATCGAGGCGGATCTACCACATGGCGAGATCCAAGCCCGCTCGTCTTTGGAATTTCGCCAAAAATGGTGCTTTGGAATTTCGCCAAAAAAAATGGTGTTGGGCTTCGTCAATTTTTTTTTCCTGTTTGATGTGTGTATGGTACGCGTGTAGTGTATGTATATATTGTGTATATGTAACATTTCTTGATGAATTTTGAAGAAGACCGTGTCAAGTAGGTGTGTGTGTGTGTGTGTCAGTGTGTGTATGTGAGAGAGAGAGAGAGGAAGAAAAAAAGAATTTCAATTTTAAATTCAAAATTTCTTTTGTAGTCCTTGAACTTTAAAAAATTAAAAAAATAAGATAATTACATGAATAAATCTTCAACTAAAGAATTTATTATTTCTCTTTAATATGATAATTGCATAATTTGAAAAGAGGGTGTCAAAATTGAAGAATATAGAAAATATTTATCAGAATTTTTGCTCTTTTTTTTGTTACTATAGATTTGACTTTATTTTAAATTTTTTCTTATCGTTAATTGTCTTATTTTAAATTATTTTTATGTAAATCTTTATCGCCCCTATTGAACCATTATCCTATGTCCGCCTCGATCTTTGGCTATCGTATATGACGTGTAGTTTATAATATTAATGAATGATTATCGCTTTGTTGGCGGTGCATTTTCGAGCTTAAAGAGGAAGAGAAGGAGAGCTTTCATTCGAGGAAGGTAGGTTATTTAAACTACCAAATTTGTAATTCTTGTTCGCTCCCATTTTGACTAAGACATCAGAATCGGTCATCAAACAAGAATTATTACGGCTTGTATTAAATTATATTTCACTATTATATGATTTTTTTTTTGTTGCTTTATAAGTTATGTATTTATTAAAAATATTTTCACATTATTTTTTCACAGCATCGGCCGTTGACCGGTCATTGACCATTGACCACCAACGTCCGCCCCTAGAATTGACCATTGACCACCAACGTCCGCCTAAATTGAACTTCAACTCTAGATCCGCCAACGCCGACTATACAATATTGAATGTAAAACCGACAAGTATTTCACATATCCCTTAATTATGTCCGAATATATCTTGTACGACATATCAAGTACATGCTCTAAAAGATTAATCTGAATCATGGGTTTTCATAAGACTAAAATGGACAAAATGATGGTTTAATGTGAATCTGTGCAAGTTATGTTAACTAATAGACAAACTCATAAATGTCCTGATTAATTAGATAGATTGGGACCATTTCCGCTTAGATATATGTAGAACAATCAAGATTATTAGGTTGAACATCATTAAATAGTCTTGTTATGTTGGTTAAATATATAATGTCATTGCATGCCCTTCATTATTACCAGAATTAGTAACATTATCAGAATAGAACTGAGGTTCTATAGAAGACAAGGAAACAAAAGAGAACTGACTATTCATCAATATTCTCAAACTTGAACATAAGCTACATTTGTATCTAAGTACAATGCTCAATGGTTCATTGTCTTCCTGCGTTGCAAAGAAGGCCGCATTGATGATATAAATAGGTGTGTCAACAGAATTAGGTTAGGATTGATTGCTTGTCTCAAGTATTTTGTCCTGGTTTCCTATCCAAATTGCAGGAAATGATGGGAGCAAAATGATTATTCAAACATGACTAATTTTATTTGATCTGTACTGACTGAAAATGAACCTATAATTTAAAGCTTCATGGAATAGCCGAATAGATAGCTGAAACTTCTTCCTAATCCTAGTAGCAATTTTGTGATTAGATTGACAGTACAACTTTATTAGTATCAATAGAAAAACAATGTAAAATAGAATCTTATTATCCACCAACCTAGCTAGAATGCTGTCAAACTTTTTCAAGTATCATAATTCAAAAAATAAACAGCCATGGTTACGATGAGTTAAAACAATCATTTTCCATTGTTGATCATAGTTTCCCAGGTATCCAACACACTTGCACAGATAAAGAGACAAAAAGATGATATCAAATGTCATAGCTATTTTAACTGTATTAGTTGGAGAAGTATTTCCATTGCTATCAACCAAAGCATCGGGTGTTGGAGGAGTTATTTTTGTATCTACATGGCTAGTGGATGCATTGCTGTATCTAGCATAGTTCTTCTTCGAGGCTTTCTTTTCGCCATTTTCACTTACAAGAAACAATAATAGCAAATTTAAATAATAATAAATGAAAATCATATAAAATTAGCTTAGTTTTAAATAATTTAATTCACACTAACTTCAAGCACCTAAAAAGTGGAAAGCAATACATGAGTAGATTCATTCAACATAAAACAACATTAGATATATATACTAATAATAGCAATCTAAAACTCTTATAGGTGATTGGAAAATAAAAAAAGAACACAAATAAAAACGATTAATAAAATTATTTAATAGAAGAAGAGAAAAAAACAAAATATTCAAAGTAATCTCTAAATCTCAATGTCAATGTGAATGACTCTATTATATCCTTA
>CM042670.1:413315-423811 GCA_023638005.1 Forsythia suspensa
TTTCTCAAAATTGTAAAAATTTAGTAAAACCAATGTTTAATGTAGAAACGTATTTTTGGTTCAATTTGCAAGTTTTCATACCATAATGCTAACCAAGTCGTATATTCAAATTGAATCACAAATTACATTTTGAACAACCACATATGTTGTTTAACGTCGGAACAATTTAGTCATAATTAAAAAAATTACTTGAAAGTATAAGTCTTCACTTTGTTCTAGTCATACGTTTCAGATTAATTTTAATTTATGTATTTGACCGTAAAACACATTTAGGAACATTATAAATACCAATTTTGGGTTACAAAAATATATTTTGAGCAGCTCACATTCGATGTTCAATGTCGAATAATAAGCAATGTTTTTTCTCAAAATCGTACAAAAATCTAGCGTGAAACCTATCTGTTTAATTTGTAAAACATATTTTTAAATCAATATTCAAAGTTTTTCGACATCATAATATACATCTGAGCCGGATATACAAATTTTTGAATTACAAAATGTCATTTTGAGCAACCATATGGGTACGTTCAATGTCGAACAATTTAGGTCATAGGTTGGAGAGAAAAATTCACTTGAGTATAACCCTCTACTAGATGTTGTAAGTGCATTTTAGATTGATTTGCATTACATGACTATCTATCAAAATACTTTTAGGAAGACCACGAAATACCGATTTCGAGGTGCATAAAATACATTTTGAATGACCATATTGGATGTTCAATGCCGAATAACAACGATTTTCTCAAAATTGTACAAGAATTCTCTTGTAGAACCCATTGTTTAATGGGTGAAAGCGTATTTTAATTCAATTTGTAAAGTTTTTTATATCATAATATACGTGCGGCCTAAATATACAAATTTGGAATCACAAAATTACATTTTGAGCGACCCGGTATAGGTTGTTCAATGTAGAATAATTTAGGTCATGGGTTGAAAAAATTCAGTAGTACAAGCATGCTCTTGGATATTCTAAAGCGTGTTTTTAGATTGATTTCATTTCATATTAACCATCAAAATACTTTTAGAAAACATAAGTACCAATTTGGAGATCTAAAACACATTTTGAGCACGATCATATTGAATGTTTCAATGTCGAATAGCAAACTTTTTTTTTTTCTCAAAAGTGTAAAAAATTCTAGCGTAAAACTCGATGTTTAATGTGTGAAACGTATTTTTAATTCAATTTGTAAAGTTTTTCTATACCATAATGCCCGTCACGAAGTGGATATACAAATTTTGAATCACAAAATTATATTTTGAACAACCACATAGGTTGTTTAATGTCGAACAATTTAGGTCATAATTTAAGAAAATTCACGAGTATAACCCTCTACTATGTTCTAAATGCATTTTTAGATTGATTTCATTACATATTGACCATCAAACTACTTTTAGGAAAATATGAATACCAATTTTGAGTCACAAAAATACATTTTCAACGACCATATTGGATGTTCAATGTCGAATAGCAAACGTTTTTCTCAAAATTGTACAAAATTCCAGCGTAAAACCCACTGTTTAATGTGTGAAACATATTTTTAATTCAATATCTAAATTTTTTCTATATCATAATATACATACGAAGCCAGATATACAAATTTGGAATTACAAAATTACGTTTTGACCAACCATATAGGTTGTTCAATGTAAAAAAATTTAGGTCATAGGTTGAGAAAATTCACGAGTATAACCCTCTACTAGATGTTCTAAGAGCATTTTAGATTGATTTCATTACGTATTAAGCATCAAAATACTTTTGAGAAATTATAAATACCAATTTGAGTCACAAAAACACATTTTGAGCGGCCATATTGGATGTTCAATCTCGAATAGCAAACATTTTTCTCAAAATTGTACAAAATTCTATGGTAAAACCCAATGTTTAATGGGTGAAACATATTTTCATTCAATTTGCAAAGTTTTCTATATCATAATGCTCGTACGAAGTCGGGATCTACAAATTTTGAATTACAAAATTATATTTGAACAACCGCATAGGTTATTTAATAACCGGAACAATTTAGGTCATAATTTAAGAAAATTCACGAGTATAACTCTCAACTATGTTCTAAATGCTGCATTTTCAGATTGGTTTCATTACATATTGACCATCAAAATACTTTTAGAAATTATAAATACCAATTTTGAGTCACGAAAACACATTTTGAGCGACCATATTGGATGTTCAATATCGAATAGCAAACGTTTTTTTTCTCAAAATTGTACAAAATTCTAGCGTAAAACCTCCCTGTTTAATGTGTGAACATATTTTTAATTCAATATCTAAAGTTTTTCTATATCATAATATATATACAAGCCAGATATACAAATTTGGAATTACAAAATTACGTTTTGAGCAACCATATAGGTTGTTCAATGTCGAAAAATTTAGGTCATATGTTGAGAAATTCCACGAGTATAATTTAAGATTGATTTCATTCATTGTTAACCATCAAAATACCTTTAGGAAATTATAAATACCAATTTGGAGTTCACAAAACACATTTTTGAGCGGCCATATTGGATGTTCAATGTCGAATATCAAACATATTTCTCAAAATTGTAAAAATTCTCTAGTAAAACCCATTGTTTAATGGGTGAAAGCGTATTTTAATTCAATTTGTAAAGTTTTCTATATCATAATGCTAAGTAGGAAGTCAGATATACAAATTTGGAATTACAAAAATTATATTTTTGAACAACCACATATGTTGTTTAATGTCGAACAATTTAGGTCATAGTTAAGAAAATTCACGAGTATAACTCTCAACTATGTTCAAAAGCGCCTTTTTTCGATTAATTTCATTATGTATTGACTATCAAAACACTTTTAAGAAAATATAAATACCAATTTTGAGTCACAAAAACACATTTTGATCGACGCATATTGGATGTTCAATGTCGAATAACCAGCGTTTTTCTCAAAATTGTTCAAAATTCTAGCGCCAAACCCGACTTTGTTTAATTTGTTAAACATATTTTTAATTCAATATCTTAAGTTTTCTATATCATAATATACATCTGAAGCCAAATATACAAATTTGAATCACAAAATTACATTTTTGACGTAACCATATAGGTTATTCGATATCGAATAATTTAGGTCATAGGTTGAGAAAATTCACGAGTACAACACCGTCTATTTGGATGTTCTTGGTGCATTTTAGATTGATTTCATTACATATTAATCAAAATAGCTTTACGAAACATAAGTACCAATTTGGAGACCTAAAATACATTTTGAGCGATCTATATTGAATGTTCAAAGTCGAATAGCAAACATTTTTTTTTTTCTCAAAATTGTAAAAATTCTAGCGATAAAACCCGATGTTTAATAATGTGAAACGATTTTAATTCAATTTGTAAAGTTTTTTTATACCATAATACACGTGCGAAGTCGGATATACACAATTTTGAATCACGAAATTACATTTTGAACAAGCACACGTAAGTTGTTTTAATGTCGAACAATTTGGGTCATAATTTAAGAAAATTCACAGTATAACCCTCTACTATGTTCCAAATGCATTTTTAGATTGATTTCATTACGTATTGACCATCAAAACACTTTTGAAAATATAAATACAATTTTGAGTCACAAAACACATTTTGAGCGACCGTATTGGATGTTCAATGTGAATAACAAGCGCTTTTTCATAAAATTGTACAAAATTCTAGCGATAAAACCCATTGCGGTAATGTGTTAAACATATTTTTAATTCAATATCTAAAGTTTTTCTATATCATAATATACATACGAAGCCAAGATATACAAATTTGGGAATTACAAAATTACGTTTTGAGCAACCATAGGTTGTTCAATGTCGTAAAAATTTAGGTCATAGGTTGAGAAAATTCACAGTATATAATTTGAATTGATTTTATTCACATTATTAACCATCAAAATACCTTTAGGAAATTATAAATACCAATTTGGATTCATAAAAACACATTTGAGCGACCATACTGGATGTTCAATGTCGAATAACAAACATGTTTATCAAAATTGTGCAAAATTCTCTTGACATTAAAACCCATTGTTTAATGGGTGAAACGATATTTTCATTCAATTTGTAAGTTTTGCTATATCATAATGTAATGCGCGAAGTCGAGATATACACAATTTTGAATCTAAAATTACATTTGAACAACCACACATCGTTGTTCAATGCCGAACAATTTGGGTCATAATTTTAAAAAATTACCGAGTATAACTCTCTACTATGTTCCAAATGCATTTTAGATTGATTTCATTACGTGTTGACCAACAAAATACATTTAAGGAAATTACTAATACTAATTTGGATACACAAAACCCATTTTGAGCAGCCATATTGGATGTTCAATATCTGAATAGCAAGCATATTTCTCAAAATTGTGCAAAATTCTACTAGAACCCATTTCTTAAATGTGTGAAATATATTACTAATTCAATTTGCAAAGTTTTCTATCAATGCTAGTAGGTCAGATATACAATTGGGTCCCCAAAATTATGTTTAGATTAACCACATGTTGTTTTAATATCGAACAAATTAGATTGGTTAGAGAAAATTCACGGTATAACCTTTGATTGATTTCATTAGTCGCTTTTGAACCATCAAAATACCTCAAATAGGAAATCATAAATACCAATTTGAGTTCACAAAAACACATTTTTGAACGGGCCATACTGATGTTCAATGCCTAATAGCAAACATTTTTTTTCAAAATTGTTTAAAATTCTCAGCCGTGAAACCAGCTGTTTAATGTGTGAAACGTATTTTTAATTGACTTGTTTAAGTTTATATTCCAAAAATATACGCATTACAGTCGAGAATATACAGAATTTTAAATTACAAAGCTCACGTTTTGAACAACCATATAGGTTGCTTTAATGCCTGAAAAATTTGGGTCACACTCTAAGAAAATTCACAGTATAATTAACTATGTTCAAAACCCTTTTCATTTTTATTAATTGATATAAAAAACATTTGAAAAAATAAAACCAAATTTGATACAAAACAATTTTAAAAATTATTTAATTCAAAGAAACCTTTTTTAAAATTGTAAAAATTTAAAAAAGCTTTTTAAACTAAATTCAATATCAAATTTTTATTACAAATATAATTAACAAACAAATTTGTTACAAAATTAGTTTTAGAAATATAGGTTTTCAATGTAAAAAAGGCTTGTTGGTTCAATTAATTTGATTACATTTTTAAAATAAAATACCTTTAAAATTATAAAACCAATTTTGACAAAAACCATTTTGAAGGCAATTGTCAACTTAAAAATTTTTCCAAAAATCAAAATTTGAAAATTTTTAATTAAACAATTTTATTCAATTTTAAATTTTCATATCAAATTTGGAATCAAATACTTTGAATTAAAAATTTATTTTGAAAAACATATGTTGAATTCGAAAATTTAGGTCATGTTTAAAAAACACAATAACTTAACATTTAAAACCCTTTTGATTTTTCATTTGTATTGACTTCAAAACATTTAGAAAAATATAAATCCAAAATTTTATACAAAAACCTTTTGAACCCCATTGTTTAATGGAAACAAATTTTCTAAAATTGTAAAAATTCTAAAAACCCCGAAGTTGGAAACAAATTTTTAATTCAAATTAAATTTTTTTAAAAAATAAAAAATTCGAAACAAATTTGGAATTAAAAAATTACGTTTAAAAATTGTTCAAGCAAAATTTGGTCATATGTTGGAAAATTAAAAATTTAGAATTTATTTAAAAATCAAAAACTTTTAAAATTATAAATCCAATTTGATTAAAAACCTTTTCCCAATTGGACCCAATTCAATAGAACAACTAAAATTAACAAAATTTAAAAACCCAGTTTAATTAAACATATTTTCATTCAATTTTAAATTTTTATTCAAATGCTGAGAAAAAAAATTTTAATTAAAAATTATATTTTGAAAACCCACATATTTTTTAAATGAAAATTAGGCAATTTTAAAAAATTAAAATATAATCCAATTGTTCAAAACCCTTTTTGGGTTTATTAGTATTGATACAAAACATTTTAAAAAATATAAAAAAATTTTAAAAACCATTTTGAACCATATTTTATTTCAATTGAAAGCAAACTTTTCTCAAAATTGTAAAAATTTGAAACCCATTAATTTGAAAAATTTTTTTAATATCAAATTTTTAATTATATTTAAAAAATAAATATCAAATTTGTTAAAATTCGTTTTGGCCCATTAGGTTTTAAAAAATTTAGGATATTTAAAAATTATAAAATTTGAGACATTATTATTAAATCAAAATACACTTTTCCAAATTTGTTAAAAAACCGAACCCAATTTGGTTAATGTAAACAAATTTATTTTCCAAAATTTAAAAAAAAAAAAAAAAAAAAAAAAAAAAAAAAAAAAAAAAAAAAAAAAAAAAAAAAAAAAAAAAAAAAAAAAAAAAAAAAAAAAAAAAAAAAAAAAAAAAAAAAAAAAAAAAAAAAAAAAAAAAAAAAAAAAAAAAAAAAAAAAAAAAAAAAAAAAAAAAAAAAAAAAAAAAAAAAAAAAAAAAAAAAAAAAAAAAAAAAAATACACAAATCGGATATACAAATTTGGAATTACAAAATTACGTTTTGAGCAACCATATAGGTTGTTCAATGTCGAAAAATTTAGGTCATATGTTGAGAAAATTCAGTATAATTTAGATTGATTTCATTACGTATTAACCATCAAAATACCTTTAGGAAATTATAAATACCAATTTGGATTCACAAAACACATTTTGAGCGGCCATATTGGATGTTCAATGTCGAATAGCAAGCATATTTCTCAAAATTGTACAAAATTCTCACAGTAAAACCCATTGTTTAATGGGTGAAACATATTTTCATTCAATTTGTAAAGTTTTTCTATATCATAATGCTCGTAGGAAGTCGATATACAAATTTGGAATTACAAAATTATATTTTGAACAACCACATATGTTGTTTAATATAGAACAATTTAGGTCATAGTTTAAGAAAATTCACGAGTATAACTCTCAACTATGTTCAAAAACGCCTTTTGATTGGTTTCATTATGTATTGACTATCAAAACACTTTTAGAAAATATAAATACCAATTTTGAGTCACAAAACACATTTTGAGCGACCATATTGGATGTTCAATGTCGAATAAAAGCGTTTTTCTCAAAATTGTACAAAATTCTAGCGTAAACCCTTTGTTTAATGTGTTGAAACATATTTTTAATTCAATATCTAAAGTTTTTTATATATCATAATATACATACGAAGTCGAGATATACAAATTTGGAATTACAAAATTACGTTTTGAGCAACCATATAGGTTGTTCAATGTCGAAAAATTTAGGTCATATGTTGAGAAAATTCACGAGTATAATTTAGATTGATTTCATTACGTATTAACCATCAAAATACCTTTAGGAAATTATAAATACCAATTTGGATTCACAAAAACACATTTTGAACGGCCATATTGGATGTTCAATGTCGAATAGCAAGCATATTTCTCAAAATTGTACAAAATTCTACCGTAAAACCCATTGTTTAATGGGTGAAACATATTTTTCATTCAATTTGCAAAGTTTTTCTATATCATAATGCTCGTAGGAAGTCAGATATACAAATTTGGAATTACAAAATTATATTTTGAACAACCACATATGTTGTTTAATATAGAACAATTTAGGTCATAGTTTAAGAAAATTCACGAGTATAACTCTCAACTATGTTCAAAACGCCTTTTCAGATTGGTTTCATTATGTATTGACTATCAAAACACTTTTAGAAAAATATAAATACCAATTTTGAGTCACAAAAACACATTTTGAACGACCATATTGGATGTTCAATGTCGAATAGCAAACGTTTTTCTC
Source organism: Forsythia suspensa (assembly GCA_023638005.1). Lineage (NCBI taxonomy): Eukaryota > Viridiplantae > Streptophyta > Magnoliopsida > Lamiales > Oleaceae > Forsythia > Forsythia suspensa. The sequence continues at coordinate 421,168 of CM042670.1, forward strand.
AAAATTGTACAAAATTCTAGCGTAAAACCCCTTTGTTTAATGTGTTAAAACATATTTTTAATTCAATATCTAAAGTTTTTATATATCATAATATACATACGAAGTCAGATATACAAATTTGGAATTACAAAATTACGTTTTGAGCAACCATATAGGTTGTTCAATGTCGAAAAATTTAGGTCATATGTTGAGAAAATTCACGAGTATAATTTAGATTGATTTCATTACGTATTAACCATCAAAATACCTTTAGGAAATTATAAATACCAATTTGGATTCACAAAAACACATTTTGAACGGCCATATTGGATGTTCAATGTCGAATAACAAGCATATTTCTCAAAATTGTACAAAATTCTCTTAGTAAAACCCATTGTTTAATGGGTGAAACATATTTTCATTCAATTTGCAAAGTTTTTCTATATCATAATGCTCGTAGGAAGTCAGATATACAAATTTGGAATTACAAAATTATATTTTGAACAACCACATATGTTGTTTAATATCGAACAATTTAGGTCATAGTTTAAGAAAATTCACAGTATAACTCTCAACTATGTTCAAAACGCCTTTTTTTGATTGGTTTCATTATGTATTGACTATCAAAACACTTTTAGAAAAATATAAATACCAATTTTGAGTCACAAAAACACATTTTGAACGACCATATTGGATGTTCAATATCGAATAGCAAACGTTTTTCTCAAAATTGTACAAAATTCTAGCGTAAAACCCACTGTTTAATGTGTGAAACATATTTTTAATTCAATATCTAAAGTTTTGCTATATCATAATATACATACGAAGTCAGATATACAAATTTGGAATTACAAAATTACGTTTTGAGCAACCATATAGGTTGTTCAATGTCGAAAAATTTAGGTCATATGTTGAGAAAATTCACGAGTATAATTTAGATTGATTTCATTACGTATTAACCATCAAAATACCTTTAGGAAATTATAAATACCAATTTGGATTCACAAAAACACATTTTGAACGGCCATATTGGATGTTCAATGTCGAATAGCAAGCATATTTCTCAAAATTGTACAAAATTCTACCGTAAAACCCATTGTTTAATGGGTGAAACATATTTTTCATTCAATTTGCAAAGTTTTTCTATATCATAATGCTCGTAGGAAGTCAGATATACAAATTTGGAATTACAAAATTATATTTTGAACAACCACATATGTTGTTTAATATAGAACAATTTAGGTCATAGTTTAAGAAAATTCACGAGTATAACTCTCAACTATGTTCAAAGCGCCTTTTTGATTGGTTTCATTATGTATTGACTATCAAAACACTTTTAGAAAAATATAAATACCAATTTTGAGTCACAAAAACACATTTTGAACGACCATATTGGATGTTCAATGTCGAATAACAAACGTTTTTCTCAAAATTGTACAAAATTCTTGCATAAAACCATTTGTTTAATGTGTGAAACATATTTTTAATTCAATATCTAAAGTTTTGCTATATCATAATATACATACGAAGTCAGATATACAAATTTGGAATTACAAAATTACGTTTTGAGCAACCATATAGGTTGTTCAATGTCGAAAAATTTAGGTCATATGTTGAGAAAATTCACGAGTATAATTTAGATTGATTTCATTACGTATTAACCATCAAAATACCTTTAGGAAATTATAAATACCAATTTGGATTCACAAAAACACATTTTGAACGGCCATATTAGATGTTCAATGTCGAATAACAAGCATATTTCTCAAAATTGTACAAAATTCTACACTAGTAAAACCCATTGTTTAATGGGTGAAACATATTTTTCATTCAATTTGTAAAGTTTTTCTATATCATAATGCTCGTAGGAAGTCAGATATACAAATTTGGAATTACAAAATTACATTTTGAACAACCACATATGTTGTTTAATGTCGAACAATTTAGGTCATAGTTTAAGAAAATTCACGAGTATAACTCTCAACTATGTTCAAAACGCCTTTTAAGATTGGTTTCATTATGTATTGACTATCAAAACACTTTTAGGAAAATATAAATACCAATTTTGAGTCACAAAACACATTTTGAGCGACCATATTGGATGTTCAATATCGAATAACAAGCGTTTTCTCAAAATTGTACAAAATTCTAGCGCAAAACCCACTGTTTAATGTGTTAAACATATTTCTAATTCAATATCTAAAGTTTTTATATATCATAATATACATACGAAGTCAGATATACAAATTTGGAATTACAAAATTACGTTTTGAGCAACCATATAGGTTGTTCAATGTCGAAAAATTTAGGTCATATGTTGAGAAAATTCACGAGTATAATTTAGATTGATTTCATTACGTATTAACCATCAAAATACCTTTAGGAAATTATAAATACCAATTTGGATTCACAAAAACACATTTTGAACGGCCATATTGGATGTTCAATGTCGAATAGCAAGCATATTTCTCAAAATTGTACAAAATTCTACCGTAAAACCCATTGTTTAATGGGTGAAACATATTTTTCATTCAATTTGCAAAGTTTTTCTATATCATAATGCTCGTAGGAAGTCAGATATACAAATTTGGAATTACAAAATTATATTTTGAACAACCACATATGTTGTTTAATATCGAACAATTTAGGTCATAGTTTAAGAAAA
>CM042670.1:423911-487179 GCA_023638005.1 Forsythia suspensa
TTTTATTATTTTCAGGGCCCACTCTTCCTCCCTCTCTCCTGCCTGCTTGTGTGTGATACACAGAGAAGGTTGGGAAATGGATATGCTATTAACTGACACCTATTGCATGGTATTAGTTACATGTTTTCTGTTGACACATTGCACAAAGTCTAGGTGAACAAGTAGGCTGAAGCTGCCAACAGAAGCATGCTGCATAAAATGGGTCTCTGTTAAATCTACTTTTATAGTATGTTAATGTGACTTCAACTTTTAACTGCAGGATCAAGGTTTGGGGAGGAATAGGAGAGATGATACCTGGGAAAAGGTTGGCCAAATCCGCGATAAATTTGAATATGACAGAGAGAGAAGAATGAGAGAAAAAGGTTGGTTTATTTAGTCTAGAAGCCATTTTTATATTTGTTTACAATTCTGCATCCTGTTTATATAGAACGTTAAGTTGGAGTCCTTAAACTAGTGTCAGTCCCATACTATATTTACCGTGAAGTGAGCTGCTCTTGGATTGAAATTGCTCTTTAAAATGTATTTTGATATGATGGAATTATGTGATTAGTTGTGCATTATGTAGTTTTTGGGCATGGCTCAATGAAGGTAATTTTGACTGAACTTGGCATTATGTTAAGGGATATGCATTCTGAATTATGATATATGTGTCATTTTCAGCTTTTGTTTGCTTTTGTTTACTCTTCAATGATAAACTTGGTAAGGAACAACACCAAGGAATTTCGGTTAAGTAGCAGTCCTCCATTTTGCCGTATTAAAAGTGATCCTTGTAGTTTGAAACCAGATTGGTCCGTTTGTTTTACTGCTCTATTACCATGGCTGTAATTCTCTTTATATTGAACTTGCAGCTTTTGCCCCTATGAATGGAGGAAATGATTTTAACACAAACGATTCAGTTTCAAAGAAGCAGCCTTTTAACATTCGGAGATATATTTCTGGGAGTGATAGTGATTGACTGAGAAAATGGCAGCTGTCATGGGAAAACTGCGAGTATGGCAAGCAATCTTGTTGTTTACGAGGGATAAATTGTAGAGTAAACGATACTCAAGCTTTCACTATTCTGAGCGGTATCATCTTTACAAGTTGGAGATGGCATGATATGATTTCACAAAACTTGTATAGCATAACCTTCAAAAATTACTTATTTGACGAGTTTTTAGATTTTGAAGAATTGTATACTGTTGGAAAACAATATCAGTTTATTATATGCAAAAAAATGGTTTTGCATCCTAGGACTCGTACTTTGAGTTATAAGAATTTTTAATGAAACAATACAGAAGAAGGATAGAATAACCTTTGAAAATTATTGAATTTTAGGAAGAATTATATTTTCATGAATCTTACAACTTTGAAAAGTCTTGTTAGTGTACTTTGATATAAGAAAAATTGTTTTGCATAAAAAAACCTATGTTTTGATTTATAATGGGTTTTTTTATAAAATTGCAAAAGTTGTATTGTGTAACTTTTAAAAATCTTATAATTCATAAGAGTTTTAGTACAGCAATAGTTTAGCATGATATGATATTTTTTATTTTTCTTAATTCTAGAACTCGAGTTTTGATTTATAATGAATTTTTCGGAAACCAGGCAACCTGTATAGCAAACTTCCGCAAATCTAAATTCTCTAATTTTTTAGATTTTGATGTATTGTATGTCGTTGGAAAGTTCTATCAATTTATTATTATATGAAAAAAATAATTTTGCACTCTAAGACTCGTGCTTTTGAGTTATAAGGATTCTTTTAAAATAACACAAGTGTCAGGTAGTATAGCTTCCAAAATTTACTGATTTTTTAAAAAAATAGATTTTCATGAATCTTATACTGTTGTGCAGTCTTTTTAGTTTACTTTGATTAAAAAAAAAAAAAAATTGTTTTGCATCCAAAACTTTGAGTTATAAAGATTTTTGGCTTTTTTTTTACAAATGGTCTCTGATTTTTGTCTTTGCTTATGGTTGAAGACTTATCATTTTATTTTTAACAGTTTAGCCTTTATTTCAAATATTTTTTTGACAATGGTCATTTCATCTATTTTCGTCCAATTCTCCGTGAAATTTGACGTTGGAAAATTTTGGATTTAAAAGTAAAGGAAAATTTGCAGCAAAAGTCCATAATCTTTCAAAAGTGTCAAAAGTCCAATAACCTTCTAATCCTAACACATATGACCTCAAACCTTTTGACAATTTTACTCCCAACTTAAATAAATTAAAAATAACTCCTAAACTTTTTAAAAAATACAAATAAGTCCTAAATTTTTTTTATTTTTTTTACAGATTTACATTTAAAATAATAAAAAATGTGTCACTAAGTCCCAAAACTTTTAATTTTGTTCACCAAAATGACATTTAAAATGTCTTTGATTAAAATCAGATTTTTTAGTAAAAGTTGTTGAAATGTGTAGTTGAAAAGTTGTAGGACCATAAAACGTGTGGTTAAAAATTAATTGTTGACTTCGACTTTAGCTTTTTAGCAAAATCAAAATTGAAAACAAATGGGTTCTTAGAGTCTCTACATATTTTGTCCAGTGGTCCGTTAATTAACAAAAAAATTATACTATGATCAAAATTTGACCAATTTAAAATTTTAATTTATTTTTCATACCAATTACTACTAAATAATAATAAGAAAAAAGGTTCTTCACCCGACCGACCGACCCTCATGAAAGCAGGGAGAAATTTTCCCTTGTTATGCAAGACCGACAACCGGTGGTTTGGTGTCGGTGCAACACGGGAAACATTCCCTCATGTTTCAGCGAAACCAAGGAGAAATCCTCCTGGTTTCATAAAACCGAGCTCGCTAGCTCTGGTTTTCATGAAACCAGCGGAGATTTCTCCCGACGTCCTCCCTCCGATTTTTACTTCCAAACAAGCACCGCCTCACCGACCGCACACCGAATGTCGACCAATTGGCAATTTCATTAGACACCACATTTGTAATCTTCTCTCTCGAAATTGACAACAAGTGGATGTACACAAAATCGGGCATCTGATAGAGGCCGAAGACACCGTTTGAAAACCCCACCACCACCATATCAAGCCTCATATGATAATCCCATGCAATTAATTTTGCCAGTGCTTGCATGAAAAAAATCATTTTTCAACAATTCCCATTTTCATTTTATGCAATAAAAACCCATCTTCTTCATCGAAATTATCATCTTTGCCATCATAATCCTTCCTTTTCACCCCATTCCCTCGCAGAACCATGGGGATTCCCCATGTTTCCCAAGACCTGTAATGCTGAAGAAATTCCTCTTTTCGTTGCGGGGGGTGGGGTGGGATATTGAAGAACCTATTTTTTTTTATTATTTAGTAGTAATTGGTATGAAAAATAAATTAAAATTTTAAATTGGTCAAATTTTGATCATAATTTTTTGTTAATTAACGGACCACTGGACAAAATTTGTAGAGACTCTAAGAGCCCGTTTGTTTTCAATTTTGATTTTGCTAAAAAGCTAAAGTTAAAGCCAATAATTAATTTTAACCACACGTTTTATGGTCACACAACATTTCAACCACACATTTCAACAATTTTTACTAAAAACTCTGATTTTAATCAAACACATTTTAAATGTCATTTTGGTGAACAAAATTAAAAGTTTTGGGACTTAGTGACACATTTTTTATTATTTTAAGTGTAAATCTGTAAAAAATAAAAATATTTAGGGCTTATTTGTATTTTTAAAAAAGTTTAGGAGTTATTTTTAATTTATTTAGGTTGGGGTAAAATTGTCAAAAGGTTTGGGGTCATATGTGTTAGGATTAGAAGGTTATGGGACTTTTCGACACTTTTTGAAGATTAGGGACTTTTGTTGCAAATTTTCCTTTACTTTTTAAATCCAAAATTTTTCAACGTCAAATTTCACGGAGAATTGGACGAAATTGATGAAAAGGACCATTGCCGCCAACAACATTTAAAATAGGAGCTAAACCGCCAAAATCCGAAACGATAGGTCCTCAAACCCGCAATAAGTGCAAAATTCAGGGGACCATTTGTACAAAAAAGCCCCAAAATTATTATAGGTTAGGGACTATTTGCTCCAAAAAAAAAGGTAAAGGTTAGGGACTATTTGCACCAATTGAAAGAAAAATGTAACTTGACAATTTTACCCCACTAATAAAGACAAAAAAATGAGAAGAACCATTTGCGCCAATTTTGGAAAGGTTTTAATGGATTTTTAATGGAATCCTTCAAAAAAGACCAATTGCGCACCTAAATAGATAGATTAGGGACCATTTCGCCTAAAATGAAAAGTTAGGGACTATTTGCGCACTAATGTCATACGTTAGAGGCCATTTGCGCCAATTTTCCTATAAATTTTTTTGAAGTGTAATACCCCATCCTAAATACTTTTTTTAATCAAAATAAAAATGAGTTAAAAATTAAAATTAAAATTTGAAAACTAGGTGGCCCAAACACCTAGCACCCTCGCCTCCTCGTAGTCTATATAATGGAGATATGCAACGGTCAAAAATAATTATCAAACCCCTCTTCTTCACAGAAAACACTCAAATATGCATGGATTTTCCGGGAACTGGGAAGTTCGTTGCCACCACAATTAAAACATCTCGCCGCACCGTGGTTCCCATCGCACAGAATTGGAGATGAAATATGGGAGGTGGAAAATTGGGTGAGGGTATGTTCATATATAGACACACACGACACACAGGTTGAAAATTGGTTTCGTGTTTTCATTTTCATTTTCTCTTCCATCTTTGTTCGGTTTTCATGTGCTTCTTTGCTTTTCCCTATTTTCGATTTGTCATTTCATTTCTTTTTCGTTTTTCACTTTTTCCGTTTTTCGGTCATTTGTTTTAATCTTAAATTTTCATTTTCATTGGTAATTTATAATTTATTGTATAATCTTCGTTTTTTTTCTTTTTGTTTTTACTTGTTTAGTTTTTTCCCGATTCTTGATCTTTTTTCCGTTTATCGCTTTTCCCATTTTCGCTTTTCATTTTTACTTTTTTCGGTCTTTTGTTTTAATTTTTAATTAATTAATTAATTTTTTCATTTTTTCCATTTTTTGGCGTTTTCTTGCTTCAGTGTTTCCATCTCTTTTTCCTTTGTTTTTGTTTTTCAGTTTTTCAATTTATGCTTTCAGTTTTTGTTTTAATTTACTTTCTTGTTTTTTCGGTTTTTTTCTTTTTTGGTTTTTTGGTGATTCCGTAATTTTTCCCCTTTTCAGTTTTTCATGTTTTCTCTGTTTTTCTTTTAATTTTGAATTTATCGTTCTTTTAATTCCGTTTTGATTTTTTCATTTCCTTTCTTTTTTCTTTTGTCACTTTTTCCCGTTTTCCCGTTTTGTTTTAGTATTTAATTTTTCGTTTTCGTTTTCATTTGTAATTTATAATTTATTGTATATATATATATATATTGGTTTTATTTTCGTGTTCTCATTTTTCTGTTTGTTTTAGTGTTTTTAGTTTTCAATTTTTCATTTTCCCCGTTTTCATTGGTGTGAGGGGAAGAATCGATCTTATGGCTAATGATAATGGTGAAGACCGAGAATAAAGATGGGGCTATTGAAGTGAAATGGGTTAGTGGTGCTAATAGCAAGGTATGCATCTTCCTTATGTTCTTGTTGAAATTTACACTCTTCTCGGTTGTACAGGAAATGAAGTATTGCAATTAGTTCAAATATTTTCAAACATTCAATGTTTATTTTTTTTCCTGAACAATTAGTTAGATTTGTTTATCATTATTTTCTGCCAAGAAATTTTTGTGTTCTTCAAAAAGTGCAATTGGAAAAACATGTGAATATGTAAGAGTTGGAATGAAAGAAAGGAAGGATTGTAAGATTTGTTATCATCTGTAAGCATTGTTGCTTATCTAAAATTTACTTGATATTTTTTTTTCTTTCAAATTCCCAATTCATGTTAACTAACTTCGTATATTAATCTTGGATCAAGGTTGATGTGGTTGGATTCCCTTCATTGATCTTGCAACAAATTATGAATCGCTTGATTCATTCATAGATCTTGCAACAAATTATGAATCACTAGTCAATTGTAATCTAGGTTAAAGTGGGTCCAAAGCCTATATATGTTTGATTTGGTAGTCTTGTGAGTTTCCAAAGCTCCCTAATATCATTCTCACCAATAATCCTCAATCACCAAACAAAAGAAAATCCACAATAGTTTTTCGTTATTTATTAGACAATTTCACTGCTACATAGTTTAGTGTTTGTACGTATTAATGATGAATGAATACAACATTTTTACTTGAGTGGAATGTATAAAAATTTGTTGTATTTTATGATGAAAGTAGGACAACAAGTGACGGCACCTGATCTCTGCCCCAAGTTATAAAAATTGAGAATTGGTTATTAAGAATTGAGAATTGGGAATTAAGAATTGAGATGAGAAGTTTAAACCTTGGCCCACTCACGATAGAGAAGTTTGGTCATAGAGTATAGTGGGCTAGATCATTGACAAAATGTAAAAGACATTCTATATATATCTACATTCCTAGATTGGGATGAATATGGTGGATATTGTATTTTGCGAGATTGATAGATTGCTTGTTATGGACAATGCAATCAAAAGCACAAACCCAAAGCCAAAGCTAAAGCCAATTTGGCAGACAAGGACATGAATGACCCTTTTTTTCTGTAATTATTGGGTTGTCACAAATAATTACCATGGCAATAGTTAATTTGAGATTTGGTTGAGTCATTTGAATTAGGGCAAGGATTGATTTGTGCCTTCTTTTCCTTAGCACCACCTGCCTCATTTTTGCATTGACTCCTTGTGTTCATAGGATTTGTCTACACCGCATATGCAGTGGCACCACTCTGCAGAAGCTTTTCATCCTTCCCCTGTTTTCTATACGTTGTCGTGGAAAGAATATAGGAAAAAATAATCAAACTTGAGACTTTGGCAAACATTGAAAGATCTCTATCTACTCTTCCAATGTGTGTAAACATATATGATTTTTAAAGATCTCTCACCTCTTCATATCTGATTTTTCAATTATCAAATCTAAACTCAACTATGCTCAATTCTCAATTGTAATTTTTCAATTCATTTCTTAGTTCTTAATTCCCAATTCTCAATTCGATTGTCAATTTTTAAACCTCATTCCCAATTCTCTTTTCCCATTTTTCTCAATTCTCAAACCTCAACCCCACTTTTCAATTTTAGATTCTCAATTCTCTTTCCCTGTTTCTAAATTTTAAGTCTTTAAGTGTCAAGTTTCAACTTTCTCAACACTTCATATCTAATTTTTCAATTCTCAACTGTAAACTCAACTATGCTCAATTCTCAGTTGTAATTTCTCATCTCAGTTCTTAATTCTCAATTCTCAATTCTTAATAATCAATTCTCAATTTTTAAATCCTCATTCCTAGTTTTCTATCCCATCTTTGTCAATTCTCATTTCTCGTGTCTCAATTCCGTGTCTCAATTCTAAGTCTTTTTAAGTTTCAAGTCTCAACCATCAACTCTTTATAACTCGATTTTTAATTCTCAAATTTAAACTCAATTATGATCAATTCTTGATTGAAATTTCTAAATTCTATTCTCAGTTCTTAATTTCCAATTTCCAATTCTCAATTCTCAATCGTCAATTTTTAAATACTCACTCCCAATTTACTTTTCCCATTTTTCTCAATTCTCAATCCTCAACTTCATTTTTTAATTTTGGATTCTCAATTCTAAGTCTTTAATTTCAAGTCTCAGCTCTCTTAACTCTTCATATCTGATTTTACAATTCTCATATCTAAACTCAACTATGCTCAATTCTCGATTCATTTCTCAGTTCTTAATTCCCAATTCTCAGTCAATTTTTAAATTCTCATGCCCAATTCTCTATTCCCATTTTTCTCAATTCTCAATCCTCAATCTCACTTTTCAATTCTGGATTCACAATTCTCATTCCTTGTTTCTCAATTCTAAGTCATTAATTTCGAGTCTCAACTCTCTCAGCTCTTCATAGATGATTTTTCAATTCTCAACTCTAAACTCAACTATGCTCAAATCACAATTGTATTTTTTCAATTTATTTCTTATTTCTCGGTTCTTAATTCCTAATTCTCAATTTTTAAATACTCATTCCCATTCTCTTTTCCCATTTTTCTCAATTCTCATTCCTCAACATCACTTTTCAATTTTGGATTCTCAATTCTCATTCCATGTTTCTCAATTTTAAGTCTTTGAGTGTCAAGTTTCAACTCTCTTAACACTTCATATTTGATTTTCATTTCTCAAATATAAACTCAACTATGCTAAATTCTCAATTGTAATTTCTTAACTCATTTCTTATTTCTCAATTCCTCAGAAATTCCCAATTTCCAATTTCCAATTTCAATTTCCAATTCTCAATTCCCAATTCTTAATTCCCAATTCTTAATTTTTAAATCCTCATTCCCAGTTCCCTTTTCCCATTTATCTCAATTCTCAATCCTCAACCTCATTTTTTATTTTGGATTCTCACTTCTAAGTCTTTAATTTTAAATCTCAACTCTCTCAACTATTCATATCTGATTTTTCAATTATCAACTCTATACTCAACTATGCCCAATTCTCAATTGTAATTTCTCAATTCATTTCTCATATCTCAGTTCTTAATTACCAATTTTTAAATCCTTATTCCCAATTCTCATTTCCCATTTTTCTCAATTCTCAATCCTCAACTTCAACTTTCAATTTTGGATTCTCAATTCTCAATCCTTGTTTCTCATTTCCAAGTCTTTAAGTGTCATGTTTCAACTCTCCCAACACTTCATATCTGATGTTTCAATTCTCAATTGTCAACTCAACAATGCTCAATTCTCAATCCCAATTCTTCATTACCAATTGTCAATTTTTAAATCCTCATTCCCAATTACCTTTCTTATTTTTCTCAATTCTCATTCCTCGTATCTCAATTCTAAGTCTTAAGTTTCAAGTCTCAACTCTAAACTGAACTATGCTCAATTCTCAATTTCTCTGTTCTTCCAATTCCCAAGTCTCTCAATTCACAATTCTCAATTACCAATTGTCAATTTTAAATCCTCATTTCCAATTCACTTTTCCAAATTTTCTCAATTCTCAATCATCAACCTCATTTTTAAAAAAATTTTGGATTCACAATTCTCATTCCCGTTTCTCGATTCTTGTATCTCAATTCTAAGTCTTTAGTTTCATGTCTCAACTCGCTCAACTCTTTATATCTGATTTTTTGAACTCTCTAAACTCAACAATGCTCAATTATCAATTCTTAATTGTAATTTCTCAACTCATTTCTCATTTCTTAGTTCTTAATTCCCAATTCTCAATTCAATTTGTCAATTTTTAAATCGTCATTCCCAATTCTCTTTTCCCATTTTTCTCAATTCTCAATCCCCAACCTCACTTTTCAATTTTGGATTCTCAATTTTCTTTCCTCTTTTCTCAATTGTAAGTGTCAAGTTTCAACTCTCTCAACACTACATATCTAATTTTTCAAATCTCAACTCTAAACTTAACTATGCTCAATTCTCAATTGTAATTTCTCATGTTGCAATTGTGTTTTTATTTTTAACTCCCAATTTCCAATTATCAATTCCAATTACCAATTGTCAATTTTTAAAATCCTCATTCCCGAATCTCAATTCTAAGTCTTTAAGTCCAACTCTTTAAACTCTTTATGTTTGATTTTCAATTCTCAACTCTAAACTCAACTATGCTCAATATTCAATTGTAATTTCTCAATTATGTTCTCAGTTCTTAATTCTTAATTCCCAATTCTCAATTGTCAATTTTAAATCCTCATTACAGTTATCCTTTTAATTCTATTTTCGGGCTTTAACTTTCGGGGTTCATTTTTGTTGGATTAATTAAATAAAATATTTTTCATCTTAAATATCATGTACATAGTTAGAAATTAATTTACTTGGTTTGTATTGGTTCTTGAACTTGTTATATTAATTTTTTTGATATTTCGTTATCTTGTTATCGATTTGGGATACATAGAATACTTAGGATGCTTAAACCTTTGATTATCTGTTTTCTTTTAATTGAGTTTGATACGGGGCAACTTAAGTAATTTAAGATCGAAGCAAAGGGGAGCCGATATTTAATTTTAAATCCTCATTCCCAGTTTTCTTTTCCCATTTTCTCAATTCTCATGCCTCGTGTCTCAATTCCCGCATCTCAATTCCAAGTCTTTAAGTTTCAAGTCTCAACTCTCTCAACTCTTTAAATCAGATTTTTCCTTGACCTTATTTTTATATTTTGCATTCTCAATTCTCATTCCCCGTTTCTCAATTCTTGTATTTCAATTCTAAGTCTTTAGTTTCAAGTCTCAACTCTCCCAACTCATCATATCTGATTTTTAATTCTCAACTCTAAACTCAATAATGCTCAATTCTCAAATGTAATTTCTCAACTCATTTCTCATTCTTAATTCACAATTCTCGGTTCAATTGTAAATTTTTAAGTTCTCATTCCCAATTCTTTTTTCCCATTTTTCTCAATTCACAATCCTCAACCACAATTTTCAATTTTGGATTTTCAATCCTCAATCCTCATTTCTCAATTCTAAGTGTCAAGTCTCGACTCTCTCAACACTTTCATATCTGATTTTTCAATTCTCAAGTCTAAACTCAACTATGCTCAATTATCATTTGTAATTTCTCAACTCATTTCTTATTTCTCAATTGTGTTCTCAGTTCTTAATTCCCAAATCTTAATTCTCAATTCTTATTTACCAATTGTCAATTTTGAAATCCTCTTTACTAGGAACTCCCTTTTTCCATTTTTAAGTTTCACGTCTAAACTGTCAACTCTTTATATCTGATTTTTCAATTCTCAATTCTAAACTCAATTGTGCTCAATTCTCATTTGTAATTTCTCAATTCCATTCTCAGTTCTTAATTCCCAATTTCCAATTCTCAATTACTAATCGTCAATTTTTAAATACTCATTCCCAATTCACTTTTCCCATTTCTCTCAATTCTCAATCCTCAAACTCATTTTTTAATTTTGGATTCTCAATTCTCAATTCTAAGTTTTTAATTTCAAGTCTCAACTCATCATATCTGATTTTTCAATTCTAAATTATAAACTCAACTATGCTCAATTCTCAATTGTAATTTCTCAATTCATTTCTTATTTCTCATTTCTTAATTTGAATTCTCAATTCAACTGTCAATTTTTAAATCCTCATTTCCAATTCTCTTTTCCCATTTTTCTCAATTCTCAATCCTCAACCTCCCTTATCCATTTTGGATTCACATTTCTCATTCATTGTTTCTCAGTTCTAAGTCTTTAAGTGTCAAGTTTCAACTCTCACAACACCTCATATCTTATTTTTCAATTCTCAATTGTAATTTGTCAATTCTTAATTCCCAATTCCCAATTCTCAATTCAATTGTCAATTTTTAAATACTAATTCCCCATTCTCTTTTCCCAATTTTCTCAATTCTCAATCCTCAACATCACTTTTCAATTTTGGATTCTCAATTCTCATTCCTCATTTCTCAATTCTAAGTATTTGAGTGTGAAGTCTCAACTCTCTCAACACTTTATATCTCGATTTTTAGTTCTCAAATCTAAACTCAACTATGCTTAATTCTCAATTGTAATCTCTCAATTCATTTCTTATTTCTCAACTCCCACTTCTTAATTCCCAATTTCCAATTCTCAATTTTTAAATATTCATTCCCAATTTCCTTTTCCCATTTTATCAATTCTAATTCCTCGTGCCTCAATTCCCATATCTTAATTCTAAGTCTTTTTAAGTTTCAAGTCTCAACTATCAACTCTTTATATCTTATTTTTCAATTCGCAATTCTAAACTCAATTATGCTCAATTCTTGATTGTAATTTCTAAATTTCATTCTTAGTTCTTAATTCCCAATTCTCAATTCCCAATCGTCAATTTTTAAATACTCATTCCCAATTCACTTTTCCCATTTTTCTCAATTCTCAATTCTATGTCTTTAATTTCTAGTCTCAACTCCCTCAATTATTCATATCTGATTTTTCAATTTTCAACTCTAAACTAAACTAAACTATGCTCAATTCTCAATTATAATTTCTCAATTCATTTCTCATTTTTGTTCTTAATTCTCAATTCTCAATTCAATTCTCAATTTTTAAATACTTATTCTCCATTCTCTTTTTCCATTTTTCTCAGTTATCAATCCTCAACATCACTTTTCAATTTTGGATTCTCAATTCTCATTCTTCGTTTCTCAATTCTAAGTCTTTAAGTGTCAAGTTTCAACCCTCTCAACACTTCATATCTGATTTTTCAAGTCTCAACTCTAAACTCAACTATGATCAATTGTCAATTTTTAAATACTCAATACCCATTCTCTTTTCCCAATTTTCTCGATTCTCAATCCTCAACCCTCAACATCACTTTTCAATTTTTGTTTCTCAATTATCATTCTTCTTTTCTCAATTCTAAGTGTTTTAGTGTCAAGTTTCAACTCTCTTAACACTACATATCTGATTTTTCAATTCTCAACTCTAAACTCCACTATGCTCAATTCTCAATTGTAATTTGTTAGTTCTTAATTCCCAATTCCCAATTCAATTGTCCATTTTTAAATACTAATTGTCCATTCTCTTTTCCCATTTTTCTGAATTCTCAATCCTCAACATCACTTTTCAATTTTGAATTTTGAATTTTCATTCTTCGTTTCTCAATTCTACGTATTTGAGGGTCAAGTCTCAACTCTCTCAACACTTTATATCTGATTTTTCAGTTCTCAAATGTAAACTCAACTATGCTCAATGCTTAATTGTAATTTCTCAACTCATTTCTTATTTCTCAACTCCTTAGTTCTTAATTCCCAATTTTCAATTCTTAATTACCAATTCTCAATTTTTAAATCCTCATTCCCAGTTCCCTTTTCCCATTTTTATCAATTCTAATTCCTCGTGTCTCAATTCCCATATCTCAATCCTAAGTATTTTCAAGTTTCAAGTCTCAACTATCAACTCTTTATATCTGATTTTCAATTCTCAATTCTAAACTCAATTATGTTTAATTTATGATTGTAATTTCTAAATTCCATTCTCGGTTCTTAATTCCCAATTCCCAATTCTCAATTACCAATTGTCAATTTTTAAATACTCATTCCCAATTCACTTTTCCCATTTTTCTGAATTCTCAATCCTCTAGTTCATTTTTTAATTTTGGATTCTCAATTCTCAATTCTCAATTCTAAGTCTTTAATTTCACGCATCAGCTATGTTCAATTCTCAATTGTAATTTCTCTGTTCTTAATTCCCATTTCTCAATTCAATTGTCAATTTTTAAATCCCCATTCCCAATTCTCTTTTCCCATTTTTTTTTTTCAATTCTCAATTCTCTTTCCCCATTTTTCTCAATCCTCGTATCTCAATTCTAAGTCTTTTTAAGTTTCAATTCTCAACTATCAACTCTTTATATCTGATTTTTTTAATTCTCAAATTTAAACTCAATTATGATCAATTCTTGATTGTAATTTCTAAATTCCATTTTTAGTTCTTAATTCCCAATTCCCAATTTTCAATTTTTAAATGCTCACTCCCAATTTACTTTTCCCAATTTTCTCAACTCTCAATCCTCAACCTCATTTTTTTCATTTTGGATTCTCAATTCTAAGTCTTTAATTTTTCAAGTCTCAACTCTCTTAACTCTTCATATCCGATTTTACATTTCTCAACTCTAAACTCAACTATGCTCAATTCTCGATCGTCATTTTTTCGATTCATTTCTCAGCCTTAATTTCCACCAATCAATTTCAAATCCTCATTCCCAATTCTCTATTCCCATTTTTCTCAATTCTCAAACCTCAACTTCACTTTTCAATTTTGGATTATCAATTCTCATTTCTTGTTTCTCAATTCTAAGGCTTTAATTTCAAGTCTCAACTCTCTCAGCTCTTCATAGATGAATTTTCAATTCTCAACTCTAAATTCAACTATGCTCAAATCGCAATTGTATTTTTCAATTCA
Organism: Forsythia suspensa; assembly: GCA_023638005.1. Taxonomy (NCBI): domain Eukaryota; kingdom Viridiplantae; phylum Streptophyta; class Magnoliopsida; order Lamiales; family Oleaceae; genus Forsythia; species Forsythia suspensa. Next base: position 437,826 of record CM042670.1, read on the forward strand.
TTTCTCATTTCTCATTTCTCAGTTCATAATTCTCAATTCTCAATTTTTAAATACTCATTCCCCATTCTCTTATCTCATTTTTCTTAATTTTCAATCCTCAACATCATTTTTTAATTTTGATTCTCAATTCTAAGTCTTTAATTTCAAATCTCAACTCTCTCAACTACTCATATCCGATTTTCAATTATCAACTCTATACTCAACTATGCTCAATTCTCAATTGTAATTTCTCAATTCATTTCTCATTTCTCAACTCTTAATTACGAATTTTTAAATCCTTATTCCTAATTCTCATTTCCCATTTTCTCAATTGTCAATCTTCAAATTCACTTTTTAATTTTTGGATTCTCAATTCTCATTCCTTGTTTCTCAATTCCAAGTCTTTAAATGTCTATGTTTCAACTCTCTCAACACTTCGTATCTGATTTTTCAATTCTCAACTGTCAACTCAACAATGCTCAATTTTCAGTTGTAATTTCTCATCTCAGTTCTTAATTCCCAATTCCCAATTCTCAATTCTTCATTACCAATTGTCAATTTTAAATCCTCATTCCCAATTACCTTTCCTATTTTTCTCAATTCTCATTCCTCAGATCTCAATTCTAAGTCTTAAGTTTCAAATCTCAACTCTCTCAACTATATATATTTGATTTTTTGACTCTCAACTCTAATCTCAACTATGCTCAATTCTCAATTGTAATTTCTCAATTTCGTTCTTAATTTCTCAGTTCTTAATTCCCAATTCCCAAGTCTCTCAATTAACAATTCTCAATTACCAATTGTCAATTTTTAAATCCACATTTCCAATTCACTTTTCCAAATTTTCTCAATTCTCAATCTTCAACTCATTTTTAAATTTTTTTTTTTGGATTCACAATTCTCATTCCCCGTTTCTCGATTCTTGTATCTCAATTCTAAGTATTTAGTTTCATGTCTCAACTCTCTGAACTATTTGTATTCGAATTTTCAATTCTCAACTCTCTAAACTCAACAATGCTCAATTCTCAATTCTTAATTGTAATTTCTCAACTCATTTATCATTTCTTAGTTCTTAATTCCCAATTCTCAATTCAATTGTCAATTTTAAATCGTCATTCCCAATTCTCTTTTCCCATTTTTCTCAATTCTCAATCTTCAACCTCACTTTCCAATTTTGGATTCTCAATTCTCATTCCTCTTTTCTCAATTGTAAGTGTCAAGTTTCAACTCTCTCAACACTTCATATCTAATTTTTCAAATCTCAACTCTAAACTCAACTATGCTCAATTCTCAATTGTAATTTCTCATGTCGCAATTGTGTTCTCATTTTTAATTCCCAATTCCCAATTATCAATTCTTAATTCCCAATTGTCAATTTTTAAAATCCTCATTCCTGAATCTCAATTCTAAGTCTTTAACTTTCAAGTCTCAACTCTTTCAACTCTTTATGTTTGATTTTCAATTCTCAACTCTAAACTCAACTTTGCTCAATTCTCAATTGTAATTTCTCAATTCATTATCGGTTCTCCGCCTCGGTTCTTAATTCCTAATTCCCAACTGTCAATTTTTAAATCCTCATTACTGTTATCCTTTAAATTCCGTTTTCTGGCTTTAACTTTCGTGGTTCAATTTTGTTGATTACTCTTAATAGTTAGAAATTAATTTAATTGATTCGTATTGGTTCTTGAACTTGTTATATTAATTTGTTTTGATTTTCCGTTATCTTGTTATCGATTTGGGATACATAGAATACTTAGGATGCGAAACCTTTGATTGTTTGTTTTCTTTTAATTGAGTTATTCTCTTTTCCCATTATTCTCAATCTCAATTCTCATTCCATGTTTCTCAATTCTTGTATTTCAATTCTACGTATTTAGTTTCAAGTGTCAACTCTCACAACTCTTCATATTTGATTTTTCAATTCTCAACTCTAAACTCAACAATGCTCAATTCTCAATTGTAATTTCTCAACTCATTTCTCATTCTTAATTCACAATTCTCAATTCAATTGTAAAATTTTAAGTTCTCATTCCCAATTCTTTTTTCTCATTTTTCTCAATTCTCAATCCTCAACCTCCTTTTTCAATTTTCAATTTTGGATTTTCAATTCTCATTCCTCGTTTCTCAATTCTAAGTGTCAAGTCTCGACTCTCTGACACTTCATATCCGATTTTCAATTCTCAAGTCCAACTCAACTATGCTCAATTCTCATTTGTAATTTCTCAATTGTGTTTCTAGTTCTCAATTCCCAATTCTTAATTCTCAATTCTTATTTACCAATTGTCAATTTTGAAATACTCTCTACTAGTAACTCCCTTTTCCATTTTTAAGTTTCAAGTCTCAATTCCTAAACTAAATTATGCTCAATTCTCGTTTGTAATTTCTCAATTCCATTCTCGTTCTTAATTACGAATTACTTAATTCCCAATTCTCAATTACCAATCGTCAATTTTTAAATACCCATTCCCAATTCACTTTTCCCATTTTTCTCAATTCTCAATCCCTAACCTCATTTTTTAATTTTGGATTCTCAATTCTCAATTCTATGTCTTTAATATCAAGTCTCAACTCTCTCAACTCTTCATATTTGATTTTTCAATTCTCAACTATAAACTCAACTACACTCAATTCTCAATTGTAATTTCTCAATTCATTTCTCATTTCTCATTTCTCAATTCTCAATTCTCAATTCTCAATTCAATTGTCTATTTTTAAATCCTCATTCCCAATTCTCTTTTCCTAATTTTCTCAATTCTCAATCCTCAACCTCATTTATCAATTTTGGATTTACAATTCTCATTCGTTGTTTCTTGATTCTAAATTTTTAACTGTCAAGTTTCAACTCTCTCATCACTTCATATCTAATTTTTCAATTCTCAACTCTAAACTTAACTATGCTCAATTCTCAATTGTAATTTGTTAGTTCTTAATTCCAAATTCTTAATTCAATTGTCAATTTTTAAATACTAATTCCCCATTATCTTTTTACCATTTTTCTTAAATCTCAATCCTCAACATCACTTTTCAATTTTGGATTCTCAATTCCCATTCCTCGTTTCTCAATTATAAGTATTTGAGTGTCAAGTCTCAACTCTCTCAACACTTTATATCTAATTTTTCAGTTCTCAAATCTAAACTCAACTATGCTCAATTCTCAATAGTAATTTCTTAACTTCTCAATTCTTAATTCCCAATTCCCAATTCTCAATTCTCAATTCTCAATTCTTAATTACCAATTCTCAATTTTTAAATCCTCATTCCCAGCCTCCCTTTTCCCATTTTTCAATTTTGGATTCTCAATTCTCATTCCTCGTTTCTCAATTATAAGTATTTGAGTGTCAAGTCTCAACTCTCTCAACACTTTATATCTAATTTTTCTGTTCTCAAATCTAAACTCAACTATGCTCAATTCTCAATATTAATTTCTCAACTCCTCAATTCTTAATTCCCAATATCCAATTCCCAATTCCCAATTCTTAATTACCAATTCTCAATTTTTTAAATCCTCATTCCCAGTTCCCTTTTCCCATTTTTATCAATTCTAATTCCTCGAGTCTCAATTCCTATATCTCAATTCTAAGTCTTTTTAAGTTTCAATTCTCAACTATCAACTCTTTATATCTAATTTTTCAATTCTCAATTCCAAACTCAATTATGCTCAATTCTTAATTGTAATTTCTAAATTCCATTCTCAGTTCTTAATTCCCAATTCCCAATTGTCAATTACCACTCGTCAATTTTTAAATACTCATTCCCAATTTACTTTTCCCATTTTTCTCAATTCTGAATCCTGAACCTCATTTTTTAAATTTTGGATTCTCAATTCTCAGTTCTATGTCATTAGTTTCTAGTCTCAACACTCTCAACTATTCATATCTGATTTTTCAATTCTCAACTCTAAACTCAACTATGCTCAATTCTCAATTATAATTTCTCAATTCATTTCTCATTTCTGTTCTTAGTTCTTAATTCTCAATTCAATTGTCAATTTTAAATACTCGTTTTGGTTGTCTTTTTCCATTTTCTCAATTCTCATCCCCCCAACATCACTTTTCAATTTTGGATTCTCAATTCTCATTCTTCGGTTTTCAATTAGAAGTCTTTAAGTGTTAAGTTTCAACTCTCTCAACACTTTATATCTAATTTTTCAATTCTCAACTCTAAACTCAACTATGCTCACTTGTCAATTTTTAAATACTGTTCCCCATTCTCTTTTCCCATTTTTCTCAATTCTAAATCCTCAACATCACTTTTCAATTTTAGATTCTCAATTCTCATTCCTCGTTTCTCAATTCTAAGTGTTTAAGTTTGAAGTTTCAACTATCTCACTTCATATCTGATTTTTCAATTCGCAACTTTAAATTCAACTATGCTCAATTCTCAATTGTAATTTGTCAGTTCTTAATTCCCAATTCTCACTTCAACTGATACGAATTCCCCATTCTCTTTTCCCATTTTTCTCAATTCTAAATCCTCAACATCACTTTTCAATTTTGGATTCTCAATTCTCATTCCTCGTTTCTCAATTCTAAGTATTTGTGTGTCATGTCTCAACTCTCTCAACACTTTATATCTGATTTTTGATTTCTCAAATGTAAACTCAACTATGCTCAATTCTTAATTGTAATTTCTCAACTCCTTAGTTCTTAATTCCCAATTCCCAATTCTTAATTACCAATTCTCAATTTTTAAATCATCATTACCAATCCTTTTCCCATTTTTATCAATTCTGATACCTCGTGTCTCAATTCCCATTTTTATCATTTCTGATTTATCATTTCTGATTCCTCGTGTCTCAATTCCCAATTTTATCAAGTCTTTTTAAGTTTCAAGTCTCAACTATCAACTTTTTATATCCGATTTTCAATTCTCAATTATAAACTCAATTATGCTCAATTCTTGATTGTAATTACTTAATTCCATTTTCAGTTTTTTATTCCCAATTCCCAATTCTCAATTCTCAATTCCCAATTGTCAATTTTTAAATACTCATCCCCAATTCACTTTTCCCATTTTTCTGAATTCTCAATCCTCTACCTCATTTTTTAATTTTGGATTCTCAATTACCAATCGTCAACTTTTAAATACTCATTCTCAATTCACTTTACCCAATTTTCTCAATTCTAAATCCTCAACCTCATTTTTTAATTTTGGATACACAATTCACAATTCTAAGTCTTTAATTTCAAGTTTCAACTTTGTCAACTATTCATATCTGATTTTTCAATTCTCAAGTCTAAACTCAACTATGCTCAATTCTCAATTGTAATTTCTTAATTCGTTTCTCGTTTCTTGGTTCTTAATTCTCAATTCTCAATTGAATTGTCAATTTTTAAATACTCATTCTCCATTGTCTTTTCCCATTTTTCTCAATTCTCAATCCTCAACATCACATTTCAATTTTGGATTCTCAATTCTCATTCCTCGTTTTTCAATTTTAAGTCTTTGAGTGTCAAGTCTCAAATCTTTCAACACTTCATATCTGATTTTTCAGTTCTCAAATGTAAACTCGACTATGCTCAATTCTCAATCGTAATTTCTCAACTCATTTATTATTTCTCAATTCTTCAGTTCTTAATTCCCAATTCCCAATTTCCATCAATTCTCAATTCTTAATTACCAACTCTTAGTTTTAAAATCCTCATTCCTTGTTCCCTTTACCCATTTTTCAGAATTCTCAATCCTCGTGTCTCAATTCTAAGTCTTTTTAAGTTTCTTCTCTCAACTATCAACTCTTTATATCATCAATTCTCAATTCTAAATTCAATTATGCTCAATTCTTAATTGTAATTTCTAAATTTCATTCTTATTTCTTAATTCCAAATTCCGAATTCTCAATTCTCAATTACCAATCGTCAATTTTTAAACATTCATTCAAATTCTCTTTTCCCATTTTTCTCAATTCTCAATCCTCAACTTCATTTTTTAATTTTGGAATCTCAATTCTCAATTCTATGTCTTTAATTTATAGTCTCAACTCACTCAACTCTTCATATCTGATTTTTCAATTCTCAACTCTAAACTCAACAATGCCCAATTCTCAATTGTAATTTCTCATTCTTAATTCACAATTCTCAATTCAATTGTAAAGTTTTAAGTTCTCATTCCCAATTCTTTTTTCAAATTTTTCTCAATTCTAAATCCTCAACCTCAACCTCAACCTCAACCTCAACCTCACCTTTCAATTTTGGATTTTCAATTCTCATTCCTCATTTCACAATTCTAAGTGTCAAGTCTCGACTCTCTCAACACTTCATATCCGATTTTGAATTCTCAAGTCTAAACTCAACTATGCTCAATTCTAATTTGTAATTTCTCAACTCATTTCTTATTTCTCAATTTGTGTTCTCAGTTCTTAATTCCCAAATTCCCAATTCTTAATTCTGAATTCTTATTTACCAATTGTTAATTTTGAAATCCTCTTTACTAGTAACTCCGTTTTTCCATTTTAAGTTTCAAGTCTCAACTATCAACTCTTTATATCTGATTTTCAATTCTCAATTCTAAACTCAATTATGAATAATTCTCGTTCGTAATTTCTCAATTCCATTCTCAATTTTTAATTCTCAATTACCAATCGTCAATTTTAAATAATACTCATTCCCAATTCACTTTTCCCATTTTTATCAATTCTCAATCCTCAACCTCATTTTTTAATTTTGATTCTCAATTCTAAGTCTTCAATTTCAAGTCTCAACTCTCTAAACTCTTCATATCGGATTTTCAATTCTCAACTATAAACTCAACTATACTCAATTCTCAATTGTAATTTATCAATTCATTTCTCATTTCTCAGTTCTTAATTCCCAATTCTCAATTTTTAAATCCTCATTCCCAATCCCCATTTCCCATTTTTCTCAATTCTCAATCCTCAACCTCACTTATCAATTTTGGATTCACAATTATCATTCCTTGTTTCTCAATTCTAAGTCTTTAATTGTCAAGTTTCAACTCTCTCAACGCTTCATATCTGATTTTTCAAATCTCATATCTGAACTCAACTATGCTCAATTCACAATTGTAATTCTTAATTCCCAATTCACAATTCAATTGTCAATTTTGAAATACTAATTCTCCATTCTCTTTTCCCATTTTTCTCAATTCTCAGTCCTCAACATCACTTTTCAATTTTGGATTCTCAATTCTCATTCCTCGTTTCTCAATTCTAAGTCTTTGAGTGTCAAGTCTCAACCCTGTCCACACTTTATATCTAATTTTTCAGTTCTCAAATGTAAACTCAACTATGCTCAATTCTCAATTGTAATTTCTCAACTCATTTCTTATTTCTCAACTCCTCAGTTCTTAATTCCCAATTCCCAATTCTTAATTCTCAATTTTTAAATCCTCATTCCAGTTCCCTTTTCCCATTTTTATCAATTCTAATTCCTCGTGTCTCAATTCCCATATCTCAATTCTAAGTCTTTTTAAGTTTCAAGTCTCAACTATCAACTCTTTATATCTGATCTTTCAATTCTCAATTCTAAACTCAATTTTGCTCAATTCTTGATTGTAATTTCTGAATTCCATTCTCAGTTCTTAATTCCCAATTTCCAATTCTCAATTCTCAATTACCAATCGTCAATTTTTAATACTCATTCTCAATTCACGTTTTCCCATTTTTATCAATTCTAAATCCTCGCGTCTCAATTCCCATATCTCAATTCTAAGTCTTTTTTAAGTTTCAAGTCTCAACTATAAACTCTTAATATCTGATTTTTCAATTCTTAATTCTGAACTCAATTATGCTTAATTCTTGATTGTAATTTCTAAATTCCATTCTCAGTTTTTAATTCCCAATTCCCAATTCCCAATTTCCGATTCTAAATTCTCAATTGCCAATCGTCAATTTTTAAATATTCATTCCCAATTCAATTTTCCCATTTTTCTCAATTCTCAATCCTGTACCTCATTTTTTAATTTTGGATTATCAATTCTCAATTGTAAGTCTTTAATTTCAAGTCTCAACTCTCTCAACTATTCATATCTTATTTTTCAATTCTCAACTCCAAACTCAACTGTGCTCAATACTAAATTGTAATTTCTCAATTCATTTTTCATTTCTGTTCTTAATTCTCAATTCTCAATTAAATTGTCAATTTTTAAGTACTCATTCCCATTCTCTTTTCCCATTTTTCTCAATTCTCAATCCTCAACATCACTTTTCAATTTTGGATTCTCAATTCTCATTCCTCGTTTCTCAATTCTAAGTCTTTAAGTGTCAAGTTTCAACTCTGTCAACACTTCATATCTGATTTTTCAATTCTCAACTCTAAACTCGACTATGCTCAATTGTTAATTTTTAAATACTCATTCCCTATTCTCTTTTCCCATTTTTATCATTTCTCCATCCTCAACATCACTTTTCAATTTTGGATTCTAAATGCTCATTCCTCGCTTCTCAATCTAAGTCTTTGAGTGTCAAGTCTCAATCCCCTTAACACCTTATAGCTGATTTTTCGGTTCTCAAATGTAAACTCAACTTTGCTCAATTCTTAATTGTAATTTGTCAACTCATTTCTTATTTCTCAACTCCTTTGTTCTTTATTCCCAATTCCCAATTCTCAATTCTTAATTACCAATTCTCAATTTTTAAATCCTCATTCCGTGTTCCCTTTTCCCATTTTTATCAATTCTAATTCCTCATGTCTTAATTCCCACATCTCAATTCTAAGTCTCTTTAAGTTTCAAGTCTCAACTATCAACTCTTTATATCCGATTTTTCAATTCTCAATTCTAAACTCAATTATGCTCAATTTTGATTGTAATTTCTAAATGCCATTCTCGGTTCTTAATTCCCAATTATGAGTTCTCAATTACCAATTGTCAATTTTTAAATACTCATTCCCAATTCACTTTTCCCATTTTTCTTAATTCTCTATCCTCAACCTGATTTTTTAATTTTGGATTCTTAATTCTCAATTCTAAGTCTTTAATTTCAAGTCTCGACTATCTCAACTATTCATATCTCGATTTTTCAATTCTCAACTCTAAACTCAACGATCTCAATTCTCAAAAGTCATTTCAAAGTTCATTTCTCATTTCTCCGTTCTTAATTCTCAATTCTCAATTGTTGTCAATTTTAAGTACTCATTCCCCATTCCCTTTTCCCATTTTTCTCATTTCTCAATCCTCAACATCACTTTTCAATTTTGGATTCTCAATTCTCATTCTCCGTTTCTCAATTCTAAGTCTTTTAAGTGTCAAGTTTCAACTCTCTTTAACACTTCATATCTGATTTTTCAATTCTCAATTCTATACTCAACTATGCTCAATTCTCAATCGTAATTTGTCAGTTCTTAATTCCCAATTCTCAATTCAAATGTCAATTTTTAAATACTAATTCTCTCATTATCTTTTTCCATTTTTTTTCAATTCTCAATCCTCAACATCACTTTTCAATTTTGGATTCTCAATTCTCATTCTCGGTTTCTCAAATCTAAGTATTGAGTGTCAAGTCTCAACTCTCTCAACACTTTATATCAGATTTTTCAATTCTCAAATGTAAACTCAACTATGCTCAATTCTTAATTGTGATTTCTCAACTCCTCAATTCTTAATTCCGAATTTCCAATTCCCAATTCTCAATTCTTAATTACCGGTTCTCTATTTTTAAATCCTCATTCCCAACTCCCTTTTACCATTTTATCAATTCTAATTCCTCGTATCTCAATTCCCATATCTCAATTCTAAGTTTTTTATTTTTATTTTCAAGTCTCAACTATCAACTCTCTATATCCGATTTTTCAACTCTCAACTTAAACTCAATTAGACTCAATTCTCAATTTCGTTCAGAGTTCTTAATTCCCAATTCTCAATTACTAATTGTCAATTTTAAATCCTCATTTCCAATCAACTTTTCCCATTTTTCTCAATCTCAATCCTCGACCTTATTTTTGAATTTTGGATTCTCAATTCTCATTCCCCGTTTCTCAATTCTAAGTCTTTAGTTTCAAGTTTAACTCTCACCATTCTTCATATATGATTTTTCAATTCTCAACTCTAAACTCAACAATGCTCAATTCTCAATTGTAATTTCTCAACTCATTTCTCATTATTAATTCACAATTCTCAATTCAATGGTAATTTTTTAAGTTCTCATTCCCAATTCTTTTTTCTCATTTTTCTCAATTCTCAATCCTCAACCTCACTTTTCAATTTTGGTTTTTCAATTCTCATTCCTCGTTTCATAATTCTAAGTGTCAAGTCTCGACTCCCTCAACACTTCATATCTGATTTTTCAATTCTCAAGTCTAAACTCAACTATGCTAAATTCTAATTTGTAATTTCTAAACTCAACTATGCTAAATTCTAAACTCAACTATGCTAAATTCTAATTTCTCAACTCATTTCTTATTTCTCAATTGTATGCTCAGTTCTTAATTCCCAATTCCCACAATTCTCATTCTTATTTACCAATTGTCAATTTTGAAATCCTCTTTACTAGTAACTCCCTTTTTCCATTTTTAAGTTTCAAGTCTCAACTATCAATTCTTTATATCTAATTTATCAATTCTCAATTCTAAACTCAATTATGCATAATTCTCGTTTGTAATTTCACAATTCCATTCTCTGTTCTTAATTCCCAATTCTCAATTCTCAATTCTCAATTCTCAGTTTCCAATCGTCAATTTTAAAATACTCATTCCCAATTCACTTTTCCCATTTTTCTCAATTTTCAATCCTCAACCTCATTTTTTTAATTTTGGATTCTCAATTCTCAATTCTAACTCTTCAATTTCAAGTCTCAAATTCCTCAATTCTTCATATCTGATTTTTCAATTCTCAACTATAAACTCAACTATGCTCAATTGTCAATTGTAATTTCTCAATTCATTTCTCATTTCTCAGTTCTTAATTCCCAATTATCTTTTCCTATTTTCTCAATTCTCAATCCACAACCTCACTTATCAATTTTGATTCACAATTATCGCCCCTTGTTTCTCAATTCTAAGTCTTTTGCTGTCAAGTTTCAACTCTCTCAACGCCCAGATCGACGTTATCAAATCTCAACTCTAAACTCAACTATGCTCAATTCTCAATTATAATTTGACGCTTTCTCAATTCCCAATTCTCAATTCCATTGTCAATTTTTAAATACTAATTCCCCATTCTCTTTTCACAATTTTTTCAATTCTCAATCCTCAACATGACTTTTCAATTTTGGATTCTCAATTCTCATTCCTTGTTTTTCAATTCTAAGTATTTGAGTGTCAAGTCTCAACTCTCTCAACACTTTATATCTGATTTTTCATGTTCTTAAATCTAAACTCAACTATGCTCAATTCTCAATCGTAATTTCTCAACTCATTTCTTATTTCTCAACTCCTCAGTTCTTAATTCCCAACTCCCAATTTCCAATTCTCAATTCTCAATTATTAATTACACATTCTCAATTTTTAAGTCCTCATTCCCAGTTTCCTTTTCCCATTTTTATCAATTCTAATTCATCGTGTCGCAATTCTCATATCTCAATTCTAAGTCTTTTTTAAGTTTCAATTCTCAACTATCAACTCTTTATATTTGATTTTTCGATTCTCAATTATAAAATCAATTATGCTCAATTCTTGATTGTAATTTCTAAATTCCATTTTCAGTTCATAATTCCCAATTCCCAATTCTCAATTACCAATCGTCAATTTTTAAATACTCATTCTCAATTCACTTTTCCCATTTTTCTCAATTCTCCACCCTCAACCTCATTTTTTAATTTTGGATTATCAATTATCAATTCTAAGTCTTTAATTTCAAGTCTCAACTCTCTCAACTATTCATATCTGATTTTCAATTCTCAACACTCAACTCAACTATGCTCAATTCCCATTTGTAATTTCTCAATTCATTTCTCATTTTTGTTCTTAATTCTCAATTATCAATTCAATTGTCAATTTTTAAATACTCATTCCCCATTCTCTTTTCCCATTTTTCTCAATTCTCAATCTTCAACATCACTTTTCAATTTTGGATTCTCAATTCTCATTCCTCGTTTCTCAATTCTAAGTCTTTAAGTGTCAAGTTTCAACTCACACAACACTTCATATCTCGATTTTTCAATTCTCAACTCTAAACTCGACTATGCTCAATTGTCAATTTTAAATACTCATTCCCCATTCTCTTTTCCATTTTTATCATTTCTCCATCCTCAACATCACTTTTCGCCTTTGGATTCTCAATTCTCATTCCTCGTTTCTCAATTCTAAGTCTTTGAGTGTCATGTCTTAACTCTCTCAACACTTTATATTTGATTTTTCTGTTCTCAAATGTAAACTCAACTATGCTCAATTCTTCATTTTAATTTCTCATCTCATTTCTTATTTCTCAACTCCTTAGTTCTTAATTCCCAATTCTCAATTTCCAATTGTCAATTGTCAATTACCAATTCTCAAGTTTTAAATCCTCATTCAGAGTTCCCTTTTTCCCTTTTTATCAATTCTAATTCCTCGTGTCTCAATTCCCATATCTCAATTCTAAGTCTTTTTAAGTTTCATGTCTCAACTATCAACTCTTTATATCTTATTTTTCAACTCTCAACTCAAACTCAACTAGACTAAATTCTCAATTGTATTTTCTCAATTTCGTTCTCAGTTCTTACTTCCCAAATCTCAATTACCCATTGTTAATTTTTAAATCCTCATTTCCAATCCACTTTTCCCATTTTTCTCAATCTTAATCCTCGACCTTATTTTTAAATTTTGGATTCTCAATTCTCATTCCTCATCCCTCAATTCTTGTATCTCAATTCTAAGTCTTTAGTTTTAAGTCTCAACTCTCACAACTCTTCATATCCGAGTTTTCAATTCTCAACTCTAAACTCAACAATGCTTAATTCTCAATTGTAATTTCTCAACTCATTTCTCATTCATAATTCACAATTCTCAATTCAATAGTAATTTTTAAGTTCTCATTCCCAATTCTTTTTTTCCCATCTTTCTCAATTCTCAATCTTCAACCTCACTTTTCAATTTTGGTTTTTCAATTCTCATTCCTCGTTTCATAGTTCTAAGCATCAAGTCTCAACTCTCTCAACACTTCATATCTGATTTTTCAATTCTCAAGTCTAAACTCAACTATGCTCAATTCTCAATTATAATTTCTCAATTCATTTCTCATTTCTGTTCTTAATTCTCAATTCTCAATTCTCAATTCAATTGTCAATTTTTAAATACTCATTCCCCATTCTCTTGTCCCATTTTTCTCAATTCTCAATCTTTAACATCACTTTTCAATTTTGGATTCTCAATTCTCTTTCCTCGTTTCTCAATTCTAAGTCTTTAAGTGTCAAGTTTCAACTCTGTCAACACTTCATATCTGATTTTTCAATTCTCAACTCTAAACTCGACTATGCTCAATTGTCAATTTTTAAATACTCATTCCCCATTCTCTTTTCCCATTTTTATCTTTTCTCCATCCTAAACATCACTTTTCAGTTTTTGATTCTCAATTCTCAATCCTCGTTTCTCAATTCTAAGTCTTTGAGTGTCAAGTCTCAACTCTCTCAACACTTTATATATGATTTTTCAGTTCTCAAATGTAAACTCAACTATGCTCAATTCTTAATTTTAATTTCTCAACTCATTTTTTATTTCTCAACTCCTTAGTTCTTAATTCGCAATTTGCAATTCTCAATTTTAAATCCTCATTCAGATTTCCCTTTTCCCATTTTTATCAACTCTAATTCCTTGTGTCTCAATTCCCATATCTCAATTCTAAGTATTTTTAAGTTTCAAGTCTCAACTATCAACTCTTTATATCTTATTTTTCATCTCTCAACTTAAACTCAACTAGACTCAATTCTCAATTGTATTTTCTCAATTTCATTCGCAGCCTTAATTCCCAATTCTCAATTTTTAAATCCTCATTTCCAATCCACTTTTCCCATTTTTCTCAATCTCATTCCCTCGACCTTATTTTTAAATTTTGATTCTCAATTTTCATTCTCCATTTCTCAATTCTTGTATCTCAATTCTATGACTTTAGTTGCAAGTCTCAACTCTCACAACTCTTCATATCCGATTTTTCAATTCTCAACTCTAAACTCAACAATGTTCAATTCTCTAATGTAATTTCTCATTCTTAATTCTTAATTCACAATCTCAATTCAATAGTAATTTTTTTTGTTATCATTCCCAATTGTTTTCCCATTTTCTCAATTCAATAGTAATATTTTAAGTTATCATTCCCAATTCGTTTTCCCATTTTTCTCAATTCTCAATCCTCAACCTCACTTTTCAATTTTGGTTTTCAATTCTCATTCCTCGCTTCATAATTCTAAGTGTCAAGTCTCGACTCTCTCAATACTTCATATCCGATTTTCAATTCTCAAGTCTAAACTCAACTATGCTCAATTCTCATTTGTAATTTCTCAACTCATTTCTTATTTCTCAATTGTGTTCTCGCCTCTTAATTCCCAATTCCAGCTCCCAATTCTTAATTATCAATTCTTATTTACCAATTGTCAATTTTGAAATCCTCTTTACTAGTAACTCCCTTTTTCCATTTTTATGTTTCAAGTCTCAACTATCAATTCTTTATATTTGATTTTTCAATTCTCAATTCTAAACTCAATTATGCATAATTCTTGTTTGTAAGTTCACAATTCCATTCTCAGTTATTAATTCCCAATATTCAATTCTCAATTCTCAATTACCAATCGTCAATTTTTAAATACTCATTCCCAATTCACTTTCCCCATTTTTCTCAATTCTCAATCCTCAACCTCAATTTTTAATTTCGGATTCTCAATTCTCAATACTATGTCTTCAATTTCAAGTCTAAACTCTCTCAATTCTTCGTATCCGATTTTTCAATTCTCAACTATAACCTCCACTATTCTCAATTCTCAATTCTCAATTCTCATTTCTAATTTCTCAGTTCTTAATTCCCAATTCTCAATTCAATTGTCAATTTTTAAATCCTCATTCCCAATTCTCTTTTCCCATTTTTCTCAATTCTCAATCCTCAACCTCACTTATCAATTTTGGATTCACAATTATTATTCCTTGTTTCTCAATTCTAAGTCTTTAAGTGTAAAGGTTCAACTCTCTCAACGCTTCATATTTGATTTTTCAAATCTCAACTCTAAACTCAACTATGCTCAATTCTCAATTATAATTTGACAAATTCTGAATTCCTATTTCTCAATTCAATTGTCAATTTTTAAATACTAATTCCCCATTCTCTTTTCCCATTTTTCTCAATGTTCAATCCTCAACATGACTTTTCAATTTTGAATTCTCAATTCTCATTCCTCGCTTCTCAATTCTAAGTATTTGAGTGTGAAGTCTCAACTCTCTCAACACTTTATATCCGATTTTTCGTTACGAAATCTAAGCTCAACTATGCTCAATTCTCAATCGTAATTTCTCAACTCATTTCTTATTTCTCAACTCCTCAGTTCTTAATTCCCAATTCCCAATTCCCAATTCTGAATTACCCATTTTCAAATTTTAAATCCTCATTCCCAGTTTCTTTTTCCCATTTTTATCAATTCTAATTCCTCGTGTCTCAATTCCCATATCTCAATTCTAAGTCTTTTTTAAGTTTCAAGTCTCAACTATCAACTCTTTATATCTGATTTTTCAATTCTCAATTCTAAACTCAATTATGCTCAATTCTTGATTGTAATTTCTAAATTCCATTCTCAGTTCTTAATTCCCAATTCCCATTTCTCAATTCTCAATTCTCAATTACCAATCGTCAATTTTTAAATACTCATTCCCAATTCTCTTTTCCCATTTTTCTCAATTCTCCATCCTCAACCTCATTTTTAAATTTTGGATTATCAATTATCAATTCCAAGTCTTTAATTTCAAGTCTCAAGTCTCAACTATTCATATCTCGATTTTTAATTTCTCAACTCTAAACTCAACTATGCTCAATTCTCAATTGTAAACTCAACTATGCTCAAATGTAAACTCAATTAAAAAATTCTAAACTATGCTCAAATGTAAACTCTAAACTCAACTATGCTCAAATGTAAACTCAACTCATTTTTCAGTTCTCAAATGTAAACTCAACTATCCTCATTACTTAATTTTAATTTCTCAACTCATTTCTTATTTCTCAACTCCTTAGTTCTTAATTCCCAATTCCGAATTTCCAATTCTTAATTTTCAATTCTCAATTCTCAATTACAAATTCTCAATTTTTAAATCCTCATCCAGATTTCCCTTTTCCCATTTTTATCAATTCTAATTCCTCGTGTCTGAATTCCCATATCTCAATTCTAAGTCTTTTTATGTTACAAGTCTCAACTATCATCTCTTTATATCTGATTTTTCAACTCTCAACTTAAACTCAACTAGACTTAATTCTCAATTGTATTTTCTCAATTTCGCTCTTAGTTCTTAATTCCCAATTCTCAATTACCAATTGTCAATTTTTAAATCCTCATTTCAATCCACTTTTCCCATTTTTCTCAATCTCAATCCTCGTCCTTATTTTTAAATTTTGGATTCTCAATTCTTGTATCTCAATTCTAAGTCTTTAGTTTCAAGTCTCAACTCTCACAACTCTTCATATCTGATTTTTCAATTCTCAACTCTTAACTCAACAATGCTCAATTCTCAATTGTAATTTCTCATTCTTAATTCACAATTTTCAATTCAATAGTAATTTTTTAAGTTCTCATTCCCAATTATTTTTTTCCATTTTTCTTAATTCTAAATCCTCAACCTCACTTTTCAATTTTGGATTTTCAATTCTCATTCCTTGTTTCATAATTCTAAGTGTCAAGTCTCGACTCTCTCAACACTTCATATCTGATTTTTTAATTCTCAAGTCTAAACTCAACTATGCTCAATTCTCATTTGTAATTTCTCAACTCATTTCTCAATTCCCCATTCCCCATTCTTAATTCCCAATTCTTATTTACCAATTGTTAATTTTGAAGTCCTCTTTATTAGTAACTCCATTTTCCAATTTTAAGTTTCAAGTCTCAACTATGAACTCTTTATATCTGATTTTTCAATTCTCAATTGTAAACTCAATTATGCATAATTCTCGTTCGTAATTTCTCAATTCCATTCTCAGTTCTTAATTCTCAATTCCCAATTCTCAATTCTCAATTACCAATCGTCAATTTTTAAATACTCATTCCCAATTCACTTTTCCTATTTTTCTCAATTCTCAATCTTCAACCTCATTTTTTAATTTTGGATTCTCAATTCTCAATTCTAAGTCTTCAATTTCAAGTCTCAACTCTCTCAACTCTTCATATCTGATTTTTAAATTCTCAACTATAAACTCTACTATGCTCAATTCTCAATTTTAATTTATCAATTCATTTCTCATTTCTTAGTTCTTAATTCCCAATTCTCAATTCAATTGTCAATTTTTAAAACATCATTCCCAATTCTCTTTTCCCATTTTTCTCAATTCTCAATCCTCAACCTCACTTATAGATTTTGGATTCACAATTATCATTCTTTGTTTCTCAATTCTAAGTCTTTAAGTGTCAAGTTTCAACTCTCTCAACGCTTCATATATGATTTTTCAAATCTCAACTCTGAACTCAACTATGCTCAATTCTCAATTGTAATTTGACCGTTCTTGATTCCCAATTCTCAATTTTTAAATACTAATTCCCCATTCTCTTTTCCCATTTTTCTCAATTCTCAATCCTGAACATCACTTTTCAATTTTGGATTCTCAATTCTCATTCCTCGATTCTCAATTCTAAGTGTTTTAGTGTCAAGTTTCAATTCTCTGAACAATTCTTATCTGATTTTTCAATTCTCAACTCTAAACTCAACTATACTCAATTCTTAATTGTAATTTGTCAGTTCTTAATTCCCAATTCTCAATTCAATTGTCAATTTTTCAATACTAATTGTCCATTCTCTTTTCCCATTTTTCTCAATCCTCAACATCACTTTTCAATTTTGGATTCTCAATTCTCATTCCTTGTTTCTCAATTCTAAGTCTTTAGGTGTCAAGTTTCAACTCTCTCAACACTTCATATATGATTTTTCAATTCTCAACTCTAAACCCACCTATTCTCAATTGTCAATTTTTAAATACTCATTCCCCATTCTCTTTTCCAATTTTTCTCAATTCTCATTCCTTGTTTTTTCAATTCTAAGTCTTTGAGTGTCTTGTCTCAACTCTTTCAACACTTTATATCCGATTTTTCAGTTCTCAAATGTCAACTATGCTCAATTCTTAATTGTAATTTCTCAACTCCTTAGTTCTTAATTCCCAATTCCCAATTCCCAATTCCCAATTCTCAATTCTTTATTACCAATTCTCAATTTTTAAATCCTCATTCCCAGCCTCTTTTCCATTTTTATCAATTCTAATTCCTCGTGTCTCAATTCCCATATCTCAATTCTAAGTCTTTTAAGTTTCAAGTCTGAAATATCATCTCTTTATATCTGATTTTTCAATTCTCCATTCCAAATTCAATTATGCTCAATTCTTGATTGTAATTTCTAAATTCCATTTTCAGTTCTTAATTCCAATTCTCAGTTCTCAATTACCAATTGTCAATTTTTAAATACTCATGCCCAATTCACTTTTCCCATTTTTCTCAATTCTCTATCCTCAACCTCATTTTTTAATTTTGGATTCTCAGTTCTCAATTCTAAGCCATTAATTTCAAGGCTCAACTCTCTCAATTATTCATATCCGATTTTTCAATTCTCAACTCTAAACTCAATTATGCTCAATTCTCAATAGTAATTTCTAAGCTCATTTATCATTTCTCTATTCTTAATTCTCAATTCTCAATTTTAAATACTAATTCTCTATTCTCTTTTCCCATTTTCTCAATTCTCAATCCTCAACATCACTTTTCAATTTTGGATTCCCAATTCTCATTCTCCGCTTCTCAATTCTAAGCATTTGAGTGTCAAGTCTCAACTCTCTCAACACTTTATATTTGATTTTTCAGCCTCAAATCTAAACTCAACTATGCTCAATTCTTAATTGTAATTTCTCAACTCCTCTGCTCTTAATTCCCAATTCCCAATTTCCAATTCTCAAGTCTTAATTACCAATTCTAAATTTTTAAATCCTCATTCCCAGTACCCATTTACCATTTTTATCAATTCTAATTCCTCGTGTCTCAATTCTAATTATTTTTAAGTTTCAAGTCTCAACTATCAACTGTTTATATCTGATTTTTAGACTCTCAACTTAAACTCAACTTGATTCAATTCTCAATTGTATTTTCTCAATTTTGTTCTTAGTTCTTAATTCCCAATTCTCAATTACCAATTGTCAATTTTTAAATCCTCATTCCTAATCCACTTTTCCTATTTTTCTCAATCTCAATCCTCGACCTTATTTTTAAATTTTGGATTCCTAATTCTCATTCCCCATTTCTCAATTCTTGTATCTCAATTCTAAGTCCTTAGTTTTAAGTCTCAACTCTCGCAACTCTTCATATCTGATTTTTCAATTCTCAACTCTAAACTCAACAATGCTCAATTCTCAATTGTAATTTCTCAACTCATTCTCATTCTTAATTCACAATTCTCAATTCAATTGTAAATTTTGAAGTACTCATTACCAATTCTTTTTCCCATTTTCTCAATTCTCAATCCTCAACCACACTTTTCACTTTTGGATTTTCCATTCTCATTCCTCGTTTCTTAATTCTAAGTGTCAAGTCTCGACTCTCTCAACACTTCATATCTGATTTTTCAATTCTAATGTCCAAACTCAACTATGCTCAATTCTCATTTGTAATTTCTCAACTCATTTCTTATTTCTCAATTGTGTTCTCAGTTCTTAATTCCAAATTTCCAGTTCTTAGTTCTCAATTCTTATTTACCAATAGTCAATTTTGAAATCCTCTTTACTAGCAACTCCCTTTTTCCATTTTCAACTTTCTAGCCTCAACTATCAACTCTTTATATCTGATTTTTCAATTCTCAATTTTAAACTCAACTCTCGTTTGTAATTTCTCAATTCCATTCTCAGTTCTTAATTCCCAATTCTCAATTGTCTACCAATCATCAATTTTTAAATACTCATTCCCAATTCACTTTCCTTTTTTGTTCAATTCTCAATCCTCAACCTCATTTTTTAATTTTGGATTCTCAATTTTCAATTCTAAGTCTTCAATTTCAAGTCTTAACTATCTCAACTCTTCATATCTGATTTTTAATTCTCAACTATAAACTCAATCACAGCTCAATTCTCAATTGTAATTTATCAATTCATTTCTCATTTCTCAATTCTTAATTCCCAATTATCAATTCAATTGTCAATTTTTAAATCCTCATTCGCAATTCTCTTTTTTCATATTTATCAATTCTCAATCCTCAACCTCACTTATCAATTTTGGATTCACAATTCTCATTCCTTGTTTCTCAATTCTAAGTCTTTAAGTGTCAAGTTTCAACTTTCTCAACACTTCATATCTGATTTTTCAATTCTCAACTCTAAACTCAACTATGCTCAATTCTCAATTGTAATTTGTCAGTTCTTAATTCCCAATTCTCAATTCAATTGTCAATTTTTAAATACTAATTCCCAATTTATTTTCCCATTTTTCTCAATTCTCAATCCTCAACATCACTTTTCAATTTTGGATTCACAATTCTCATTCCTCATTTCTCAATTCTAAGTCTTTGAGTGTCAAGTCTCAACTCTCTCAACACTTTATATCTGATTTTTCAGTTCTCAAATGTAAACTCAACTGAACTCAATTCTCAATTGTAATTTCTCAACTCATTTCTTATTTCTCAACTCCTCAGTTCTTAATTCCAAATTCCCAATTCTCAATTTTTAAATCCTCATTCCCAGTTCCCTTTTCCCATTTTTATCAATTCTAATTCCTCGTGTCTCAATTCCCATATCTCAATTCTAAGTCTTTTTCAAGTTTCAAGTCTCAACTATAAACTCTTTATATCTGATTTTTTGAATTCTTAATTCTCAATTCTCAACTCTAAACTCAACTATTCTCAATTCCCAATTGTAATTTGTCAGTCTTAATTCCAATTCTCAATTCAATTGTCAATTTTTAAATACTAATTCCCCATTATCTTTTCCCATTTTTCTCAATTCTCAATAATCAACATTACTTTTCAATTTTCGATTCTCAATTCTCATTCCTCGTTTCTGAATTCTAAGTATTTGAGTGTCAAGTCTCAACTTTCACAACACTTTATATCTGATTTTTCAGTACTTAAATGTAAACTCAACTATGCTCAATTCTTAATTGTAATTTCTCAACTCCTTAGTTCTTAATTCTCAATTCCCAATTCTTAATTACCAATTCTCAATTTTAAATCCTCATTCCCAGTTCTCTTTTTCCCATTTTTATCAATTCTAATTCCTCGTGTCTCAATTCCTATATCTCAATTCTAAGTCTTTTTAAGTTTCAAATCTCAACTATCAACTCTTTATATATGATTTTTCAATTCTCAATTCTGAACTCAGTTGTTCTCAATTCATGATTGTAATTTCTAAATTTCATTACCAATTCTTAATTCCCAATTCTCGATTCCCAATTCTCAATTACCAATTGTCAATTTTTAAATACTCATTCCCAATTCATTTTTTTTCATTTTTCTCAATTCTCAATCCTTAACCTCATTTTTTTTAAATTTTGGATACTCAATTCTGAATTCTAAGTCTTCAATTTCAAGTCTCAACTCTCTCAACTATTCATATCTGATTTTTCAATTCTCAACGCTAAACTCAACTATACTTTGAATTCTCAATAGAAATTTCTCAGTTCATTTCTCATTTCTCAATTCTCAATTCTCAATTCAATTGTCAATTTTTAAATACTCATTCGCTGTTGTCTTTTCCCATTTTTCTCAATTCTCAATCCTCAACATCACTTTTCAATTTTGGATTCTCAATTCTCATTCCTCGATTCTAAATTCTAAGTCTTTAAGTGTCAAGTTTCAACTCTCTCAACACTCCATATCTGATTTTTCAATTCTCAGCTCAAAACTCAACTATGCTCAATTCTCAATTGTTGTTTGTCATTTCTTAATTTCCAATTGTCAATTCAATTGTCAATTATTAAATAATAATTCTCTATTATCTTCTCCCATTTTTCTCAATTCTCAATCCTCAACATCACTTTTCAATTTTCAATTTTGGATTCTAAATTCTCATTCTTCTTTTCTCAATTCTAAGTATTTGAGTGTCAAGTCTCAACTCTCTCAACACTTTATATCTATTTTTTCATTTCTCATATTTAAACTTAACTATGCTCAATTCTTAATTGTAATTTCTCAACTCCCCGCTTTTAATTCCCAATTCAAATTCTTAATTACCAATTCTCAATTTTAAATCCTCATTCCCGCCCCATTTTCCCATTTTATCAATTCTAATTCTTCTTGTCTCAATTTCATATCTCAATTCTAAGTCTTTTTAAGTTTCAAGTCTTAACTATCAACTCTTTATATCTGATCTTTCAATTCTCAATTCTAAACTCAATTGTGCTCAATTCTTGATTGTAATTTCTAAATTCCATTCTCACTTCTTAATTCTCAATTACCAATCGTCAATTTTTGAATACTCATTCTCAATTCACTTTTCCCATTTTTCTCAATTCTCAATCCTCAACCTCATTTTTCTCATTTTTCTCAATCTCTCACATAACTGATTTTTCATTTCTCAACTGTAAACTCAACTATGCTCAATTTTTAGTTGATTTGAACATGTGTTATAAAGTCAAAAAATCTTGGAAATTAAATTAGAAATATGTTTTAGATATTCAATTGTGGATTTTATACTTATATGTTGTCAATTTCTGACAGAAATGATGATGATTCATCATTGAACCGCCAATATGGATGTTCCAAATTTATTTTTGTGATCCCAAACAAATTTATATTGCTTCATAAAATTTTATGGTTATTAAAACGTGACAAAATCCCATAAATTACATTTAGGACATCAAACAATTGATTATACTATTGAATGGTATCAAATTTTGACAAAATGGTTCATCACTTAACAAAATATATTGATGTTCAAAACGTATCTTAGTGACTCCAAACTTGTACATATGGCTTTGTAACTATGTTTTGATGTTGAAAGATTTTGGAAATCGAATTAAAAATACGCTTCGACATTCAACGGTGGATTTTCCACTTAACATTGTTAAATTTTGACGAAAATAGTGTGATTCGACATTGAACGGCTTATATGGATGTTCCAAATATATTTTGTTTATATTGCTTTATAGAAGTGTTATGATCGATGAATACATAATAAAATCCTATTAAAAATACATTTAGGATATCAAACAATTGGTTATACTCTTGAATGGTGTCAAAATTTTACAAAATGGTTCACACCGAACAAACTATATTGATGTTCGAACATATTTTTGTGGCTTGAAACTCGTATGTATGACTTCGTAGTATGTTATGATATTGAAAATGTTTGGATATTGAATTAAAAATATGTTTCAGATATTCAATTATGTACTTTACATTTATATGTTGTTAAATTTTGACAAAAATAGTGGTGATTTGACATTGAATGACCAATGTGGATGTTCCAAACGTATTTTTGTCACCTTAAAAAAATGTATATTGCTTCATAAAAGTGTTATCGTAATGATAACATAATGAGATCCCATTAAAAATTTATCTAGGACATCGATCAATTGGTTATATTCTTGAATGATGTCAAATTTTGACCAAAATGGTTCGTCACTGAACAAAATATATTGATGTTCAAAACATATTTCATTAACTCCAAACTAGTACATATGACTTAGTAAATATGTTATGAGGTCAAAATATTTTGGAAATTGAATTAAAAATATGTTTCGATCATTTAACGGTGGATTTTAGACTTAGCATTGTTAAATTTTTACACAAGTAGTGTGATTAGGCATTGAACAGACTATATGAATGTTCCAAATGTATTTTGTGACCCCAAAAAAATTTATATTACTTAAAAAATTTGTATGGTGATGAATACGTAACGAAATCCCATTAAAAAATACATTCAAGACATTGAAGTGTTGGTTAAATTCTTGAATGGTGTCAAATTTTAACCAAAATGGTTCATCATTGAACAACATATATGGATATTCAAAATATATTTTTGTGAATTTAAAATAGTATATATGAGTTTGTATACGTGTGTTATAATGTGGAAATAGTTTAGAAATAGAATCAAAAATATGTTTCGGATATTCAATGGTAGATTTTACACTTATATGTTGTGAAATTTTGACAAAATGGTTGCAATTTGACATCAAACGGCCAATATGGATGTTCCAAATGTATTTTTGTGGCCCCACAAAATTTATATTGCTTCATAAAATTTTTATGGTGATGAATACGTAACAAAATCCCATTAAAAATATGTTAAGACATCGAAGTGTTGGTTATACTCTTGAATGGTGTCACTTTTTAGAGATACAAAGATTTTAACAAAACAACGTTGAAATCGTGTGGTAAAATCTTCGTAAGTCACTGTTTTATTGAAATTTATAGATTTTGATTATTGAAATACCATTGTAAAGCTCTATAAGTTTACTTTCATATAAGAAAAATGATTTTCCAATTGTGACCATTGTATAGATTTATATGGATTTTACCAAACAACGCACATTTCAGTATGGCAAAACCTTCACAAATCTCTCTTTTTTTTTTAATAATTTTAGATTTTGGTGAATCAAATACCGTTGGAAAACACTATCGCTTTACTTTCATTGAGACAAAACGATTATCCAATCCATGACCCGTGTTTAGAATTATAACGATTATAGCAAAACAACGCAGAAATCATGTGGTAAAACTTTTGCAAATCACTGATTTTTCAAAATTTATAAATTTTGATAATTGTAATAACATTGGAAAGCTCCATAAGTTTACTTTCATATAGGAAAAATGATATTCCAATCCATAACCTTTGTTTATATCTAAAAGGATTTTACCAAAACAATGCACATTTCGTATGGTAAAACCTTCAAAAATCTCTTGTTTTTTAAAAATTTAGTTTTGATGAATCAAATACCGTTGGAAAGCACTATCAGTTTAATTTTATTGAGAAGAAATGATTTTCTAATCAACGACCCGTGTTTAGAGATATAAAGATTTTAACAAAACAACGTTGAAATCGTGCGGTAAAACCCTTGCAAGTCACTTGTTTTATTGAAATTTATAGATTTTGATTATTCAAATACCATTGGAAAGCTCTATAAGTTTACTTTCATATAGCAAAAATGATTTTCCAATCCGTGACCCTTGTATAGATTTATATGGATTTTACCAAAACAACGCACATTTCGTAGGGTAAAACCTCGCTAATCTCTTGTTTTTTTAATTTTTTTTTTTTGATTTTGATGAATCAAATACCGTTGGAAAATACTATCGCTTTACTTTCATTGAGAAAAACGATTTTTCAATCCATTACCCGTGTTTAGAGTTCTAAAGATTTTAGCATAACAACGTAGAAATTGTGGGGGCAAAACCTTCTCAAATCAATGATTTTTGAAATTTATAGATTTTGATGATTCAAATACCATTGGAAAGCTCTATAAGTTTACTTTCATATAGGAAAAATGATTTTCCAATCCATGACCTTTGTTTAGATTTAAAAGAATTTAACCAAAATAACGCACATTTCGTATGGTAAAACCATCGCAAATCTCTTGTTTTTTTAAAAGTTTTAGATTTTCATGAATGAAATACCATTGGAAAGCACTATCAACTTACTTTCATTGAGACAAAACAATTTTCCAGTCCATGACTTGTGTTTAGAGTTATAAAGATTTTATCAAAACAACGCAGAAACCTTGTTGTACAAACATTGCAAATCACTGATTTTTTGAATTTTTAAAATTTTGATGATTCAAATACCATTGTAAAGCTTTATAACTTTCATGTATGACAAATGATTTTCCCATCCATGAACCTTTTATAGATTTATATGGATTTTACCAAAACAACGCACATTACGTATGGTAAAACCATCGCAAATCACTTGTTTATTAAAAATTTTAGTTTTGATGAATCGAATAATGTTGGAAAGCTCTATCAGTTTATTTTCATTGAGAAAAAATGATTTTTGAATCCATGACCCGTGCTTAGAGTTATAACAATTTTAGCAAAACAACGCAAAAATCGTGTTGTAAAACCTTCGAAATCACTAATTTTTGAAATTTATAGATTTTGATTATTCAAATACCATTGGAAAGCACTATAAGTTTACTTTCATATTGGAAAAATGATTTTCCAATCCATGACCTTGTTTTAGATCTAAAAGGATTTTACCAAAACAATGCACATTTCATATGGTAAAACCTTCGCAAATCTCTTGTTTTTTTTTTTAAATTTTAGTTTTGATGAATCAAATACCATTGGAAAGAACTATCAATTTACTTTCATTGAGAAGAAACGATTTTCGAATCCATGACCCGTGTTTAGTGTTATAAGTAATTTAACAAAACAAATTTGAAATCGTGTGGTAAAACCCTCGCAAGTCACTGTTTTATTGAAATTTATAGATTTTGATTATTCAAATACCATTGGAAAGTTCTATAAGTTTACTTTCTTATAGGAAAAATGATTTTCCAATCCGTGAGCCTTGTATAGATTATATGGATTTTACCAAAGCAACACACATTTCGTATGGTAAAACTTTCTCAAATCTCTTGTTTTTTTAAAAATTTTAGATTTTGATGAATCAAATACCACTGGAAAGAACTATCAGTTTACTTTCATTAAGAATAAATGATTTTTCCAATCCATGACCCGTGTTTAGAGTTATAAAATTTTTAGCAAAACAACACAGAAATTGTGAGGTAAAACCTTCTAAAATCAACGATTTTTTGAATTTTATAAATTTTGATGATTAAAATACCTTTGGAAACTTCTATATGTTTACTTTGATATAGAAAAAATGATTTTCCAACCCACGACCTTTGTATAGATTTAAAAGGAATTTACCAAAACAATGCACATTTCAGTATGGTAAAACCTTCAGAATCTCTCTTTTTTTTAATGTAACAAATACCGCTTTAAAGCACTATCATTTTCTTTAATTTAGAGAAAATGATTTACAATCCATGACCCGTGTTTAGATATATAAAGATTTTAGCAAAACAACGCAGAAATCGTGTGGTAAAACCTTCTCAAATCACTAATTTTTTGAAATTTACAGATTTTGATGATTCAAATACCATTGGAAAGCTCTATAATTTTACTTTCATATAGTAATAATGATTTTCCAATCCATGACCTTATTATAGATTTATAAGGATTTTACCAAAACAAAGCACAAATCACTTTTTTTTCAAAAAATTTTGATTTTGATGAATCAAATACCTTTGGAAAGCTATATCAGTTTAATATCATTGAGAAAAACAATATTCAAATCCATAACACGTGTTCAGAGTTATAAAGATTTTAGCAAAACAATGCAGAAATAGTGTGTTAGAACATTCACAAATCATTGATTTTTTTGAACTTTATAGATTTTGATTATTCAAATACCATTGGAAACATCTATAAGTTTACTTTCATATAGGAAAAATGATTTTTCCAATTCGTGACCCTTGTATAGATTTATATGGATTTTACCAAAACAACGCACATTTCGTATGGTAAAACCTTCGCAAATATCTTGTTTTTTTTATTTTGATGAATCAAATACCGTCGGAAAACACTGTCAGTTTAATTTCATAGAGAAAAAACAATTTTCAAATCCATTACCCGTGTTTAGAGTTCTAAAGATTTTAGCAAAACAACGCAGAAATTGTGGGGGCAAAACCTTCTCAAATCACTGATTTTTCGAAATTTATAGACTTTGATGATTCAAATACCATTGGAAAGCTCTTTAAGCTTACTTTCATATAGGAAAAATGATTCTCAAATCCATGACCTTTGTTTAGATTAAAAAGAATTTAACCAAAATAACGCAAGATTTCGTATGGTAAAACCTTCGCAAATCTCTTGTTTTTTTTAAAACTTTTGATTTTCATGAATGAAATACCATTGGAAAGCACTATCGCTTTACTTCCATTGAGACAAAATGATTTTCCACCATGACTTGTGTTTAGAGTTATAAAGATTTTATCAAAACAACGCAGAAACCTTGTTGTACAAACACCGCAAATCACCGATTTTTTGAATTTTAAAATTTTGATGATTCAAATACCATTGTAAAGTTTTTATAACTTTCATGTATGACAAATGATTTTCCCATCCATGAACCTTTTATAGATTTATATGGATTTTACCAAAACAACGCACATTACGTATGGTAAAACCATCGCAAATCACTTGTTTATTAAAAATTTTAGTTTTGATGAATCGAATAATGTTGGAAAGCTCTATCAGTTTATTTTCATTGAGAAAAAATGATTTTTGAATCCATGACCCGTGCTTAGAGTTATAACAATTTTAGCAAAACAACGCAAAAATCGTGTTGTAAAACCTTCGGAAATCACTAATTTTTTGAAATTTATAGATTTTGATTATTCAAATACCATTGGAAAGCACTATAAGTTTACTTTCATATAGAAGAAATGATTTTTCAATCCATGACCGTTTTATAGATTTATAAAGATGTTACCAAAAGAACGCACATTTTGTATGGTAAAACCTTCTCAAATCACTCTTTTTTTTTTAAAATTTTTGATTTTGATGAATCATATACCATTGGAAACCTCTATAATTTTACTTTCATATAGGAAAAATGATTTTTCAATCCATGACTTTTGTTTAGATCCAAAAGGATTTTACCAAAACAATGCACATTTCGTATGGTTAAACCTTCGCAAATCACTCGTTTGTTCAAAAATTTTAGATTTGATGAATCAAACACCGTTGGAAAGCACTATTAGTTTACTTTCATTGAGAAGAAAACGATTTTCCAATCCATGACCCTGTTTAGAGTTATAAAGATTTTAACAAAACAAAGTTGAAATTGTGTGGTAAAACCCTCTCAAGTCACTGTTTTATTGAAATTAATAGATTTTGATTATTCAAATACCATTGAAAATCTCTGTAAGTATACTTTCATATAATAAAAATGATTTTCCAATCCACGACCTCTGTTTAGATTTAAACTAATTTTACTAAAACAATGCACATTTCAGTATGGTAAAACCTTCAGAATCTCTTGTTTTTTTTTTAATGAAACAAATACTCGCTTTAAAGCACTATCATTTTGTTTAATTTAGAAAAACAATTTTCCAATCCATGACCCGTGTTTAGATATATAAAGATTTTAGCAAAACAACGCAGAAATCGTGTGGTAAAACCTTCTCAAATCACTAATTTTTTGAAATTTACAGATTTTGATGATTCAAATACCATTGGAAAGCTCTATAATTTTACTTTCATATAGTAAAAACGATTTTCCAATCCATGACCTTTTATAGATTTATAAGGATTTTACCAAAACAAAGCACAAATCACTTTTTTTTCAAAAATTTTGATTTTGATGAATCAAATACCTTTGAAAGCTATATCGCTTTAATATCATTGAGAAAACAATATTCAAATACATAACACGTGTTTAGAGTTATAAAGATTTTAGCAAAACAATACAGAAATAGTGTGTTAGAACATTCACAAATCATTGATTTTTTTTGAACTTTATAGATTTTGATTATTCAAATACCATTGGAAACATCTATAAGTTTACTTTCATATATAAAAAATGATTTTTCCAATTCGTGACCCTTGGAGAAATTTATATGGATTTTACCAAAACAACGCACATTTCGTATGGTAAAACCTTCGCAAATATCTTGTTTTTTTATTTTTTTTATTTTGATGAATCAAATACCGTCGGAAAACACTGTCAGTTTACTTTCATAGAGAAAAAAACAATTTTCAAATCCATTACCCGTGTTTAGAGTTCTAAAGATTTTAGCAAAACAACGCAGAAATTGTGGGGGCAAAACCTTCTCAAATCACCGATTTTTGAAATTTATAGACTTTGATGATTCAAATACCATTGAAAAGCTCTTTAAGTTTACTTTCATATAGGAAAAATGATTTGTCAATCCAAGACCGTTTTATAGATTTATAAAGATGTTACCAAAAGAACGCACATTTTGTATGGTAAAACCTTCTCAAATCACTCTTTTTTTAAAATTTTTGTTTTTGATGAATCATATACCATTGGAAACCTCTATAATTTTACTTTCATATAGGAAAAATGATTTTTCAATCCATGACTTTTGTTTAGATCTAGAAGGATTTTACCAAAACAATGCACATTTCGTATGGTAAAACCTTCGCAAATCACTCGTTTTTTCAAAATTTTTAGATTTGATGAATCAAACACCGTTGGAAAGCACTATCAGTTTACTTTCATTGAGAAGAAAACGATTTTCCAATCCATGACCCTGTTTAGAGTTATAAAGATTTTAACAAAACAAAGTTGAAATTGTGTGGTAAAACCCTCTCAAGCCACTGTTTTATTGAAATTTATAGATTTTGATTATTCAAATACCATTGAAAATCTCTGTAAGTATACTTTCATATAATAAAAATGATTTTCCAATCCATGACCTCTGTTTAGATTTAAACTAATTTTACTAAAACAATGCACATTTCGTATGGTAAAACCTTCGCAAATCTCTTGTTTTTTTTAATGAAACAAATACTGTTTTAAAGCACTATCATTTTTGTTTAATTTAGAAAAATGATTTTCCAATCCATGACCCGTGTTTAGATATATAAAGATTTTAGCAAAACAACGTAGAAATCGTGTGGTAAAACCTTCTCAAATCACTAATTTTTTGAAATTTACATATATTGATGATTCAAATACCATTGGAAAGCTCTATAATTTTACTTTCATATAGTAATAATGATTTTCCAATCCATGACCTTTTATAGATTTATAAGGATTTTACCAAAACAACGCACATTTCTTATGGTAAAACATTTACAAATCACTTTTTTAATTTTTTTTTTGATTTTGATGAATCAAATACCTTTGGAAAGCTATATCGCTTTAATACCATTGAGAAAAACAATATTCAAATCCATAACACGAGGTTAGAGTTATAAAGATTTTAGCAAAACAATGAAGTAATAGTGCGTTAAAACATTCACAAATCATTGGTTTTTTTTTTTAAAAATTTATAGACTTTGATTATTCAAATACCATTGGAAACCTCTATAAGTTTACTTTCATATAGGAAAAATAATTTTCCAATCCATGACCTTTATTTAGATCTAAAAGATTTTACCAAAACAATTCACATTTCGTACGGTAAAACCTTCGCAAATTTTTTTTTTTGAAATTTAATTTTGATGAATCAAATACCTCTGGAAAGCACTATCAGTTTACTTTTATTGCGGAGAAAAGATTTTCGAATCCACGATCCGTGTTTGGAGTTATAAAGATTTTAACAAAACAACGTTGAAATCGTGTGGTAAAATCCTCGCATGTCATTGTTTTATTGAAATTTATAGATTTTGAATATTCAAATACCATTGGAAAGCTCTATATGTTTACATTCATGTAGGAAAAATAATTTTCCAATCCGTGGCCCTTTTCTAGATTTATATGCATTTTACCAAAACAATGCACATTTAGCATGGTAAAACTTTCGAAAATCACTTATTTTTTAAAATTTCATATTTTGTGAAAGAAATACCGTTGAAAAACTTAATCGCTTTACTTGCATTGAGACATAACAATATTCCAATCCATGACCCATGTTTAGAGTCATAACGATTTTAGCAAAACAACGCAGAAATCGTGTGGTGAAACCTTCGCAAATCATTGATTTATTGAAATTTATAGATTTGATTGTTTAAATACCATTGAAAGCTCTATTAGTTTACTTTGATTGAGAAAAACAATTTTCAAATCAATGACCCATGTTTGGAGTTATAAAGATTTTAGCAAAACAACGCAGAAATCGTGTGGAAAAACTTTCGCAAATCACCGATTTTTTGAAATTTATAGATTTTGATGATTCAAAGACCATTGGAAAGCTGTATATATTTACTTTCATATATAAAAAAATAATTTTCCAATCCCTGACCCATTTATAGATTTACAAGGAATTTACCAAAACAACCCACATTTCGTATGTTAAAACCTTCGCAAATCACTTGTTTTTAAAAAAATTTGATTTTGATGAATCAATTACCGTTGGAAAGCTCTATTAGTTTACTTTCATTGAGAAAATTTTTTTCAAATCAATGACCCATGTTTGGAGTTATAAAGATTTTAGCAAAACAACGCAAAAATCGTGTGGAAAAACTTTCGTAAATCATCGATTTTTTGAAATTTATAGATTTTGATTATTCAAATACCATTGGAAAGAACTATAAGTTTACTTTCATATAGAAAAAATAATTTTTCAATCCATGACCGTTTTATAGATTTATAAAGATGTTACCAAAAGAACGCACATTTTGTATGGTAAAACCTTCTCAAATCACTCTTTTTTTTAAAATTTTTGATTTTGATGAATCATATACCATTGGAAACCTCTATAATTTTACTTTCATATAGGAAAAATGATTTTTCAATCCATGACCATTGTTTAGATCAAAAAGATTTTACCAAAACAATTCACATTTCAATGCGGTAAAACCTTCGCAAATTTTTTTTTAAAAAATTTAATTTTGATGAATCAAAAACCTTTGGAAAGCACTATCAGTTTACTTTTATTGCGGAGAAACGATTTTCGAATCCACGATCCGTGTTTGGAGTTATAAAGATTTTAACAAAACAACGTTGAAATCGTGTGGTAAAATCCTCGCATGTCATTGTTTTATTGAAATTTATAGATTTTGAATATTCAAATACCATTGGAAAGCTCTATATGTTTACATTCATGTAGAAAAAATAATTTTCCAATCCATGGCCCTTTTCTAGATTTATATGGATTTTACCAAAACAATGCACATTTAGTATGGTAAAACTTTCGCAAATCACTTATTTTTTAAAATTTCATATTTTGTGAATCAAATACCGTTGGAAAACTTAATCAGTTTACTTGCATTGAGACATAACAATATTCCAATCCATGACCCATGTTTAGAGTTATAACGATTTTAGCAAAACAACGCAGAAATCGTGTGGTGAAACCTTCGCAAATCACTGATGTATTGAAATTTATAGATTTGATTGTTTAAATACCATTGGAAACCTCTATAAGTTTACTTTTATATAGGAAAAATAATTTTTCCAATCCATGACCCGTGCTTAGAGTTATAACGATTTTAGCAAAACAACGCAGAAATTGTGAGGTATTCCTTCTCAAATCATTGATTTTTTAAAATTTATAGATTTTGATGATTCAAATACCATTGGAAAGCTGTATATGTTTACTTTCATATATAAAAAAATAATTTTCCAATCCCTGACCCATTTATAGATTTACAAGGAATTTACCAAAACAACCCGCATTTCGTATGTTAAAACCTTCGCAAATCACTTGTTTTTAAAAAAATTTGATTTTGATGAATCAATTACCGTTGGAAAGCTCTATTAGTTTACTTTCATTGAGAAAAACAATTTTCAAATCAATGACCCATGTTTGGAGTTATAAAGATTTTAGCAAAACAACGCAGAAATCGTGTGGAAAAACTTTCGCAAATCACCGATTTTTTGAAATTTATAGATTTTGATTATTCAAATACCATTGGAAAGCACTATAAGTTTAATTTCATATAGAAAAAATGATTTTTCACTCCATGACCGTTTTATAGATTTGTAAAGATGTTACCAAAAGAACGCACATTTTGCATGGTAAAACCTTATCAAATCACTCTTTTTTTAAAATTTTTGATTTTGATGAATCATATACCATTGGAAACCTCTATAATTTTACTTTCATATAGGAAAAATGATTTTTCAATCCATGACTTTTGTTTAGATCTAAAAGGATTTTACCAAAACAATGCACATTTTGCATGGTAAAACCTTCCCAAATCACTCGTTTTTTAAAAAATTTGATTTTGATGAATCGATTACAGTTGGAAAGCTCTATTAGTTTACTTTCATTTAGTAAAACGATTTTCAAATCAATGAACCATGTTTGGAGTTATAAAGATTTTAGCAAAACAACGCAGAATCGTGTGGAAAAACTTTCTCAAATCACCGATTTTTTGAAATTTATAGATTTTGATGATTCAACTACCATTGGAAAGCACTATAAGTGTACTTTCATATAGAAAATTTATAGATTTTGATGATTCAAATACCATTGGAAAGCTGTATATGTTTACTTTCATATATAAAAAAATAATTTTCCAATCTCTGACCCATTTATAGATTTACAAGGAATTTACCAAAACAACCCGCATTTCGTATGTTGAAACCTTCGCAAATCACTTGTTTTTAAAAAAATTTGATTTTGATGAATCAATTGCCGTTGGAAAGCTCTCTTAGTTTACTTTCATTGAGAAAAACAATTTTCAAATCAATGACCCAAGTTTGGAGTTATAAAGATATGAGCAAAACAACGCAGAAATCGTGTGGAAAAACTTTTGCAAATCACCGATTTTTTTGAAATTTATAGATTTTGACTATTCAAATACCATTGGAAAGCTCTATTAGTTTACTTTCATATAGAAAAATGATTTTTCAATACATGACCGTTTTATAGATTTATAAAGATGTTTCCAAAAGAACGCATTTTTTTGTATGGTAAAACCTTCTCAAATCACTCTTTTTTTTAAATTTTTGATTTTGATGAATCATATACCATTGGAAACCTCTATAATTTTACTTTCATATAGGAAAAATGATTTTTCAATCCATGAATTTTGTTTAGATCTAAAAGGATTTTACCAAAACAATGCACATTTCGTATGGTAAAACCTTCGCAAATCACTCATTTTTTAAAATTTTGATTTTGATGAATCAATTACGGTTGGAAAGATCTATTAGTTTACTTTGATTGAGAAAAAAAAATTTCAAATCAATGACCCACGTTTGGAGTTATAAAGATTTTAGCAAAACAACGCAGAAATCGTGTGGAAAAACTTTCGCAAATCACCGATTTTTTGAAATTTATAGATTTTGATGATTCAAATACCATTGGAAAGCTGTATATGTTTACTTTCATATATAAAAAATAATTTTCCAATCCCTGACCCATTTATAGATTTACAAGGAATTTACCAAAACAACCCGCATTTCGTATGTTAAAACCTTCGCAAATCACTTGTTTTTAAAAAACGTTGATTTTGATGAATCAATTACCGTTGGAAAGCTCTATTAGTTAACTTTCATTGAGAAAAACAATTTTCAAATCAATGACCCATGTTTGGTGTTATAAAGATTTTAGAAAAACAACGCAGAAATCATGTGGAAAAACTTTCGTAAATCACCGATTTTTTGAAATTTATAGATTTTGATTATTCAAATACCATTGGAAAGCACTATAAGTTTACTTTCATATAGAAAAAAATGATTTTTCAATCCATGACCGTTTTATAGATTTATAAAGATGTTACCAAAAGAACGCACATTTTGTATGGTAAAACCTTCTCAAATCACTCTTTCTTTAAAATTTTTGATTTTGATGAATCATATACCATTGGAAACGTCTATAATTTTACTTTCATATAGGAAAAATGATTTTTCAATCCATGACTTTTGTTTAGATCTAAAAGGATTTTACCAAAACAATGCACATTTCGTATGGTAAAACCTTCGCAAATCACTTGTTTTTTAAAAAATTTGATTTTGATGAATCAATTACCGTTGGAAAGCTCTATTAGTTTACTTTCATTGAGAAAACAATTTTCAAATCAATGACCCATGTTTGGAGTTATAAAGATTTGAGCAAAACAACGCAGTAAATCGTGTGGAAAAACTTTTGCAAATCACCGATTTTTGAAATTTATAGATTTTGACTATTCAAATACCATTGGAAAGTTCTATTAGTTTACTTTCATATAGAAAAATGATTTTTCAATACATGACCGTTTTATAGATTTATAAAGATGTTTCCAAAAGAACGCACATTTTGTATGGTAAAACCTTCTCAAATCACTCTTTTTTTTTAATTTTTGATTTTGATGAATCATATACCATTGGAAACCTCTATAATTTTACTTTCATATAGGAAAAATGATTTTTCAATCCATGAATTTTGTTTAGATCTAAAAGGATTTTACCAAAACAATGCACATTTCGTATGGTAAAACCTTCGCAAATCACTCATTTTTTTAAAATTTTGATTTTGATGAATCAATTACGGTTGGAAAGATCTATTAGTTTACTTTGATTGAGAAAAAAAATTTCAAATCAATGACCCATGTTTGGAGTTATAAAGATTTTAGCAAAACAACGCAGAAATCGTGTGGAAAAACTTTCGCAAATCACCGATTTTTTGAAATTTATAGATTTTGATGATTCAAATACCATTGGAAAGCTGTATATGTTTACTTTCATATATAAAAAAATAATTTTCCAATCCCTGACCCATTTATAGATTTACAAGGAATTTACCAAAACAACCCGCATTTCGTATGTTAAAACCTTCGCAAATCACTTGTTTTTAAAAACCTTTGATTTTGATGAATCAATTACCGTTGGAAAGCTCTATTAGTTAACTTTCATTGAGAAAAACAATTTTCAAATCAATGACCCATGTTTGGAGTTATAAAGATTTTAGAAAAACAACCTTGAAATCGTGTGGAAAAACTTTCGTAAATCACCGATTTTTTGAAATTTATAGATTTTGATTATTCAAATACCATTGGAAAGCACTATAAGTTTACTTTCATATAGAAAAAAATGATTTTTCAATCCATGACCGTTTTATAGATTTATAAAGATGCTACCAAAAGAACGCACATTTTGTATGGTAAAACCTTCTCAAATCACTCTTTCTTTAAAATTTTTGATTTTGATTAATCATATACCATTGGAAACCTCTATAATTTTACTTTCATATAGGAAAATGATTTTCAATCCATGACTTTTGTTTAGATCTAAAAGGATTTTACCAAAACAATGCACATTTCGTATGGTAAAACCTTCGCAAATCACTTGTTTTTTAAAAAATTTGATTTTGATGAATCAATTACCGTTGGAAAGCTCTATTAGTTTACTTTCATTGAGAAAAACAATTTTCAAATCAATGACCCATGTTTGGAGTTATAAAGATTTGAGCAAAACAACGCAGAAATCGTGTGGAAAAACTTTTGCAAATCACCGATTTTTGAAATTTATAGATTTTGACTATTCAAATACCATTGAAAGCTCTATTAGTTTACTTTCATATAGAAAAAATGATTTTTCAATCCATGACCGTTTTATAGATTTATAAAGATGTTTCCAAAAGAACGCACATTTTGTATGGTAAAACCTTCTCAAATCACTCTTTTTTTAATTTTTGATTTTGATGAATCATATACCATTGGAAACCTCTATAATTTTACTTTCATATAGGAAAAATGATTTTCAATCCATGACTTTTGTTTAGATCTAAAAGGATTTTACCAAAACAATGCACATTTCGTATGGTAAAACCTTCGTAAATCACTCATTTTTTAAAAAATTTGATTTTGATGAATCAATTACGGTTGGAAAGCTCTATTAGTTTACTTTGATTGAGAAAAACAATTTTCAAATCAATGACCCATGTTTGGAGTTATAAAGATTTTAGCAAAACAACGCAGAAATCGTGTGGAAAAACTTTCGCAAATCACCGATTTTTTGAAATTTATAGATTTTGATGATTCAAATACCATTGGAAAGCTGTATATGTTTACTTTCATATATAAAAAAATAATTTTCCAATCCCTGACCCATTTATAGATTTACAAGGAATTTACCAAAACAACTCAGATTTCAGATGTTAAAACCTTCGCAAATCACTTGTTTTTAAAAACTTTGATTTTGATGAATCAATTACCGTTGAAAGCTCTATTAGTTAACTTTCATTGAGAAAAACAATTTTAAATCAATGACCCATGTTTGGTGTTATAAAGATTTTAGAAAAACAACGCAGAAATCGTGTGGAAAAACTTTCGTAAATCACCGATTTTTTGAAATTTATAGATTTTGATTATTCAAATACCATTGGAAAGCACTATAAGTTTACTTTCATATAGAAAAAAATGATTTTTCAATCCATGACCGTTTTATAGATTTATAAAGATGTTACCAAAAGAACGCACATTTTGTATGGTAAAACTTTCTCAAATCACTCTTTCTTTAAAATTTTTGATTTTGATTAATCATATACCATTGGAAACCTCTATAATTTTACTTTCATATAGGAAAAATGATTTTTCAATCCATGACTTTTGTTTAGATCTAAAAGGATTTTACCAAAACAATGCACATTTCGTATGGTAAAACCTTCGCAAATCACTTGTTTTTTAAAAAATTTGATTTTGATGAATCAATTACCGTTGGAAAGCTCTATTAGTTTACTTTCATTGAGAAAAACAATTTTCAAATCAATGACCCATGTTTGGAGTTATAAAGATTTGAGCAAAACAACGCAGAAATCGTGTGGAAAAACTTTTGCAAATCACCGATTTTTTGAAATTTATAGATTTTGACTATTCAAATACCATTGGAAAGCTCTATTAGTTTACTTTCATATAGAAAAAATGATTTTTCAATCCATGACCGTTTTATAGATTTATAAAGATGTTTCCAAAAGAACGCACATTTTGTATGGTAAAACCTTCTCAAATCACTCTTTTTTTAAAATTTTTGATTTTGATGAATCATATACCATTGGAAACCTCTATAATTTTACTTTCATATAGGAAAAATGATTTTTCAATCCATGACTTTTGTTTAGATCTAAAAGGATTTTACCAAAACAATGCACATTTCAGTATGGTAAAACCTTCGCAAATCACTCATTTTCAAAAATTTGATTTTGATGAATCAATTACTTGTTGGAAAGCTCTATTAGTTTACTTTGATTGAGAAAACAATTTTCAA
Organism: Forsythia suspensa; assembly: GCA_023638005.1. Lineage (NCBI taxonomy): Eukaryota > Viridiplantae > Streptophyta > Magnoliopsida > Lamiales > Oleaceae > Forsythia > Forsythia suspensa. Next base: position 476,643 of record CM042670.1, read on the forward strand.
ATCAATGACCCATATTTGGAGTTATAAAGATTTTAGCAAAACAACGCAGAAATCGTGTGGAAAAACTTTCGCAAATCACCGATTTTTTGAAATTTATAGATTTTGATGATTCAAATACCATTGGAAAGCTGTATATGTTTACTTTCATATATAAAAAAATAATTTTCCAATCCCTGACCCATTTATCGACTTACAAGGAATTTACCAAAACAACCCGCATTTCGTATGTTATAAGCTTCGCAAATCACTTGTTTTTAAAAAAATTTTATTTTGATGAATCAATTACCGTTGGAAAGCTCTATTAGTTAACTTTCATTGAGAAAAACAATTTTCAAATCAATGATCTATGTTTGGAGTTATAAAGATTTTAGCAAAACAACGCAGAAATCGTGTGGAAAAACTTTCGTAAATCACCGATTTTTTGAAATTTATAGGTTTTGATTATTCAAATACCATTGGAAAGCACTATAAGTTTACTTTCATATAGAAAAAAAATGATTTTTCAATCCATGACCGTTTTATAGATTTATAAAGATGTTACCAAAAGAACGCACATTTTGTATGGTAAAACCTTCTCAAATCACTCTTTCATTAAAATTTTGATTTTGATTAATCATATACCATTGGAAACCTCTATAATTTTACTTTCATATAGGAAAATGATTTTTCAATCCATGACTTTTGTTTAGATCTAAAAGGATTTTACCAAAACAATGCACATTTCGTATGGTAAAACCTTCGCAAATCACTTGTTTTTAAAAATTTGATTTTGAAAATCAATTACCGTTGGAAAGCTCTATTAGTTTACTTTCACTGAGAAAAACAATTTTCAAATCAATGACCCATGTTTGGAGTTATAAAGATTTTAGCAAAACAACGCAGAAATCGTGTGGAAAAACTTTTGCAAATCACCGATTTTTTGAAATTTATAGATTTTGACTATTCAAATACCATTGGAAATCTCTATTAGTTTACTTTCATATAGAAAAAATGATTTTTCAATCCATGACCGTTTTATAGATTTATAAAGATGTTTCCAAAAGAACGCACATTTTGTATGGTAAAACCTTCTCAAATCACTCTTTTTTTTTAAATTTTTGATTTTGATGAATCATATACCATTGGAAACCTCTATAATTTTACTTTCATATAGGAAAAATGATTTTTCAATCCATGACTTTTGTTTAGATCTAAAAGGATTTTACCAAAACAATGCACATTTCGTATGGTAAAACCTTCGCAAATCACTCATTTTTTAAAAAATTTGATTTTGATGAATCAATTACGGTTGGAAAGCTCTATTAGTTTACTTTGATTGAGAAAAACAATTTTCAAATCAATGACCCATGTTTGGAGTTATAAAGATTTTAGCAAAACAACGCAGAAATCGTGTGGAAAAACTTTCGCAAATCACCGATTTTTTGAAATTTATAGATTTTGATGATTCAAATACCATTGGAAAGCTGTATATGTTTACTTTCATATATAAAAAAATAATTTTCCAATCCCTGACCCATTTATAGATATACAAGGAATTTACCAAACAACCCGCATTTCAGTATGTTAAAACCTTCAGAATCACTTGTTTTTAAAAAATTTTATTTTGATGAATCAATTACCGTTGGAAAGCTCTATTAGTTAACTTTCATTGAGAAAAACAATTTTCAAATCAATGACCCATGTTTGGAGTTATAAAGATTTTAGCAAAACAACGCAGAAATCGTGTGGAAAAACTTTCGTAAATCACCGATTTTTTGAAATTTATAGATTTTGATTATTCAAATACCGTTGGAAAGCACTATAAGTTTACTTTCATATAGAAAAAAATGATTTTTCAATCCATGACCGTTTTATAGATTTATAAAGATGTTACCAAAAGAACGCACATTTTGTATGGTAAAACCTTCTCAAATCACTCTTTCTTTAAAATTTTTGATTTTGATGAATCATATACCATTGGAAACCTCTATAATTTTACTTTCATATAGGAAAAATGATTTTTCAATCCATGACTTTTGTTTGGATCTAAAAGGATGTTACCAAAACAATACACATTTATTATGGTAAAACCTTCGCAAATCACTTGTTTTTTAAAAAATTTGATTTTGATGAATCAATTACCGTTGGAAAGCTCTATTAGTTTACTTTCATTGAGAAAACAATTTTCAAATCAATGACCCATGTTTGGAGTTATAAAGATTTGAGCAAAACAACGCAGTAAATCGTGTGGAAAAACTTTTTGCAAATCACCGATTTTTTTGAAATTTATAGATTTTGACTATTCAAATACCATTGGAAAGCTCTATTAGTTTACTTTCATATAGAAAAATGATTTTTGAATCCATGACCGTTTTATAGATTTATAAAGATGTTTCCAAAAGAACGCACATTTTGTATGGTAAAACCTTCTCAAATCACTCTTTTTTTTAAATTTTTGATTTTGATGAATCATATACCATTGGAAACCTCTATAATTTTACTTTCATATAAGAAAAATGATTTTTCAATCCATGACTATTGTTTAGATCTAAAAGGATTTTACCAAAACAATGCACATTTCGTATGGTAAAACCTTTGTAAATCACTCATTTTTTAAAAAATTTGATTTTGATGAATCAATTACGGTTGGAAAGCTCTATTAGTTTACTTTGATTGAGAAAAACAAATTTCAAATCAATGACCCATGTTTGGAGTTATAAAGATTTTAGCAAAACAACGCTAAATCGTGTGGAAAAACTTTCGCAAAATCACCGATTTTTTGAAATTTATAGATTTAGATGATTCAAATACCATTGGAAAGCTGTATATGTTTACTTTCATATATAAAAAATAATTTTCCAATCCCGACCCATTTATAGATTTACAAGGAATTTACCAAAACAACCCGCATTTCAGTATGTTAAAACCTTCAAAAAACACTTGTTTTTAGAAAACTTTGATTTTGATGAATCAATTACCGTTGAAAGCTCTATTAGTTAACTTTCATTGAGAAAACAATTTTCAAATCAATGACCCATGTTTGGAGTTATAAAGATTTTAGCAAAACAACGCAAAAATCGTGTGGAAAAACTTTCGTAAATCACCGATTTTTTGAAATTTATAGATTTTGATTATTCAAATACCATTGGAAAGCACTATAAGTTTACTTTCATATAGACAAAATTGATTTTTCAATCCATGACCGTTTTATAGATTTATAAAGATGTTACCAAAAGAACGCACATTTTGTATGGTAAAACCTTCTCAAATCACTCTTTCTTTAAAATTTTTGATTTTGATGAATCATATACCATTGGAAACCTCGATAATTTTACTTTCATATAGGAAAATGATTTTTCAATCCATGACTTTTGTTTAGATCTAAAAGGATTTTACCAAAACAATGCACATTTCGTATGGTAAAACCTTCGCAAAATCACTTGTTTTTAAAAATTTGATTTTGATGAATCAATTACCGTTGGAAAGCTCTATTAGTTTACTTTCATTGAGAAAAATAATTTTCAAATCAATGACCCATGTTTGGAGTTATAAAGATTTGAGCAAAACAACGCAGAAATCGTGTGGAAAAACTTTTGCAAATCACCGATTTTTTTGAAATTTATAGATTTTGACTGCTTCAAATACCATTGGAAAGCTCTATTAGTTTACTTTCATATAGAAAAAATGATTTTTCAATCCATGAGCGTTTATAGATTTATAAAGATGTTTCCAAAAGAACGCACATTTTGTATGGTAAAACCTTCTCAAATCACTATTTTTTTATAAATTTTTGATTTTGATGAATCATATACCATTGGAAACCTCTATAATTTTACTTTCATATAGGAAAAATGATTTTTCAATCCATGACTTTTGTTTAGATCTAAAAGGATTTTACCAAAACAATGCACATTTCGTATGGTAAAACCTTCGTAAATCACTCATTTTTTAAAAAAATTGATTTTGATGAATCAATTACGGTTGGAAAGCTCTATTAGTTTACTTTGATTGAGAAAAACAATTTTCAAATCAATGACCCATGTTTGGAAGTATAAGGATTTTAGCAAAACAACGCAGAAATCGTGTGGAAAAACTTTCGCAAATCACCGATTTTTTGAAATTTATAGATTTTGATGATTCAAATACCATTGGAAAGCTGTATATGTTTACTTTCATATATAAAAAAATAATTTTCCAATCCATGACCCATTTATAGATTTACAAGGAATTTACCAAAACAACCCGCATTTCGTATGTTAAAACCTTCGCAAATCACTTGTTTTTAAAAAACTTTGATTTTGATGAATCGATTACCGTTGGAAAGCTCTATTAGTTAACTTTCATTGAGAAAAACAATTTTCAAATCAATGACCCATGTATGGAGTTATAAAGATTTTATCAAAACAACGCAAATCGTGTGGAAAACTTTCAGTAAATCACCGATTTTTGAAATTTATAGATTTTGATGATTCAAATACCATTGGAAAGCTGTATATGTTTACTTTCATATATAAAAAATAATTTTCCAATCCACGACCCATTTATAGATTTACAAGGAATTTACCAAAACAACCCCGCATTTCGTATGTTAAAACCTTCGCAAATCACTTGTTTTTAAAAACATTGATTTTGATGAATCGATTACCGTTGGAAAGCTCTATTAGTTAACTTTCATTGAGAAAAACAATTTTCAAATCAATGACCCATGTATGGAGTTATAAAGATTTTATCAAAACAACGCAGAAATCGTGTGGAAAAACTTTCGTAAATCACCGATTTTTTGAAATTTATAGATTTTGATTATTCAAATACCATTGGAAAGCACTATAAGTTTACTTTCATATAGAAAAAAATGATTTTTCAATCCATGACCGTTTTATAGATTTATAAAGATGTTTCCAAAAGAACGCACATTTTGTATGGTAAAACCTTCTCAAATCACTCTTTTTTTATAAATTTTTGATTTTGATGAATCATATACCATTGGGAACCTCAATAATTTTACTTTCATATAGGAAAAATGATTTTTCAATCCATGACTTTTGTTTAGATCTAAAAGTTTTACCAAAACAATGCACATTTCGTATGGTAAAACCTTCAAAAATCACTTGTTTTTAAAAATTTGATTTTGATGAATCAATTACCGTTGGAAAGCTCTATTAGTTAACTTTCATTGAGAAAAACAATTTTCAAATCAATGACCCATGTTTGGAGTTATAAAGATTTTAGAAAAACAACGCAGAAATCGTGTGGAAAAACTTTCGTAAATCACTGATTTTTGAAATTTATAGATTTTGATTATTAAAATACCATTGCAAAGCACTATAAGTTTACTTTCATATAGAAAAAAATGATTTTTCAATCCATGACCATTTTATAGATTTATAAAGAAGTTACCAAAAGAACGCACATTTTGTATGGTAAAACCTTCTCAAATCACTCTTTCTTTAAAATTTTTGATTTTGATGAATCATATACCATTGGAAACCTCTATAATTTTACTTTCATATAGGAAAAATGATTTTTCAATCCATGACTTTTGTTTAGATCTAAAAGGATTTTACCAAAACAATGCACATTTCGTATGGTAAAACCTTCAGAAATCACTCATTTTTAAAAAAATTGATTTTGATGAATCAATTATGGTTGGAAAGCTCTATTAGTTTACTTTGATTGAGAAAACAATTTTCAAATCAATGACCCATGTTTGGAAGTATAAGGATTTTAGCAAAACAACGCAAAATCGTGTGGAAAAACTTTCGCAAATCACCCATTTTTTGAAATTTATAGATTTTGATGATTCAAATACCATTGGAAAGCTGTATATGTTTACTTTCATATATAAAAAAATAATTTTCCAATCCCTGACCCATTTATAGATTTACAAGGAATTTACCAAAACAACCCGCATTTCGTATGTTAAAACCTTCGCAAATCACTTGTTTTTAAAAACTTTGATTTTGATGAATCGATTACCGTTGGAAAGCTCTATTAGTTAACTTTCATTGAGAAAAACAATTTTCAAATCAATGACCCATGTATGGAGTTATAAAGATTTTATCAAAACAACGCAGAAATCGTGTGGAAAAACTTTCGTAAATCACCGATTTTTTGAAATTTATAGATTTTGATGATTCAAATACCATTGGAAAGCTGTATATATTTTACTTTCATATATAAAAATAATTTTCCAATCCACGACCCATTTATAGATTTACAAGGAATTTACCAAAACAACCCGCATTTTTCAGATGTTAAAACCTTCGCAAATCACTTGTTTTTAAAAACATTGATTTTGATGAATCGATTACCGTTGGAAAGCTCTATTAGTTAACTTTCATTGAGAAAACAATTTTCAAATCAATGACCCATGTATGGAGTTATAAAGATTTTATCAAAACAACGCAGAAATCGTGTGGAAAACTTTCGTAAATCACCGATTTTTGAAATTTATAGATTTTGATTATTCAAATACCATTGGAAAGCACTATAAGTTTACTTTCATATAGAAAAATGATTTTTCAATCCATGACCGTTTTATAGATTTATAAAGATGTTTCCAAAAGAACGCACATTTTGTATGGTAAAACCTTCTCAAATCACTCTTTTTTATAAATTTTTGATTTTGATGAATCATATACCATTGGGAACCTCAATAATTTTACTTTCATATAGGAAAAATGATTTTTCAATCCATGACTTTTGTTTAGATCTAAAAGGATTTTACCAAAACAATGCACATTTCGTATGGTAAAACCTTCGCAAATCACTTGTTTTTTAAAAAATTTGATTTTGATGAATCAATTACCGTTGGAAAGCTCTATTAGTTAACTTTCATTGAGAAAAACAATTTTCAAATCAATGACCCATGTTTGGAGTTATAAAGATTTTAGAAAAACAACGCAGAAATCGTGTGGAAAAACTTTCGTAAATCACCGATTTTTTGAAATTTATAGATTTTGATTATTCAAATACCATTGGAAAGCACTATAAGTTTACTTTCATATAGAAAAAAATGATTTTTCAATCCATGACCGTTTTATAGATTTATAAAGAAGTTACCAAAAGAACGCACATTTTGTATGGTAAAACCTTCTCAAATCACTCTTTTTTTATAAATTTTTGATTTTGATGAATCATATACCATTGGAAACCTCTATAATTTTACTTTCATATAGGAAAAATGATTTTTCAATCCATGACTTTTGTTTAGATCTAAAAGGATTTTACCAAAACAATGCACATTTCGTGTGGTAAAACCTTCAGAATCACTCATTTTTTAAAAAATTGATTTTGATGAATCAATTACGGTTGGAAAGCTCTATTAGTTTACTTTGATTGAGAAAAACAATTTTCAAATCAATGACCCATGTTTGGAAGTATAAGGATTTTAGCAAAACAACGCAGTAAATCGTGTGGAAAACTTTCGCAAATCACCGATTTTTTGAAATTTATAGATTTTGATGATTCAAATACCATTGGAAAGCTGTATATGTTTACTTTCATATATAAAAATAATTTTCCAATCCCTGACCCATTTATAGATTTACAAAGGAATTTAGCAAAACAACCCGCATTTTCGTATGTTAAAAACCTTCGCAAATCACTTGTTTTATAAAACTTTGATTTTGATGAATCGATTACCGTTGGAAAGCTCTATTAGTTAACTTTCATTGAGAAAAACAATTTTCAAATCAATGACCCATGTATGGAGTTATAAAGATTGTATCAAAACAACGCAAAATCGTGTGGAAAAACTTTCAGAAATCACCGATTTTTGAAATTTATAGATTTTGATGATTCAAATACCATTGGAAAGCTGTATATGTTTACTTTCATATATAAAAATAATTTTCCAATCCCCCGACCCATTTATAGATTTACAAGGAATTTACCAAAACAACCCGCATTTCGTGATATGTTAAAACCTTCGCCAAATCACTTGTTTTTAAAAACTTTGATTTTGATGAATCGATTACCGTTGGAAAGCTCTATTAGTTAACTTTCATTGAGAAAAACAATTTTCAAATCAATGACCCATGTATGGAGTTATAAAGATTTTATCAAAACAACGCAGAAATCGTGTGGAAAAACTTTCGTAAATCACCGATTTTTTGAAATTTATAGATTTTGATTATTCAAATATCATTGGAAAGCACTATAAGTTTACTTTCATATAGAAAAAAATGATTTTTCAATCCATGACCGTTTTATAGATTTATAAAGATGTTTCCAAAAGAACGCACATTTTGTATGGTAAAACCTTCTCAAATCACTCTTTTTTTATAAATTTTTTATTTTGATGAATCATATACCATTGGGAACCTCTATAATTTTACTTTCATATAGGAAAAATGATTTTTCAATCCATGACTTTTGTTTAGATCTAAAAGGATTTTACCAAAACAATGCACATTTCGTATGGTAAAACCTTCATAAATCACTTGTTTTTTAAAAAATTTGATTTTGATGAATCAATTACCGTTGGAAAGCTCTATTAGTTAACTTTCATTGAGAAAAACAATTTTCAAATCAATGACCCATGTTTGGAGTTATAAAGATTTTAGAAAAACAACGCAGAAATCGTGTGGAAAAACTTTCGTAAATTACCGATTTTTTGAAATTTATGGATTTTGATTATTCAAATACCATTGGAAAGCACTATAAGTTTACTTTCATATAGAAAAAAATGATTTTTCAATCCATGACCGTTTTATAGATTTATAAAGAAGTTACCAAAAGAACGCACATTTTGTATGGTAAAACCTTCTCAAATCACTCTTTCTTTAAAATTTTTGATTTTGATGAATCATATACCATTGGAAACCTCTATAATTTTACTTTCATATAGGAAAAATGATTTTTCAATCCATGACTTCTGTTTAGATATAAAAGGATTTTACCAAAACAATGCACATTTCATGGTAAAACCTTCGCAAATCACTTGTTTTTTAAAAATTTGATTTTGATGAATCAATTACCATTGGAAAGCTCTATTAGTTTACTTTCATTGAGAAAAACAATTTTCAAATCAATGACCCATGTTTGGAGTTATAAAGATTTGAGCAAAACAACGCAGTAAATCGTGTGGAAAAACATTTGCAAATCACCAATTTTTGAAATTTATAGATTTTGATTATTCAAATACCATTGAAAAGCTCTATTAGTTTACTTTCATATAGAAAAAATGATTTTTCAATCCATGACCGTTTTATAGATTTATAAAGATGTTTCCAAAAGAACGCACATTTTGTATGGTAAAACCTTCTCAAATCACTCTTTTTTTTTATAAAATTTTGATTTTGATGAATCATATACCATTGGAAACCTCTATAATTTTACTTTCATATAGGAAAATGATTTTTCAATCCATGACTTTTGTTTAGTTCTAAAAGGATTTTACCAAAACAATGCACATTTCGTATGGTAAAACCTTCATAAATCACTTGTTTTTTAAAAATTTGATTTTGATGAATCAATTACCATTGAAAGCTCTATTAGTTTACTTTCATTGAGAAAAACAATTTTCAAATCAATGACCCATGTTTGGAGTTATAAAGATTTGTGCAAAACAACGCATGAAATCGTGTGGAAAAACTTTTGCAAATCACCGATTTTTGAAATTTATAGATTTTGACTATTCAAATACCATTGGAAAGCTCTATTAGTTTACTTTCATATAGAAAAAAATGATTTTTCAATCCATGACCGTTTTATAGATTTATAAAGAAGTTACCAAAAGAACGCATTTTTGTATGGTAAAACCTTCTCAAATCACTCTTTCTTTAAAATTTTGATTTTGATGAATCATATACCATTGGAAACCTCTATAATTTTACTTTCATATAGGAAAATGATTTTTCAATCCATGACTTCTGTTTAGATATAAAAGTTTTACCAAAACAATGCACATTTCGTATGGTAAAACCTTCGCAAATCACTTGTTTTTTAAAAATTTGATTTTGATGAATCAATTACCATTGAAAGCTCTATTAGTTTACTTTCATTGAGAAAAACAATTTTCAAATCAATGACCCATGTTTGGAGTTATAAAGATTTGAGCAAAACAACGCAGAAATCGTGTGGAAAAACATTTGCAAATCACCAATTTTTGAAATTTATATATTTTGATTATTCAAATACCATTGGAAAGCTCTATTAGTTTACTTTCATATAGAAAAAATGATTTTTCAATCCATGACCGTTTTATAGATTTATAAAGATGTTTCAAAAGAACGCACATTTTGTATGGTAAAACCTTCTCAAATCACTCTTTTTTTTATAAATTTTTGATTTTGATGAATCATATACCATAGGAAACCTCTATAATTTTACTTTCATATAGGAAAAATGATTTTTCAATCCATGACTTTTGTTTAGATCTAAAAGTTTTACCAAAACAATGCACATTTCGTATGGTAAAACCTTCGCAAATCACTTGTTTTTTAAAAATTTGATTTTGATGAATCAATTACCATTGGAAAGCTCTATTAGTTTACTTTCATTGAGAAAACAATTTTCAAATCAATGACCCATGTTTGGAGTTATAAAGATTTGA
>CM042670.1:487279-505167 GCA_023638005.1 Forsythia suspensa
TTGATTTCAAATTCCAATAAATTCACCTTAAAACGAGTCTTCAATTATTTGTTCTTTGTTTCATGTGTCCGCTGCATCAATTATACTACGAATTGAATAAAAAAAACATAGATTAAATTTGGTTCAAAACAATGTATATGGAGTTGAATAAAGTGTATGCTTCGAATGTATACTATTCATATAATTGGATATTTGGATTAACCTTTCTCATTTTGTCTTATTTAATGTACACAAGTTGAGTTGTCTAAGTTAATATTTACATATGAAAATAGTATTAACAAAATTATAAACAATAATATTTGAATTTACCTTCAAAATCCAATATTAGGAAAATTATAGACTTGAAACTTGCAAATATCCTCTTAATTAAAAGGTTATGGACCTTTGCTGGAAATGGTTATGATAAAATACGTATTACTAACAATTTTGTTGAGTTCAACATACTAAACAAGAATTTCACAGCTCATATATTCATGCTACAATATGTTCTTTCAATCATGAAAGTCGAACAATTTCTTATTTTGTGATAGAAGATAGAAACTATAAAACACCAAACATCAATTTCACAATTTCTTAACATGATGCACAAATTCCGCATCCAAACATTATTTGCATATAGAATCACATACATGTTTATTTGGACAGGTTAGAATCAATGTGAAAATAAAATTTCTTTATCTTATCGTTACAAAGACTAGTGACAATAGACAAATTAAAGTAAGATTTTGAATGGTTAGCAAGGCAAGGGACCTTGTTTCTTAATGAAATGAATTATTTGATAAGTACTATAATAATTTTTATAAATAGTAGTTGAACAAAACTTTTTTTTAATTCAACACATCATCGCATCCCCAAGTATGGTTGTCAAGCCTCTACCAGGAAATGATGGGGGAGTTCAGATACCCCAACCATATAAGAGGGGGGCATAAAACCTAACCTCTATCATAAAAGTTAAAGCAGCCAAATAAATGAATAAATAATAAAGAAATAAATAATAAGGTACTACATCCTAGATAAATAGTCCTAAAAAATCTATAAACCCCAACCGTAGGGAATCCCATCTCTATCAATCTGAACAAAGCTAAAGTAACGCCGTGGTAAGTTCGAGCGATGTACTTGAAATAACAACGACGATTCCAACCCCTGAAGCAAGTAAGTTGACTACATGGTTGCCCTTACGATAAATATGAGAAATAGCATGACGGTCGAAGGTAAGGAGATGTCTTATGTGGCGAAGAGTGGCCTGAATAGACCAAGGTCATCCACTTCCGGTGATGTAGTGAATGACCAAAGTAGAGTCGACTAAATCCATAAATCTGAGAGTACATTCTTCCGAGCCGTAATGATGCCGTCAAGAATAGCCACGAGCTCGGCTTCGAGAATAGGACACTCATCATATGAAGAGAGGAAGGCGTGAACACACCGGCCGATGAATCCTAATAATCCCCCCACACTCGCAAATCAATCTTGACGCATCCATCGTTGTTGACCTTGTAAGATACCCTTTGGTGAAGTACGCTAATAAACCAAAATAGGAGGAAGAAGAGATGGAGTAGTAAGAGAGATACCAAAAAGAGGAGCAATATCCATATCTCCTCACCAACATAAAGATGTCTTGGTACTTTGCATCATTCCTCATGATTCAAATAAACCAGATAATCAAAGCAGGAACGATCGATGCGAATATGACCCGCCTAACAAATTGACCCGAGAAGCACCAAGATCGAAAGTGTTAATGAAAACTCTCCATCGATCGAAAAGTTATATGGAAAATGTCAAAATAGCGTCAAACACAGTCGCAATACAACTATCAATAAATAAATGTTGAATAGTCTCAATAGTCGAGCAACACTGATAACGAGAAGTCATATGACTCCCAATCCGCCTCTGGATCGCAACATCAATTGGGATAAGACCCTGCCATAGTCTCCAAGCAGGAAGAAAGAGACGGTCGTCGGAATAATAGAACTCCAAATCATGCTATATCTGACTTGAATAGTATGCCCCATACGAACTAGTTGCAATGCAAACTTGGTAGCAAATCTACCATCCAAAGTATCCTTCCACATAAGGTAAGTGTGATGTTATGTTGACCAAAAGTAATTCTTTTCATATGTTATTTCACAGCTTTGTTTATCTTATGGTCCACATTATGCAAGATATGTTAAAAATGGACCGGAGTTTAGTAGCGCTACGCATGAGAATTTGGTACCATCTAAGTTCGGTCCAATTTTCGGGTCTTCCTATGCAAGTATGATTTTTCCGTTGAAATACATATACAAGAAAAGAATATTACTCAAAGCGCACTTGTTCTTATAAGTGATATGTTCTCTAATGTAGTCATTCCTACCAAAATGGAAGACTAGTCCATAACCAAGTAATATAGTATACAATAAGTAAACATATAATTTATATAACTTGCAATCTCTATAACAAATTTTTCATAATTTAACATGCATTCATAGAATCATAAGTGACATCCATATCTTGCTACGTCACTATTTTTACAATGTTACAAAAATTTATAATTGTTGTTTCACATAAATAACATGGCATTAAAATGGCTACTATGAACAATTATAAAGCATACAGTATACCTGATTTCAAGAGTCAACATGGAGAATGGCGTAGCGGGTGGTGGTTTTATTTAAATGATCTATATCTAAAAATTATTCTTGATATATATACTATTTTGTGTACGTGCGATGCACGTCAAGTGTTCGTTATGATTTATTTAATAAGTAAAATTGGATAAATATAATTGAAATAATGTATGAAAAAATTGTATAGTGAAGATGGAATACAGAGTTAAATGTAAAGTGTTAATTTAGTAAATAGATTAATAATGTGGCAAGTAATCCTTTTTAACTTTTAAAACATTTTCAAAGAATAGATCTTGATCTATATTAACTCCAACTATATACAGCTTACCAGAGCCACTTGTACAGGCAATGTAAGAAAAGAGTGACGAATCCCTGACTCGAGAAGAAGCGTCTTCTCAGCTCTTTTTAACATCAAAATACTAACCATCGTAATTCTAATATATTAGTGCAGAAGATATATATTTCTAATCAGGGCTGATCTACTCCCACAGTGGAGAGTAGATATGAAGCCCACAGCCTACGTGGCGGGGGTGATTTGGAAAAGGAAAATGCCAACTCGTTCTGTATCATTTAATCACCAAACACCTACCTAACAACAAAAAACCACCCACTCTTATTACATCTATTTCTCTCTTCTCGATTCTCTTTTCCAAATCGGTACCCATGCCCTAGCCGTGAACCACCACCGTCGTCCGTCCTCTGAAAATCAGTCCCGCTGGTCCTCTCTTGCCTTGAACAATAGCGGGAAGCTTCTTTTATTTCACAATTTCACAACCAAACAGCGGTCGCCGGTCCGGTCCTCTTCTTGAACAACAGCGTTCGCTTATTCAACAGTGAATGGCGGTCCTCTCTCGCCTTGAATCAAAGCTGCCGGACCTCTCTCATAGTGAATAGCCTCTCCTCTATCGAAGTGAACAGTGTGCACCTCACGGACCATTTTCACGCAGCGACCTACCGTTTACGGACAGCTCTCTGCGCCATGACCCGGTAACTTATGTTCCCTTATTTTTGCACCGTTTACGGATAGCTCTCTGCGCCTCACGGATTTGTTTTGTGTATTTTACATTCAGTTATAAAAGGGAACATATTTATACTAATATATATCATTTTGTAGGTCAAATGTACCCAACGTACCTGAGAACCAATGTGATTACGATGACTTTCAAGATGTTTGGAGAGAGGACGCTACTTTTACATCATTTGCTTGTAGTTCGAATAGGGATGGAGTAAATTTTACATTTGATTTGTAGTTCGAATAGGGATGGAGTAAATTTTATGTTTGGTTTGTAGTAAATCAACAACCCGCGCGGTTAGATATATGTTTTTCAAACAATGTTGTTTTGTGCATTTCATGGAACAGTCCATGTCGCGTTTTTGTAATATATTTATGTTCAAAATGATTTTAGTGAATGTTGTGGTTTTAGGTTTTCCATGTATAGGTTGTTATTGATTTTTTTTTTTGGTATCATTAAAGTTGATTTTTTATTGGAACAGTTCATTACAGTTTTGTTGTCAAGTGGCGTAGAAAATATTTTTCACAACAATTAATAACAGTCTGCCTGGTACAAACAATTCCATTATTGTGAGCATGATAACAGCCTGATTGGTACACACAAAAGTAGTACATGACTCAATTCCATTAAAATTCAAAAACACAAATTATTGCCCAAAGTTGAGTGTTAGCATTTCACAACAATGAAACCAATAAATTCATTACAAAAAACACAAATACGACGATACAAGAAATCATGAAAATATCCGAGCAATTGTTTCCCCTATTCTATGATGCCGAAGTGAACGATGCGTGTCTTCTAGCTTGCCTACCCTTTCCATTAAGCTCTTGACAAGACACTTCAATTTATCCAAATTTGTACTTGTATGTTCACGTGCTTCGATTGCGATCCAAAATTAGATTCCAACTCGTCGTCCCAATTGAAGCCTCCGCATATGACACCATCCTGCAATAGCATAGTCTAATTCAAGTCAATGAAATTTTACAATCACAAAACTACAATATGAAAAGTCACTTACCTTCACACTATGACATCTCCAATATCGACGATGTGGGTTCCTTTCAGAGTGCGAGGTATGGATCTTCATATACACACCACATCTACATCTAAGTCATGATTGGAGAACATTTCCACTAGAAGAAGACATTGATTCTTACCTATCTGTTATTCGAATGTTACAACGATATCACATAAATACCATTAAATTTCATACGACGTTCAATCTATTATGAATTGACAAATACATTAGAGGCTCAGATCATGTTTTGGAGTACATTGATTAGCACCGCCATGGCTGCAAAACACCAGTTGCCTGAAATTACGGGTTGCAACCCCATTTTCATGCCATCCGGGCTGCCAAGCAAAGATACGAGACTAATTGTGTAGTTGCCGAATTCCAGCAATCATAACAAATCACAAAATCTTATCATCATAGCCCGTTATGGAATTATATTCCAGTTTTCTTGTCCACATTATCAACACATACCGTATCTCCCTCTCTCTCATACATAAATCACAAATCAATGGGTACAATCGAGATGGAGAAAATAGCATTCAGAGAAATCATCACAACTCAAGCAAAGCTTCACCCAAAAAAACGATCACAAATCTTTGGCACATCATTTTCTAACATTAAACAATCAGGATCATATGTCCCAATTTACGCAATCAATTTCAGATTCCAACATTTTCTAAAAAAAAACCCTAACATTTGGCACATCATTGGGTACGATGAAGATTGGCATCAAATTAATTGTTCTCCAATCTGACTATACCCTCAGAACAAGTTACAAAAATAAGTTATCGAGTCACGCAAGCAGAGCTGCTTCGTAAACCAGTGAGGTCTTTGTGTAAAAATGGTCCGTGAGGTGCTTGCTGTTCACTTCGACAGAGGAGAGGCTGTTCACTATGAGAGAGGTCCGAAGGTCCGCGGTTCAAGGTGAGAGAAGACTGGCGTTCGCTGTTGAATAAGCGAACGATGTTGTTCAAAAAGAGGACAGGAACAACGACCGTTGTTTGGTCGTGAAATTGTGAAATAAAAGAAGCTTTCCACTGTTGTTCAAGGCGAGAGAGGATCGATGGGACTGATTTGAGGAGAGGACGGACGGCGGTGGTGGTTTTACGGCTAGGCACGAGCAACCGATTTGGAAAAGAAAATCGGGAGAGAAATTGATCACTTGTTTCACAATAGTGAAGCGACCACTATTCACGACGTGAATAGGTCGTGGACAAGTGATGTGGGTTAAAAAAGAATTTTTAAAAGCTGAAATAATATCAATTATTTTGTAAAGAATCTTTACATCAATGTACATCAAGTCTTTAGCCTTACTAACACGAGGTTTCACTCTTTTTTCCACTTTTTTTCTGGGATACTTTACCATTTTCCATCATCTGATGCGATATTGTGCTGCATCAGTACGAGAATGCACCAACAACATCCTCATCCTCCTCAAAATTGGCCTCGCAATGACTACTTGCCTGCGGAACGTGTTGCTTTGAACTCGATGTTCCACTTGTCAGTTGGCTTAATGCATTCACAAACTGTTTATACGGGCAATCCTTCACCCAGTGTGGCCCCCTGTATAAGAAGCATCCATCTTTTTTAGGAGCAGTACTTGATGTTCTATCTAGAGCCTTTCCTTTGTTCCAGAGGCTATCTTGATTATTATCCTGATAGTTGCTCTAATAGTTATCCTAATAGCCACCATGATGGCCCTTCCACATCGAGATTGGCTATTTACTTGTAGTCAACCTTTTCTAGGTTCCTATTGATAGTCCATCACGCATTCAAAGACTCTCATAATCGTGCTTACATCGCCCACCTACGCCTCCGGAGTTCGGTTCTCGCCCATGGTTTCACCCTTCTATGAAAGTAAAGAGCTTGTCCTTTTAAATGTCTTGGATGTCTATCATATGTCATGAAAAACGTTCACATAGTCCCGAATGGAATCAAGATGTTTAAGTTCTCAGAAGCGCCCGTCGGGCATGATATTCACATTTTCTAGGAAAAGCGTGGTTCGATTGCTTCCTTAAGGAGATCCCACGTATTTAATCGACCCCTGTTGGTCGAATATCGGTATATTTTGTTCTCCACGATGGTTTTGCATCTCCACCCAGATATATGGTAGATGTCGTTACCCTTCTTGCCCCATCTTCAATATTGGCAACAAAAAAGTATTGTTCCATGTTAAACAAGAAGTTCTTAACTTTCTTCGCATCGCGCACCCCACCGTAAGTGTGCAGTTTTGGAATTTTGAGCCTAGGTGCATACTCTTGTGTAGGGGCTTGTCCATTGCCAACTACACGCTGAAGTATTTGCAACTGAAGTCTCATGGCTTCATTTTTTCTCGCAGATCGGGAAGGAGTGCAACAGCATCAGTCATTGTTGTGCACATCATCCGGCTCTTATTCAGTTGGATGTTCAATTCACGGATGTCTACCTCTACTGTGTCGACCTTTTCCTCAAGGGCCTCGACAAGTGTCACATAACCTAGTACTTTGCCCATCGAGTGCATCCAAGCGCTGTTTAGTACTCTTTTTGTGATCCACTACTTGATGATGTGGTTTTACTATAGTTCGGAGGAAGAAAAACCTAAGAGTTACTGACATCCTGCGCCCGATCAAACGGGTGACTCATAGTCAGACCAATGATTCATCACATAGCTAATCTTTTTTATGAGTGTTATCATCTGGCATGTGAGAGGTATGCGCAGGATTGCCACTCATAGACGACTTAAGAAATTGGTTCGGTATCATCAGGTGTATTTTTTGGTGGTGTTAGAGCCGTTTGTCTTGAGGAAGAACTTTTATTTTATCCGACGATTTTTCTCTTTCGATGTGGGCTTACAGAATGAGTCTAATAAGATTTGGTGTTTTTGGAATTTTGGGACTAATGTCCCCAATTCCTTCACATAAAAGTTGAGGATCCTATATTGGCTAGACCGTTGTTTATTACTCCGGTATATGCTCCTTGCTCGCCAGTTGGACGTAGAAATTTATGGGTGGGTCTTACTAGATATATTTTTCGGTGGATGGGCCATGGCTAGTTGGGAGAGACTTTAATGTGATCGCTCACAATTGTAAGCGTACTGGTAGGAATACTCATGATATGGGCACTTCAAACTTTACATATATGATGATGGATTTGTGGATTGATAGATGCAGGGTATTCTAGAAGTCAGTATACATGGATAAATGAAAGGGTTTGGAAGCGTCTAGACAGAGTTTTGATTAACTCAATGTTGCCTCATTTTGTTCTCGATTTTCGGATTCATCATCCGAATCAAGCACTTTGATCACTCACCTCTCTGATTCATTGTCTTCTGATGATGATTTGGAGCTTCGTCCTTTTCAATTCCTAAATGTTTGGTCGAGGCATCACAATTTTCTGGGCTTTGTATCTTAGAAGTGGTCATTTCCTACCCATCTTACGGGAATGTTTACTCTCTGGAAAAATATTTTTAGGCTCAAATAGGGCCTTCGTTGGTGGAATCGATGGTGATATTTTTCAGAGGGTTAGGGATGCAGAGTATAGGGTGGAATAGGTAGAGTTAGACCATGACAGAGATCCTTATCCTTCTCGTTTGGAAACAAAAGGCAGGGGTACGTTGGACTTGTAAGGGTGATCATAACACCTGATACTCTCATTCTATAGTTCAGGAACGACGTATTCAAGCCAGGATTCGGTCTATTACTTCAACTTCGGGTGAGGTGTTTGAGTTTCCTTAGACTATTCAGCCTTCAGCTGTATTTTTCTTTCAGGAGCTTCTGTCAGCTCCTTTTCAGTCTGTCGACACTATTCGACCTGGTATTATACCTAGATTGGTGTCCGATGAGGACAATTTGCAGCTTAATCGGACTTCTACTTTGACTGATGGTTTTTCATCTTATTTTTTCAGGTCTCTTGGGACATAGTATCGAAGGATGTGTTTCAAGTAGTTTTGGACTTATTTCTTTGGAGGGTACCTACCTAAGGGTTTTGTAGCTACTTCTATTATCTTGCTTCCAAAGCGGGATAATACGTATAGGTGGTCGCCGTTTCATCTTATCGACTTATGTACAAGTGTTTAATAAGTTGATTACGGTTAATGAATTCACTGTTGAGTACTTTACTACCTCGGATCATTTCGACTCCTCATAGTAGATTTATTTTGGGATGGCTCATTGTGGATAATGCCCTCTTTGTACAGAAGTTACTATATACACTTGATACGAAAGTGCGATGGGGTAATGTTATCCTCAAGCTTGCTATGGCTAAGGCCTATGACTGCATGGATTGGAGCTTCTTATTATTTATTTTGGAGGATTTTGGGTTCGATGCTCTTTGGATCGATTGGATACGGATGTGTATTTTAGAGTGTCGATTCTCTGTCTTACTTAATGGCGCACCATGTGATTTTTCTAATCATCTTGGGGGCTCGAGACAGGGTGATCCCATATCTCCATCGCTATTCATTATTGCTGCATATTATTTTTCATGACTACTCAAGTAACAGTACCAGCATATCCCTTCGATGGCATACAGACATGGATGTGACACTCTCATCTCTCATTTGTCCTTTGCTGATGATATGATTATTTTTGTCAATGACCAAAAGCGATCTATTAGGCGTGTTTCTGATGTATTGAGTACTATAAGGAGGCTTCTGGAAAGTTGGTGAACAGAGTAAGAGCGAGATTATCTTACCTAGGAGATTTTCTACTAGTCAGATACATAAGTTAGAGCATTTGACAGGATTTTGTCATCATCATCAGCCTTTCATTATCTTGGTGTTCCTTTATTTAAAGGTGCCAGGAAGATCATTTTGTATGATGACTTAGTCAAGAAAGTCTAGAATAAAATTTCTGGCTGGGCCTCAAGACTCCTATCATCTGGAGGACGGATTACTTTGATACGATCAGTGCTATCCTCTATTCTTCTCTATGTCCTTCAGATTGTGAGGCCTCCCAGGCTATCTTGAAGATATTAGAAGGCATATTTGCTAGGTTCCTTTGGGACTCTAGAGACCATACACACAGATTACATTGGAAGAAATGGAAAAACCTTTGTATTTCCACTGAAGAGGGTGGATTGGGCTTTAAGAGACTACAGGATATTGTTGATACATTCTCCATAAAGTTCGGTGGTTATTTAGATTTAAAGAAATCATTATGTGCTCGAGTTTTCATTGAATAAGTATTGTCGGGATACCCATCCACATCTTGGCTACTATTTCTTACAATGCTTTACTGTATGGAATAGGTTGAAGAACATAGGCCCATAGGAGATACACACATTGCTTGGCGGATTGTAATAATTGTTTTAGTTAATAATTGTAACTTATAAAAATCACTAGAAAAATCATGGCTTCAGAAATGGATTTTCTGTTGTTGAAGCCACGATATCCGTGCTTAATGGTCGCTATCAACGGAATATTTTCAATCAAAAATTCGTTGCTATTTTTAGGGTCGCTGAAAGTTATCACAAACATAATTTTCATTGGTAAAAGTGCGTGCCATTACCTACGAAAATTCTGTAGTTAGTGTCCCAAGCCTTTACCTACGGAATTTTTGTAGGTCATTGCACTATTACCTACGAAAATTCCATAGGTAATAGTACAAATATTTAATAATTTAAAAAAATTAATTTTATATACTTAGTGGACCCCTGGCCCGACTTGCCAAGTATGGACATGAAACTCGACCCACCAACGGCCCGACCCAATCTAATAAGCTCTGTCAAATATTTTTATTTTAGAATGAATGTAATATAATTTGAACCATTGACCTAAGAGTTATGAATTTACAACCAAACCATTTGAGACAAATGAATTATTGTGATTATATTTGTTTTTATAATATATATTAGTTCAATGACAACAATTTCTACAATTGCTTATAAAGTAAAAAATAAATATTAGTGAAAAATCAAATTCCACAATTAAGATTTCATCCAAAAAAAAAAAAACAAGTATCTCACCTATAGGGATGACATTGTCGCCGCTATATGTAGATTTTGTCGTCACTATAGTTAAAGAAAAAGTCGTACATACAGTTGGTAAACTACTTCGCCTGTGCATCACTAAAAGAAAATTCATAGATAACACTAACTAAGCTCCACAACTTAACATTAAGTAATCGTTAACAACAAATGAGATAAAACCTTATTTTATTATTTATTTTATTATGTTAAAATATTTACACATGAACACTTAAACTTAAAGTATGACGTTGTTCGAAAAAACTTCATAGTTGTACAAACTGTATGAAATTATGTTAAACATTACTTTTTTTCACATTTTAATACAAAATTCCCAACGAAAGGGATGTTGTACAATTGGTAAACTACTCCACATATGTATTATTTGCACTTGATTAGTTTGAATCTTTTTATTTTATTTTTATTTTATTTTGTAATTGAATATCTTCGTTGTAAAAAATTCGAATGTTAAACGAATGAAACTTATTTTAAGAATATTCCTTAAGTGATTAACCTTCACCTCCATATAGTAGAATCTTTTCTTCATTGTCAAAATTTTATTTACATCACTCATGGAAAACATGCTTTTCACCAATGATTTTTCAGATCTCAATAGTCAAAACATTAATATCACATACTGAATTATCCGTAGGTGAAATGTTGAAAGATTTTTGGTCATTGAAATTGATTAATATTACCCATGGCATTTTCGTAGGTAATATGAATTGATCTTCACCTACGGATTATCCGTTGGTAAAGGGACAAAAATATTTTTTGGTAATATGAATTACTCGTCACCTACGGGTATTCCGTAGGTGAAAGTTCGAATCAATTTTTGGTCTTTCAAATTGATTAATATTACCTATGGAATTTATGTAGGTAATATGAATTGTTTTCACCTACGGTTTATCCATTTGTAAAATGTCGAAAATATTTTTAGGCAATATGAATTATTCGTCACCTACGGATATTCCGTATGTGAAAGGTCAAATCAATTTTTGGTCCTTCAAACTGATTAAAATGACTTACAAAATTTCTGTTGGTGATATGAATTCTTCTTCACCTACGGATTATCCGTTGGTGAAAGGTCAAAATAATTTTCGGCTATATGAATTACTCGACACCTACGGATCTTCCATAAGGAAAAGGTCGAAACAATTTTTAGTCTGGCATGCTCATTAATATCACATACGGAAAAACCGTAGGTAATATAGAATACTCTTTTAGGCATTGAAAATTTGTTGGTCAAACATTATTACCTTTGCTAACAGAAAAGCAGTTATTGATTACCGTAGGTGAAAGATCATCACTTTTACCAACAGATAATCTGTTATTGATTACCATAGGTGAAAGGTCATCACGTTTACCAATGGATAATCCGTTGCTAATTACCAATGAAAATAATCCGTTGGTAAATTTCCATTGGTGAAAATGCGATTTTTAGTAGTGAATCTATTATTGACTTTAGTCGACTTCTTGAAAGCGTGTGATATCACCTCTTGGCAATTGAGCCAAAAAAATCGCATTACCATTGACACACTTTTTCCGTCCAAATTTGCAAGTTCTATCATTGTAGATATATACTCATAAAAAATAAGTCAACAACAATGGTGCTTTTTTTTTTAATGTCAAATTAGGCAAGTTGGACAATTTCTCATTTTGAGATAGAAAAAGCAAACTCTAAAATGCCAAAAATTAATTTTACAATTTCTTATCTTGAGATGCACAAATTCACTGGAAAAATTTATTTACATATAGAATGACTTGTAGGTTTATCCGCAACATGTTAGATATAACGTCAAAATACAATCGCGTTATTGGATTGTTACAAAGACAAAAAGGAATAATATTTTAAATGACAACTAAGTCAAGAAACTTTTTCTAATCAAATGAATTATTTGACAAGTACTTATGAATAGTTGTTGAATAAACTACATTAAATATATTTATGCTAACTTGAAGTATTGAAATACTTTTAACTTATATTCATCAATTTTGAATTTATTATTTACTTCGGCTTGTTGAAAGCGTGTGATGTTAGGTCATGATTCCATAATTATATATATATTTTTAATAGGGTTAGTTGAAGCATTGAAATAAATATATGTTTATTTTTTTTTTTCACTTGCTAAAACTTTCATAGGTTTTTGGTCCTTCTTCAATTACACAATTGACACAAACAATTAAATATCCTTTCACACTTTAAATTCTTGGATGAATCGGCAACAATTTATTATCGAGTGAATTAATCCATGAAAAAAGTATAGAGACTGAGATGTCCTTGCCCATAAAACATTACAAATTTGGTTCTCGTCGAGTGAATTAATTCATGGAAAAAGTATAGAGACATTGATCTTCTAGAAGTAGACCATCTCAAATGATGTGAAGAGAGAGCTAAACCCCCTACCCCCACCCCGGGGTTCTCTCGAATTTGAGGAGTACATGTTAATGAATGGCATTTGCGGGGAAATATTAAATGATAGTGCGTGTGACAAATTATTTTAACGTTTCCATCTTTTGTCAACAAATTATTCAAAAATCAGACCTTAACTTATTCGTTTAGGCTGTCAAATCAGTTTTTAAACATGGAAGAAATTTGTTCTCGAGCATAATTCATCGCAGTCCATAATAATTAATTCTATTGGTCTTTGTTTAATGTGGTTTAATGCGACTCCAAGTTCTGTGAACACACAACTCGAAGGGCTATTCAACTCAATTTATCTTGTTGAAAAAACTCAAAGAATAAACATATATCGTGCAATAATTTTGAATATGGGGTAGAAAATTCAAGTAGTTCACATCTCAATTAAAATCTAACGTCGCATCAACTTATAAATTTATGAACGAAGGTTACTAATAACCTCAAATAAACTTTAATTTATCAACTAATCAAATAACAAAGCCTCAATCATCAAAACATAAAGGAACTACTTTATAAAAATCCGAAAACTAATTAAGAATAAAATTCAGCAACTTAGTAACTTACAAGCAATTAATTAAAACTTGGTTAGCCAAATTAAAAAAGTATGCATATTTCAAATGATAAAAAGAAAAGATACTCTTAAGATAAATGTTCTTTGTTTCATGTTATTCCACTGCATCAATTATGCTACGAATTGAATCAAAATCGGAGGTTAAATGTGATCCAGAACAATATAAATGGGGTTGAATAATGTAAATTTAGGGATATTAGCGCAAATGGTCCCTAATCTTTGCTCCCAGTGTGGAAATAGTCCCTAATATTTATTTATTTTTTCCACAAAAGTTCCTAACCTATGCGTTCTTGGTATTGTTTGATAAAACAACTAATATACCTTAATTTTAATAAGGAAAAATTGTAGTTGGATTGCTAACATTTGCAAAAAGTGTAAATGGGTCTGATTCTTTTATTTTTTATATAAAAAAAAACTAACGAGCTTTTTTTTTTTTTGAATTCACACTTTATTGACCAAATTGATAATATACTAATTTATATATATTTATTTTATGAGCTGTTATAAGATAACTAAAATTTAAGCTCACGAGAATGGATGAAAAGAGTACTAAATTGGAAGATGTTTAGGGAGTATAAGGATCAAATTTCACTCAAGTCACATTGGTGAAATCGATTTAGTAAATGAGAAGAAATTGAGTTTTGAAGTGAATATCAAGAACCAAATATTGTAGGATGAGGAAGAATATAAAATCAATAAGTTTAAGGTGTATTGGAGTGACAATAAAGAGTTGAAGCAAATGATTAAACACCTGGAAGCCAAATAATCGAATTCAGAAACTACCTATCGAAGCATGTGGGAAAAATTAGAGCACATATTTTGGTATTAAAATCTCCAAAAGGCAAATGATATATCATTGGAAAGATAATTGAATTATGAGTCCAAAAATATTTACAGATCTCAATTTGGAATTTCCTACAAGAAGTTATCGCTTTTTGAAAAAAAGGCATAGAAAGGAAAAGTTAAAGTTGGATGATCGCTCAAGCTTAAAGTTGGGCGAGCCCCCAGCACCATAATCAGCCAGCAGAGAGTTAAAGTTAAACCTGATCACCCAGTGTATTTTTTGGCAATGGGATTTTATTACCTTTTTGAGTTCGACTCCAATTAGGAAACTTTTTGGGACACGATTTTAATGGTTTTTTGTGATCTTTTGGGACACAGTGATGATATTATATATATGAGTTCTTGACCAAAAAATAAGGAGCCAAATTTTGAGAGAAAAACAAGAGAAGAAACAAGAAACGAAGATCAAGATTTATTCTTTCGATGATTCAACAAAGATCAAGATCAAGTCTTTTGAATTTTCGTCCCTATCCGGTGATGGCTTTCATATTTCATTCTTGTTTTCTTCTTCTTAATATGTTAGGCTAAATCCCTTTAGTGATAGGATCGTGATGAAACTTGTATCGTGAACCTTTAATTCTTTGAACCGAGTTTTTTATATTCAAGCATATTTTTAATTTTGAATAATTGATATTAATTTATTTTTCTCTATAACTATATGCGCAATGGTTGTATGAGTTTTGTTGCTTATTTGACCATCGAGAGATTGAAAATAAGTTGGATATAGTATCAATTGTCGTAAAGTCCGATAGATGATAGAGATATGCCGTTTTGTTTTACGTGATCTTTGAGTATGCACAAATTTTAATGCCTTCTTGTATGTTCACATCCGTCATAGAGATATAGTCGGATCACATATAGTGATAGGTTTAATTCTATTCAAGAGGAATTTTTAAACAAACTAGGAACATTGATCTTCATAATTAAATCATGTTCTCAAATTCAACGGTTTGGGTTAAACGGAATTGGTATAAGTGGATTCGGGATCCTAGTATGCTTGTTTTCTCATCCATTTTCACTTATTTTATTGGATTGTGAACAATTTATTTTTTCTTGCAGGAGACATTACCTTGGCAGTGTTAAGAGACACTTTAGACGGTAATAAGAGAGATAATATCTTCTTGTAATCTTTTTCAAGTTCTCATTTTCGTCCTAAGTATTGTGTGTAATACTAAAAACATAAGATAACTTCTACTGTATATTCGTCTTGTTTTGAAATTAGGGTTGGCTCTATTTGATGAGCTTGTTGATGATATTCAATGAATTACTATCACACAATGTTCTTTTTTGGGGCATTGATTCTCTATTATTTGATCTTTCTACAATACTTGACTATTTTGAAACACATAGGACTAATATAGATCTCCTTATAAGAGACTCGAGAACTTAGCAAGTTGAGGAATAAATCTGCAGTCATATGGCCTTAAATCAAGTTATATGTTCATGAGTTTCATGTTGACCATAGTTCATTCATCAAACATGAATGGAGTTGTAAAATATACGATAATTTTTAATTTTTAATAAGAAAAATTTGTATTATTCACCTCGTTCACAGGAGGAGGATGGATTTGGAGAATTATATCTACTCCCTGATCATCATCTTTGGGCTTCAAAATGAAAAAGAGGCACTGTACCATCTTCCCAGTTTTGATTAGTCGCATCTACGAAGAGGCGGAGGTCCAGATCTTACGAGCAGAAATAGTATTGAAGGCAAATGGACCTATCAACCGCTATGCCTTGGAAAATTTAAGAACGCATACTGCGGCACATGTGAGGAGCGATTCCAATTGCAGACGAAAAGCGACTGAAGAAGAGCAGGCACCCCAGCATGCCGCACCTCCTGGAGACATAGCATCCATGCTATATCGACTACTTGAGGTCGCCGAAAGACATGGCTCATCGCCGATACGCAGCTGCGAGAGCAAGACAAAGTGCGAAGAGGAGTTGACGACGCTGCGATCTCGAGTGGATGCGATTCGACACACTCGGATGAATATCGAGACTAGTCGACAGCCGAAATGAGCGAGCCGGATTCGATCTCGACTGCGACGGGTCAAGAGGCGGCTAGCGGAGATGCGGGCAAGTGGATGATATTCATGAGAAGATTTGCCGGCCGACACCCATGCCAAAGCACCGCCACCGGTTGATCCTTCCACACTACTTCTCCGGCACCATCGGACCTACCTCCGAGAAGTCTCTAAATTTTGTATGTGTTACATTTCTTTTGAATTCTTACATTGGGGACAATATATGTTTTAAGTTTGGGGTGATGTATGAAAAATTTGCTTTGACTTGAAAAATTTGCTAGACTTGATAAATGATATTTGATTTTTGATTTTTTAGTTATTTTGATTTTTAATTTAAAAAATAAAAAGCACGCTTATGTGATATGAATAGCCTTGCCGGCTAATGATGCAATTTTTCATTATTATTTAAGTTTAGCTTTAATCATGACTTGTGAGCAAATGATTACTTTGTTTAAATGTGAGGCTATTTAACCATTTTTGATATAGTGATGTGTTGGTCGGTTATGATGTTCAGCTATGTTGGTACACCTAAATTAAAAACAATATGATATTTTTTAGAACTTAGAATCATCTGTATCTCAAACCAGTAACCAATATAGTGATAAAATGTGGTATAACAGTGGTGATGGTGGCTATCTAGGTTGTGATGGATTCCATGTATGCTGAAAATTTGTATGGAGCACTTTAGACCAGTTAGAGGATGCTAGGTATTGACCGATATGTTAGGAATCTAGTCCCCTAGCATGAACTTATTGCACGCTATGAACAATATTATTATTATTATTTAACTCTTTTTGTAGTCTATTTGACTTGAGTGAAAAGGCCGGTAGGGGTTTCACAAAACCCGATGTCCTAAGGTTCGGAAGACCTAGGAGTCATCGACCTAAAGCTCGTTACATGAGTCATTTAGAAAGCTTAATAGACTATGTTTGGCACCCTATTAATATCTTATAACACTTTTCGTAGCTTATTTTTCTTGAGTGAAAAGGCCTGTAGGGGTTTCTCAAAACCCGATGTCCTGAGGTTCGAAAGACCTGGAGTCATCGATCTAAAACTCGTTACATGAGTCATCAAGAAAGCTTAATGGATTGAGTTTTGCACATAAAATTTATATATAAATAAATAAATAAAATTATTTAAATAAATAATTTTTTTTTATTTTTTCTATTTCTCGCTAAAGCTAGTGTAAAATCCTATGCAAGGTAAATTTGGAGATTAGATAACTAATGAGTTTGACATACTTAGTAGAAACTTTCTAGTCGAGAGTGCTCAGAAATTAGAGAATCCTCAAACCTAGGTTGTCACGATTACTAGATTTCAACCAACGAACAAGAAAATAACAAATGAATCTGTAACCTTTTAACCAAAAACCTCGGGATTTGAGAGAAAGCGTCATTTTGGAGGAAGTGTACCTTACGAGAGGGAAGGAAAAGTTGACAAAGTGGTTGTGC
>CM042670.1:510873-551542 GCA_023638005.1 Forsythia suspensa
ATTACTTTTTGATCAACCATGAAAGTTGATCAATGTCAAACAATTTAGGTCATAATATAAGAAAATTCACGAGTATACCCCACCATTAAATGTTCTAAACGCTTTTTTAATCTGATTGTATTATGTATTAACCATCAAAATACTATCATACAGATTATAAATATCAATTCGGAATCACGATAGCATATTTTGAATTACCATATTGGCTTTTCAATGTCGAATCGCACACATTTTGGTCGAAATTGAACAACATTCAATCGTAAAAACTACTGTTCAATGTCCAAAACGTATTTTCATTTCGATTTCAAAACTTTTTCTATATCTTAAAACACGTAAGAAGCAAGATGTGCTAGTTTATATATCACAAAAATACATTTTGAAAAACCATGTAAGTTGTTCGATGTCAAACTATTAAGGTTATAGTTTGAGAAAATTCACTAGTATAACCCACCGTTACATGTTCTAAATGAATATTTAATTCGATTTCATTATGTATTAACCATCAAAATGCTGTTACACAGCTACAAATATCAATTTGGAGTCACGAAAGCACATTTTAAATGACCATATTGGCTGTTCAATGTTGAATCGCACACGTTTTTATCAAAATTGTACAACATTCAAGTATAAAAGATGTTGTTTAACGTCCGAAACTTATTTTTAATTCGATTTTAAAACTTTTCTATATCATAATTACCATAAGAAGCAAGATGTACTAGTTTGAAATCACAAAATTACTTTTTGATCAACCATGAAAGTTGATCAATGTCAAACAATTTAGGTCATAATATAAGAAAATTCACGAGTATACCCCACCATTAAATGTTCTAAACGCTTTTTTAATCTGATTGTATTATGTATTAACCATCAAAATACTATCATACAGATTATAAATATCAATTCGGAATCACGATAGCATATTTTGAATTACCATATTGGCTTTTCAATGTCGAATCGCACACATTTTGGTCGAAATTGAACAACATTCAATCGTAAAAAACTTTGTTCAATGTCCAAACGTATTTTCATTTCGATTTCAAAACTTTTTCTATATCTTAAAACGCGTAAGAAGCAAGATGTGCTAGTTTATATATCACAAAAATACATTTTAAAAAACCATGTAAGTTGTTCGATGTCAAACTATTAAGGTTATAGTTTGAGAAAATTCACTAGTATAACCCACCGTTACATGTTCTAAATGAATATTTAATTCGATTTCATTATGTATTAACCATCAAAATGCTGTTACACAGCTACAAATATCAATTTGGAGTCACGAAAGCACATTTTAAATGACCATATTGGCTGTTCAATGTTGAATCGCACGTTTTTATCAAAATTGTACAACATTCAAGTATAAAAGATGTTGTTTAACGTCCAAAACTTATTTTTAATTCGATTTTAAAACTTTTCTATATCATAATTACCATAAGAAGCAAGATGTACTAGTTTGAAATCACAAAATTACTTTTTGATCAACCATGAAAGTTGATCAATGTCAAACAATTTAGGTCATAATATAAAAAAATTCACGAGTATACCCCACCATTAAATGTTCTAAACGCTTTTTTAATCTGATTGTATTATGTATTAACCATCAAAATACTATCATACAGATTATAAATATCAATTCAGAATCACGATAGCATATTTTGAATTACCATATTGGCTTTTCAATGTCGAATCGCACACATTTTGGTCGAAATTGAACAACATTCAATCGTAAAAACTACTGTTCAATGTCCAAAACGTATTTTCATTTCGATTTCAAAACTTTTTCTATATCTTAAAACACGTAAGAAGCAAGATGTGCTAGTTTATATATCACCAAATACATTTTGAAAAACCATGTAAGTTGTTCGATGTCAAACTATTTAGGTTATATTTTGAGAAAATTCACTAGTATAACCCACCGTTACATGTTCTAAATGATTATTTAATTCGATTTCATTATGTATTAACCATCAAAATGCTGTTACACAGCTACAAATATCAATTTGGAGTCACGAAAGCACATTTTAAATGACCATATTGGCTGTTCAATGTTGAATCGCACACGTTTTTATCAAAATTGTACAACATTCAAGTATAAAAGATGTTGTTTAACGTCCAAAACTTATTTTTAATTCGATTTTAAAACTTTTCTATATCATAATTACCATAAGAAGCAAGATGTACTAGTTTGAAATCACAAAATTACTTTTTGATCAACCATGAAAGTTGATCAATGTCAAACAATTTAGGTCATAATATAAGAAAATTCACAGTATACCCCACCATTAAATGTTCTAAACGCTTTTTTAATCTGATTGTATTATGTATTAACCATCAAAATACTATCATACAGATTATAAATATCAATTCGGAATCACGATAGCATATTTTGAATTACCATATTGGCTTTTCAATGTCGAATCGCACACATTTTGGTCGAAATTGAACAACATTCAATCGTAAAAACTACTGTTCAATGTCCAAACGTATTTTCATTTCGATTTCAAAACTTTTCTATATCTTAAAACACGTAAGAAGCAAGATGTGCTAGTTTATATATCACAAAAAATACATTTTGAAAAACCATGTAAGTTGTTCGATGTCAAACTATTAAGGTTATAGTTTGAGAAAATTCACTAGTATAACCCCCGCGTTACATGTTCTAAATGATTATTTAATTCGATTTCATTATGTATTAACCATCAAAATGTTGTTACACAGCTACAAATATCAATTTGGAGTCACGAAAGCACATTTTAAATGACCATATTGGCTGTTCAATGTTGAATCGCACACGTTTTTATCAAAATTGTACAACATTCAAGTATAAAAGATGTTGTTTAACGTCCGAAACTTATTTTTAATTCGATTTTAAAACTTTTCTATATCATAATTACCATAAGAAGCAAGATGTACTAGTTTGAAATCACAAAATTACTTTTTGATCAACCATGAAAGAAAGTTGATCAATGTCAAACAATTTAGGTCATAATATAAGAAAATTCACGAGTATACCCCACCATTAAATGTTCTAAACGCTTTTTTAATCTGATTGTATTATGTATTAACCATCAAAATACTATCATACAGATTATAAATATCAATTCGGAATCACGATAGCATATTTTGAATTACCATATTGGCTTTTCAATGTCGAATCGCACACATTTTGGTCGAAATTGAACAACATTCAATCGTAAAAACTACTTTGTTCAATGTCAAAAAAACGTATTTTCATTTCGATTTCAAAACTTTTCTATATCTTAAAACACGTAAGAAGCAAGATGTGCTAGTTTATATATCACAAAAAAATACATTTTGAAAAACCATGTAAGTTGTTCGATGTCAAACTATTAAGGTTATAGTTTGAGAAAATTCACTAGTATAACCCACCGTTACATGTTCTAAATGATTATTTAATTCGATTTCATTATGTATTAACCATCAAAATGTTGTTACACAGCTACAAATATCAATTTGGAGTCACGAAAGCACATTTTAAATGACCATATTGGCTGTTCAATGTTGAATCGCACACGTTTTTATCAAAATTGTACAACATTCAAGTATAAAAGATGTTGTTTAACGTCCGAAACTTATTTTTAATTCGATTTTAAAACTTTTCTATATCATAATTACCATAAGAAGCAAGATGTACTAGTTTGAAATCACAAAATTACTTTTTGATCAACCATGAAAGTTGATCAATGTCAAACAATTTAGGTCATAATATAAGAAAATTCACGAGTATACCCCACCATTAAATGTTCTAAACGCTTTTTTAATCTGATTGTATTATGTATTAACCATCAAAATACTATCATACAGATTATAAATATCAATTCGGAATCACGATAGCATATTTTGAATTACCATATTGGCTTTTCAATGTCGAATCGCACACATTTTGGTCGAAATTGAACAACATTCAATAGTAAAAACTACTGTTCAATGTCCAAAACGTATTTTCATTTCGATTTCAAAACTTTTTCTATATCTTAAAACACGTAAGAAGCAAGATGTGCTAGTTTATATATCACAAAAATACATTTTGAAAAACCATGTAAGTTGTTCGATGTCAAACTATTAAGGTTATAGTTTGAGAAAATTCACTAGTATAACCCACCGTTACATGTTCTAAATGAATATTTAATTCGATTTCATTATGTATTAACCATCAAAATGCTGTTACACGCTACTAAAAATATCAATTTGGAGTCACGAAAGCACATTTTAAATGACCATATTGGCTGTTCAATGTTGAATCGCACACGTTTTTATCAAAATTGTACAACATTCAAGTATAAAAGATGTTGTTTAACGTCCGAAACTTATTTTTAATTCGATTTTAAAACTTTTCTATATCATAATTACCATAAGAAGCAAGATGTACTAGTTTGAAATCACAAAATTACTTTTTGATCAACCATGAAAGTTGATCAATGTCAAACAATTTAGGTCATAATATAAGAAAATTCACGAGTATACCCCACCATTAAATGTTCTAAACGCTTTTTTTTTAATCTGATTGTATTATGTATTAACCAAAAAATACTATCATATGATTATAAATATCAATTCGGAATCACGATAGCATATTTTGAATTACCATATTGGCTTTTCAATGTCGAATCGCACACATTTTGGTGAAATTGAACAACATTCAATCGTAAAAACTACTGTTCAATGTCCGAAACGTATTTTCATTTCGATTTCAAAACTTTTTCTATATCTTAAAACACGTAAGAAGCAAGATGTGCTAGTTTATATATCACAAAAATACATTTTGAAAAACCATGTAAGTTGTTCGATGTCAAACTATTAAGGTTATAGTTTGAGAAAATTCACTAGTATAACCCACCGTTACATGTTCTAAATGAATATTTAATTCGATTTCATTATGTATTAACCATCAAAATGTTGTTACACAGCTACAAATATCAATTTGGAGTCACGAAAGCACATTTTAAATGACCATATTGGCTGTTCAATGTTGAATCACACACGTTTTTATCAAAATTGTACAACATTCAAGTATAAAAGATGTTGTTTAACGTCCGAAACTTATTTTTAATTCGATTTTAAAACTTTTCTATATCATAATTACCATAAGAAGCAAGATGTACTAGTTTGAAATCACAAAATTACTTTTTGATCAACCATGAAAGTTGATCAATGTCAAACAATTTAGGTCATAATATAAGAAAAATTCACGAGTATACCCCACCATTAAATGTTCTAAACGCTTTTTAATCTGATTGTATTATGTATTAACCATCAAAAAATACTATCATACTGATTATAAATATCAATTCGGAATCACGATAGCATATTTTGAATTACCATATTGGCTTTTCAATGTCGAATCGCACACATTTTGGTCGAAATTGAACAACATTCAATCGTAAAAAACTTTGTTCAATGTCAAAACATATTTTCATTTCGATTTCAAAACTTTTTCTATATCTTAAAACACGTAAGAAGCAAGATGTGCTAGTTTATATATCACAAAAATACATTTTGAAAAAACCATGTAAGTTGTTCGATGTCAAACTATTAAGGTTATAGTTTGAGAAAATTCACTAGTATAACCCACCGTTACATGTTCTAAATGATTATTTAATTCGATTTCATTATGTATTAACCATCAAAAAATGCTGTTACACAGCTACAAATATCAATTTGGAGTCACGAAAAGCACATTTTAAATGACCATATTGGCTGTTCAATGTTGAATGCTTTTGCGTTTTTATCAAA
Organism: Forsythia suspensa; assembly: GCA_023638005.1. Taxonomy (NCBI): domain Eukaryota; kingdom Viridiplantae; phylum Streptophyta; class Magnoliopsida; order Lamiales; family Oleaceae; genus Forsythia; species Forsythia suspensa. Next base: position 516,625 of record CM042670.1, read on the forward strand.
ATTGTACAACATTCAAGTATAAAAGATGTTGTTTAACGTCCAAAACTTATTTTTTAATTCGATTTTAAAACTTTTCTATATCATAATTACCATAAGAAGCAAGATGTACTAGTTTGAAATCACAAAATTACTTTTTGATCAACCATGAAAGTTGATCAATGTCAAACAATTTAGGTCATAATATAAGAAAATTCACGAGTATACCCCACCATTAAATGTTCTAAACGCTTTTTTAATCTGATTGTATTATGTATTAACCATCAAAATACTATCATACAGATTATAAATATCAATTCGGAATCACGATAGCATATTTTGAATTACCATATTGGCTTTTCAATGTCGAATCGCACACATTTTGGTCGAAATTGAACAACATTCAATCGTAAAACTCTTGTTCAATGTCCGAAACGTATTTTCATTTCGATTTCAAAACTTTTTCTATATCTTAAAACACGTAAGAAGCAAGATGTGCTAGTTTATATATCACAAAAATACATTTTGAAAAACCATGTAAGTTGTTCGATGTCAAACTATTAAGGTTATAGTTTGAGAAAATTCACTAGTATAACCCACCGTTACATGTTCTAAATGATTATTTAATTCAATTTCATTATGTATTAACCATCAAAATGTTGTTACACAGCTACAAATATCAATTTGGAGTCACGAAAGCACATTTTAAATGACCATATTGGCTGTTCAATGTTGAATCGCACACGTTTTTATCAAAATTGTACAACATTCAAGTATAAAAGATGTTGTTTAACGTCCAAAACTATTTTTTTTAATTCGATTTTAAAACTTTTCTATATCATAATTACCATAAGAAGCAAGATGTACTAGTTTGAAATCACAAAATTACTTTTTGATCAACCATGAAAGTTGATCAATGTCAAACAATTTAGGTCATAATATAAGAAAATTCACAGTATACCCCACCATTAAATGTTCTAAACGCTTTTTAATCGATTGTATTATGTATTAACCATCAAAATACTATCATCTGATTATAAATATCAATTCGGAATCACGATAGCATATTTTGAATTACCATATTGGCTTTTTTCAATGTCGAATCGCACATTTTTGGTGAAATTGAACAACATTCAATCGTAAAAACTATTGTTCAATCAAAAAAACGTATTTTCATTTCGATTTCAAAACTTTTTTTTCTATATCTTAAAACACGTAAGAAGCAAGATGTGCTAGTTTATATATCACAAAAATACATTTTGAAAAACCATGTAAGTTGTTCGATGTCAAACTATTAAGGTTATAGTTTGAGAAAATTCACTAGTATAACCCACCGTTACATGTTCTAAATGATTATTTAATTCGATTTCATTATGTATTAACCATCAAAATGTTGTTACACAGCTACAAATATCAATTTGGAGTCACGAAAGCACATTTTAAATGACCATATTGGCTGTTCAATGTTGAATCGCACACGTTTTTATCAAAATTGTACAACATTCAAGTATAAAAGATGTTGTTTAACGTCCGAAACTTATTTTTAATTCGATTTTAAAACTTTTCTATATCATAATTACCATAAGAAGCAAGATGTACTAGTTTGAAATCACAAAATTACTTTTTTTTGATCAACCATGAAAGTTGATCAATGTCAAACAATTTAGGTCATAATATAAGAAAATTCACGAGTATACCCCACCATTAAATGTTCTAAACGCTTTTTTAATCTGATTGTATTATGTATTAACCATCAAAATACTATCATACAGATTATAAATATCAATTCGGAATCACGATAGCATATTTTGAATTACCATATTGGCTTTTCAATGTCAAATCGCACACATTTTGGTGAAATTGAACAACATTCAATCGTAAAAACTACCTGTTCAATGTCCAAAACGTATTTTCATTTCGATTTCAAAACTTTTCTATATCTTAAAAACACGAAGAAGCAAGATGTGCTAGTTTATATATCACAAAAATACATTTTTAAAAACCATGTAAGTTGTTCGATGTCAAACTATTAAGGTTATAGTTTGAGAAAATTCACTAGTATAACCCACCGTTACATGTTCTAAATTAATATTTAAATCGATTTCATTATGTATTAACCATCAAAATGTTGTTACACAGCTACAAATATCAATTTGGAGTCACGAAAGCACATTTTAAATGATGACATATATGCTGTTCAATGTTGAATCGCACACGTTTTTATCAAAATTGTACAACATTCAAGTATAAAAGATGTTGTTTAACGTCCGAAACTTATTTTTAATTCGATTTTAAAACTTTTATATCATAATTAATTATAAGAAAGAAGCAAGATGTACTAGTTTGAAATCACAAAATTACTTTTTGATCAACCATGAAAGTTGATCAATGTCAAACAATTTAGGTCATAATATAAGAAAATTCACGAGTATACCCCACCATTAAATGTTCTAGCGCGCTTTTTAATCTGATTGTATTATGTATTAACCATCAAAATACTATCATACAGATTATAAATATCAATTCGGAATCACGATAGCATATTTTGAATTACCATATTGGCTTTTCAATGTCGAATCGCACACATTTTGGTCGAAATTGAACAACATTCAATCGTAAAAACTACTGTTCAATGTCCGAAACGTATTTTCATTTCGATTTCAAAATTTTTTTCTATATCTTAAAACACGTAAGAAGCAAGATGTGCTAGTTTATATATCACAAAAATACATTTTGAAAAACCATGTAAGTTGTTCGATGTCAAACTATTAAGGTTATAGTTTGAGAAAATTCACTAGTATAACCCACCGTTACATGTTCTAAATGAATATTTAATTCGATTTCATTATGTATTAACCATCAAAATGTTGTTACACAGCTACAAATATCAATTTGGAGTCACAAAGCACATTTTAAATGACTATATTGGCTGTTCAATGTTGAATCGCACACGTTTTTATCAAAATTGTACAACATTCAAGTATAAAAGATGTTGTTTAACGTCCGAAACTTATTTTTAATTCGATTTTAAAACTTTTCTATATCATAATTACCATAAGAAGCAAGATGTACTAGTTTGAAATCACAAAATTACTTTTTGATCAACCATGAAAGTTGATCAATGTCAAACAATTTAGGTCATAATATAAGAAAATTCACGAGTATACCCCACCATTAAATGTTCTAAACGCTTTTTAATTCGATTATTGATTGTATTATGTACTAACCATCAAAATACTATCATACAGATTATAAATATCAATTTGGAATCACGATAGCATATTTTGAATTACCATATTGGCTTTTCAATGTCGAATCGCACACATTTTGGTTGAAATTGAACAACATTCAATCGTAAAAACTACTGTTCAATGTCCGAAACGTATTTTCATTTCGATTTCAAAACTTTTTCTATATCTTAAAACACGTAAGAAGCAAGATGTGCTAGTTTATATATCACAAAAATACATTTTGAAAAACCATGTAAGTTGTTCGATGTCAAACTATTAAGGTTATAGTTTGAAAAAATTCACTAGTATAACCCACCGTTACATGTTCTAAATGAATATTTAATTCGATTTCATTATGTATTAACCATCAAAATGCTGTTACACAGCTACAAATATCAATTTGGAGTCACGAAAGCACATTTTAAATGACCATATTGGCTGTTCAATGTTGAATCGCACACGTTTTTTATCAAAATTGTACAACATTCAAGTATAAAAGATGTTGTTTAACGTCCGAAACTTATTTTTAATTCGATTTTAAAACTTTTCTATATCATAATTACCATAAGAAGCAAGATGTACTAGTTTGAAATCACAAAATTACTTTTTGATCAACCATGAAAGTTGATCAATGTCAAACAATTTAGGTCATAATATAAGAAAATTCACGAGTATACCCCACCATTAAATGTTCTAAACGCTTTTTAATCTGATTGTATTATGTATTAACCATCAAAATACTATCATATCATTGATTATAAATATCAATTCGGAATCACGATAGCATATTTTGAATTACCATATTGGCTTTTCAATGTCGAATCGCACACATTTTGGTCGAAATTGAACAACATTCAATCGTAAAAACTCTTTGTTCAATGTCCAAAACGTATTTTCATTTCGATTTCAAAACTTTTTCTATATCTTAAAACACGTAAGAAGCAAGATGTGCTAGTTTATATATCACAAAAATATTTTTTCAAAAACCATGTAAGTTGTTCGATGTCAAACTATTAAGGTTATAGTTTGAGAAAATTCACTAGTATAACCCACCGTTACATGTTCTAAATGATTATTTAATTCAATTTCATTATGTATTAACCATCAAAATGTTGTTACACAGCTACAAATATCAATTTGGAGTCACGAAAGCACATTTTAAATGACCATATTGGCTGTTCAATGTTGAATCGCACACGTTTTTATCAAAATTGTACAACATTCAAGTATAAAAGATGTTGTTTAACGTCCGAAACTTATTTTTAATTCGATTTTAAAACTTTTCTATATCATAATTACCATAAGAAGCAAGATGTACTAGTTTGAAATCACAAAATTACTTTTTGATCAACCATGAAAGTTGATCAATGTCAAACAATTTAGGTCATAATATAAGAAAATTCACGAGTATACCCCACCATTAAATGTTCTAAACGCTTTTTTAATCTGATTGTATTATGTATTAACCATCAAAATACTATCAAACAGATTATAAATATAGCATATTTTGAATTACCATATTGGCTTTTCAATGTCGAATCGCACACATTTTGGTCGAAATTGAACAACATTCAATCGTAAAAACTACTGTTCAATGTCCGAAACGTATTTTCATTTCGATTTCAACTTTTTTTTTTTTCTATATCTTAAAACACGTAAGAAGCAAGATGTGCTAGTTTATATATCACAAAAATACATTTTGAAAAACCATGTAAGTTGTTCGATGTCAAACTATTAAGGTTATAGTTTGAGAGAATTCACTAGTATAACCCACCGTTACATGTTCTAAATGAATATTTAATTCGATTTCATTATGTATTAACCATCAAAATGTTTGTTACACAGCTACAAATATCAATTTGGAGTCACGAAAGCACATTTTAAATGACCATATTGGCTGTTCAATGTTGAATGAATACACGTTTTTATCAAAATTGTACAACATTCAAGTATAAAAGATGTTGTTTAACGTCCAAAACTTATTTTTAATTCGATTTTAAAACTTTTCTATATCATAATTACCATAAGAAGCAAGATGTACTAGTTTGAAATCACAAAATTACTTTTTTTGATCAACCATGAAAGTTGATCAATGTCAAAAACAATTTAGGTAATAAATAAGAAAATTCACGAGTATACCCCACCATTAAATGTTCTAAACGCTTTTTAATCTGATTGTATTATGTATTAACCATCAAAATACTATCATACTGATTATAAATATCAATTCGGAATCACGATAGCATATTTTGAATTACCATATTGGCTTTTCAATGTCGAATCGCACACATTTTGGTGAAATTGAACAACATTCAATCGTAAAAAAACTCTTGTTCAATGTCCAAAACGTATTTTCATTTCGATTTCAAAACTTTTTCTATATCTTAAAACACGTAAGAAGCAAGATGTGCTAGTTTATATATCACAAAAATACATTTTGAAAAAACCATGTAAGTTGTTCGATGTCAAACTATTAAGGTTATAGTTTGAGAAAATTCACTAGTATAACCCACGCGTTACATGTTCTAAATGATTATTTAATTCGATTTCATTATGTATTAACCATCAAAAAATGTTGTTACACAGCTACAAATATCAATTTGGAGTCACGAAAGCACATTTTAAATGACCATATTGGCTGTTCAATGTTGAATCGCACACGTTTTTATCAAAATTGTACAACATTCAAGTATAAAAGATGTTGTTTAACGTCCAAAACTTATTTTTAATTCGATTTTAAAACTTTTCTATATCATAATTACCATAAGAAGCAAGATGTACTAGTTTGAAATCACAAAATTACTTTTTGATCAACCATGAAAGTTGATCAATGTCAAACAATTTAGGTCATAATATAAGAAAATTCACGAGTATACCCCACCATTAAATGTTCTAAACGCTTTTTTAATCTGATTGTATTATGTATTAACCATCAAAATACTATCATCTGATTATAAATATCAAATCGGAATCACGATAGCATATTTTGAATTACCATATTGGCTTTTCAATGTCGAATCGCACACATTTTGGTCGAAATTGAACAACATTCAATCGTAAAAACTACTGTTCAATGTCCAAAACGTATTTTCATTTCGATTTCAAAACTTTTTCTATATCTTAAAACACGTAAGAAGCAAGATGTGCTAGTTTATATATCAAAAAAATACATTTGAAAAAAACCATGTAAGTTGTTCGATGTCAAACTATTAAGGTTATAGTTTGAGAAAATTCACTAGTATAACCCACCGTTACATGTTCTAAATGAATATTTAATTCGATTTCATTATGTATTAACCATCAAAATGTTGTTACACAGCTACAAATATCAATTTGGAGTCACGAAAGCACATTTTAAATGACCATATTGGCTGTTCAATGTTGAATCGCACACGTTTTTATCAAAATTGTACAACATTCAAGTATAAAAGATGTTGTTTAACGTCCAAAACTTATTTTTAATTCGATTTTAAAACTTTTCTATATCATAATTACCATAAGAAGCAAGATGTACTAGTTTGAAATCACAAAATACTTTTTTTTGATCAACCATGAAAGTTGATCAATGTCAAACAATTTAGGTCATAATATAAGAAAATTCACAGTATAGTATACCCCACCATTAAATGTTCTAAACGCTTTTTTAATCTGATTGTATTATGTATTAACCATCAAAATACTATCATACAGATTATAAATATCAATTCGGAATCACGATAGCATATTTTGAATTACCATATTGGCTTTTCAATGTCGAATCGCACACATTTTGGTCGAAATTGAACAACATTCAATCGTAAAACTCTTGTTCAATGTGTCAAAACGTATTTTCATTTCGATTTCAAAACTTTTTCTATATCTTAAAACACGTAAGAAGCAAGATGTGCTAGTTTATATATCACAAAAATACATTTTGAAAAACCATGTAAGTTGTTCGATGTCAAACTATTAAGGTTATAGTTTGAGAAAATTCACTAGTATAACCCACCGTTACATGTTCTAAATGAATATTTAATTCGATTTCATTATGTATTAACCATCAAAATGTTGTTACACAGCTACAAATATCAATTTGGAGTCACACATTTTAAAGCACATTTTAAATGACCCATATTGGCTGTTCAATGTTGAATCGCACACGTTTTTATCAAAATTGTACAACATTCAAGTATAAAAGATGTTGTTTAACGTCCAAAACTTATTTTTAATTCGATTTTAAAACTTTTCTATATCATAATTACCATAAGAAGCAAGATGTACTAGTTTGAAATCACAAAATTACTTTTTGATCAACCATGAAAGTTGATCAATGTCAAACAATTTAGGTCATAATATAAGAAAATTCACTTAGTATACCCCACCATTAAATGTTCTAAGCGCTTTTTTAATCGATTGATTGTATTATGTATTAACCATCAAAATACTATCATACTGATTATAAATATCAATTCGGAATCACGATAGCATATTTTGAATTACCATATTGGCTTTTCAATGTCGAATCGCACACATTTTGGTCGAAATTGAACAACATTCAATCGTAAAAACTACTTTGTTCAATGTCAAAACGTATTTTCATTTCGATTTCAAAACTTTTTCTATATCTTAAAACACGTAAGAAGCAAGATGTGCTAGTTTATATATCACAAAAATACATTTTGAAAAACCATGTAAGTTGTTCGATGTCAAACTATTAAGGTTATAGTTTGAGAAAATTCACTAGTATAACCCACCGTTACATGTTCTAAAATGATTATTTAATTCGATTTCATTATGTATTAACCATCAAAAATGTTGTTACAGACTACAAATATCAATTTGGAGTCACACGAAAGCACATTTTAAATGACCATATTGGCTGTTCAATGTTGAATCGCACACGTTTTTTATCAAAATTGTACAACATTCAAGTATAAAAGATGTTGTTTAACGTCCAAAACTTATTTTTAATTCGATTTTAAAACTTTTCTATATCATAATTACCATAAGAAGGCAAGATGTACTAGTTTGAAATCACAAAATTACTTTTTGATCAACCATGAAAGTTGATCAATGTCAAACAATTTAGGTCATAATATAAGAAAATTCAGTAGTAGTATACCCCACCATTAAATGTTCTAAACGCTTTTTAATCTGATTGTATTATGTATTAACCATCAAAATACTATCATACTGATTATAAATATCAATTCGGAATCACGATAGCATATTTTGAATTACCATATTGGCTTTTCAATGTCGAATCGCACACATTTTGGTCGAAATTGAACAACATTCAATAAAAAAACTATTGTTCAATGTCCAAAACGTATTTTCATTTCGATTTCAAAACTTTTTCTATATCTTAAAACACGTAAGAAGCAAGATGTGCTAGTTTATATATCACAAAAATACATTTGAAAAAAAAAACCATGTAAGTTGTTCGATGTCAAACTATTAAGGTTATAGTTTGAGAAAATTCACTAGTATAACCCACCGTTACATGTTCTAAATGATTATTTAATTCGATTTCATTATGTATTAACCATCAAAAAATGTTGTTACACAGCTACAAATATCAATTTGGAGTCACGAAAGCACATTTTAAATGACCATATTGGCTGTTCAATGTTGAATCGCACACGTTTTTATCAAAATTGTACAACATTCAAGTATAAAAGATGTTGTTTAACGTCCAAAACTTATTTTTAATTCGATTTTAAAACTTTTCTATATCATAATTACCATAAGAAGCAAGATGTACTAGTTTGAAATCACAAAATTACTTTTTGATCAACCATGAAAGTTGATCAATGTCAAACAATTTAGGTCATAATATAAGAAAATTCACGAGTATACCCCACCATTAAATGTTCTAAACGCTTTTTAATCTGATTGTATTATGTATTAACCATCAAAATACTATCATACAGATTATAAATATCAATTCGGAATCACGATAGCGTATTTTGAATTACCATATTGGCTTTTCAATGTCGAATCGCACACATTTTGGTGAAATTGAACAACATTCAATCGTAAAACTCATTGTTCAATGTCAAAAAAACGTATTTTCATTTCGATTTCAAAACTTTTTCTATATCTTAAAACACGTAAGAAGCAAGATGTGCTAGTTTATATATCACAAAAATATATTTTGAAAAACCATGTAAGTTGTTCGATGTCAAACTATTAAGGTTATAGTTTGAGAAAATTCACTAGTATAACCCACCGTTACATGTTCTAAATGATTATTTAATTCAATTTCATTATGTATTAACCATCAAAATGTTGTTACACAGCTACAAATATCAATTTGAAGTCACGAAAGCACATTTTAAATGACCATATATTGGCTGTTCAATGTTGAATCGCACACGTTTTTATCCAAATTGTACAACATTCAAGTATAAGAGATGTTGTTTAACGTCCGAAACTTATTTTTAATTCGATTTTAAAACTTTTCTATATCATAATTACCATAAGAAGCAAGATGTACTAGTTTGAAATCACAAAATTACTTTTTGATCAACCATGAAAGTTGATCAATGTCAAACAATTTAGGTCATAATATAAGAAAATTCACGAGTATACCCCACCATTAAATGTTCTAAACGCTTTTTAATCTGATTGTATTATGTATTAACCATCAAAATATATCATCATACAGATTATAAATATCAATTCGGAATCACGATAGCATATTTTGAATTACCATATTGGCTTTTCAATGTCGAATCGCACACATTTTGGTCGAAATTGAACAACATTCAATCGTAAAAAACTATTGTTCAATGTCAAAAACGTATTTTCATTTCGATTTCAAAACTTTTTCTATATCTTAAAAACACGTAAGAAGCAAGATGTGCTAGTTTATATATCACAAAAATACATTTTGAAAAACCATGTAAGTTGTTCGATGTCAAACTATTAAGGTTATAGTTTGAGAAAATTCACTAGTATAACCCACCGTTACATGTTCTAAATGAATATTTAATTCGATTTCATTATGTATTAACCATCAAAATGTTGTTACACAGCTACAAATATCAATTTGGAGTCACGAAAAGCACATTTTAAATGACCATATTGGCTGTTCAATGTTGAATCGCACGTTTTTATCAAAATTGTACAACATTCAAGTATAAAAGATGTTGTTTAACGTCGAAACTTATTTTTAATTCGATTTTAAAACTTTTCTATATCATAATTACCATAAGAAGCAAGATGTACTAGTTTGAAATCACAAAATTACTTTTTGATCAACCATGAAAGTTGATCAATGTCAAACAATTTAGGTCATAATATAAGAAAATTCACGAGTATACCCCACCATTAAATGTTCTACGCTTTTTTTTTAATCTGATTGTATTATGTATTAACCATCAAAATACTATCATACAGATTATAAATATCAATTCGGAATCACGATAGCATATTTTGAATTACCATATTGGCTTTTCAATGTCGAATCGCACACATTTTGGTCGAAATTGAACAACATTCAATCGTAAAAACTACTGTTCAATGTCCAAAACGTATTTTCATTTCGATTTCAAAACTTTTTCTATATCTTAAAACACGTAAGAAGCAAGATGTGCTAGTTTATATATCACAAAAATACATTTTGAAAAAAACCATGTAAGTTGTTCGATGTCAAACTATTAAGGTTATAGTTTGAGAAAATTCACTAGTATAACCCACCGTTACATGTTCTAAATGATTTTTAATTCGATTTCATTATGTATTAACCATCAAAATACTATTGTTACACAGCTACAAATATCAATTTGGAGTCACGAAAAGCACATTTTAAATGACCATATTGGCTGTTCAATGTTGAATCGCACACGTTTTTATCAAAATTGTACAACATTCAAGTATAAAAGATGTTGTTTAACGTCCGAAACTTATTTTTAATTCGATTTTAAAACTTTTCTATATCATAATTACCATAAGAAGCAAGATGTACTAGTTTGAAATCACAAAATTACTTTTTGATCAACCATGAAAGTTGATCAATGTCAAACAATTTAGGTCATAATATAAGCAAATTCACCAGTATACCCCACCATTAAATGTTCTAAATGCTTTTTTAATCTGATTGTATTATGTATTAACCATCAAAATACTATCATACAGATTATAAATATCAATTCGGAATCACGATAGCATATTTTGAATTACCATATTGGCTTTTCAATGTCGAATCGCACACATTTTGGTCGAAATTGAACAACATTCAATCGTAAAAAAATCTTTGTTCAATGTCCAAAACGTATTTTCATTTCGATTTCAAAACTTTTTCTATATCTTAAAACACGTAAGAAGCAAGATGTGCTAGTTTATATATCACAAAAATACATTTTGAAAAACCATGTAAGTTGTTCGATGTCAAACTATTAAGGTTATAGTTTGAGAAAATTCACTAGTATAACCCACCGTTACATGTTCTAAATGATTATTTAATTCGATTTCATTATGTATTAACCATCAAAATGTTGTTACACACTACAAATATCAATTTGGAGTCATTTTAAAAGCACATTTTAAATGACCATATTGGCTGTTCAATGTTGAATCGCACACGTTTTTATCAAAATTGTACAACATTCAAGTATAAAAGATGTTGTTTAACGTCCAAAACTTATTTTTAATTCGATTTTAAAACTTTTCTATATCATAATTACCATAAGAAGCAAGATGTACTAGTTTGAAATCACAAAATTACTTTTTGATCAACCATGAAAGTTGATCAATGTCAAACAATTTAGGTCATAATATAAGAAAATTCATTTAGTATACCCCACCATTAAATGTTCTAAACTTTTTTTAAATGATTGATTGTATTATGTATTAACCATCAAAATACTATCATACTGATTATAAATATCAATTCGGAATCACGATAGCATATTTTGAATTACCATATTGGCTTTTCAATGTCGAATCGCACATTTTGGTCGAAATTGAACAACATTCAATCGTAAAAACTATTGTTCAATGTCCAAAACGTATTTTCATTTCGATTTCAAAACTTTTTCTATATCTTAAAACACAGAAGAAGCAAGATGTGCTAGTTTATATATCACAAAAATACATTTGAAAAAAAACCATGTAAGTTGTTCGATGTCAAACTATTAAGGTTATAGTTTGAGAAAATTCACTAGTATAACCCGCGTTACATGTTCTAAATGATTATTTAATTCGATTTCATTATGTATTAACCATCAAAATGCTGTTACACAGCTACAAATATCAATTTGGAGTCACGAAAGCACATTTTAAATGACCATATTGGCTGTTCAATGTTGAATCGCTGCGTTTTTATCAAAATTGTACAACATTCAAGTATAAAAGATGTTGTTTAACGTCCGAAACTTATTTTTTAATTCGATTTTAAAACTTTTCTATATCATAATTACCATAAGAAGCAAGATGTACTAGTTTGAAATCACAAAATTACTTTTTGATCAACCATGAAAGTTGATCAATGTCAAACAATTTAGTCATAATATAAGAAAATTCACAGTAGTATACCCCACCATTAAATGTTCTAAGCGCTTTTTAATCTGATTGTATTATGTATTAACCATCAAAATACTATCATACTGATTATAAATATCAATTCGGAATCACGATAGCATATTTTGAATTACCATATTGGCTTTTCAATGTCGAATCGCACACATTTTGGTCGAAATTGAACAACATTCAATCGTAAAAAACTCTTGTTCAATGTCCAAAACGTATTTTCATTTCGATTTCAAAACTTTTTCTATATCTTAAAACACGTAAGAAGCAAGATGTGCTAGTTTATATATCACAAAAATACATTTTGAAAAAACCATGTAAGTTGTTCGATGTCAAACTATTAAGGTTATAGTTTGAGAAAATTCACTAGTATAATAACCGTTACATGTTACATGTTCTAAATGATTATTTAATTCGATTTCATTATGTATTAACCATCAAAAATGTTGTTACACAGCTACAAATATCAATTTGGAGTCACGAAAGCACAAATTTAAATGACCATATTGGCTGTTCAATGTTGAATCGCACACGTTTTTATCAAAATTGTACAACATTCAAGTATAAAAGATGTTGTTTAACGTCCGAAACTTATTTTTAATTCGATTTTAAAACTTTTCTATATCATAATTACCATAAGAAGCAAGATGTACTAGTTTGAAATCAAAATTACTTTTTGATCAACCATGAAAGTTGATCAATGTCAAACAATTTAGGTCATAATATAAGAAAATTCACGAGTATACCCCACCATTAAATGTTCTAAACGCGCTTTTAACTGATTGATTGTATTATGTATTAACCATCAAAAAATACTATCATCTGATTATAAATATCAATTCGGAATCACGATAGCATATTTTGAATTACCATATTGGCTTTTCAATGTCGAATCGCACACATTTTGGTCGAAATTGAACAACATTCAATCGTAAAAAACTATTGTTCAATGTGTCCAAAACGTATTTTCATTTCGATTTCAAAACTTTTTCTATATCTTAAAACACGTAAGAAGCAAGATGTGCTAGTTTATATATCACAAAAATACATTTGAAAAAAAACCATGTAAGTTGTTCGATGTCAAACTATTAAGGTTATAGTTTGAGAAAATTCACTAGTATAACCCACCGTTACATGTTCTAAATGAATATTTAATTCGATTTCATTATGTATTAACCATCAAAATCTGTTGTTACACAGCTACAAATATCAATTTGGAGTCACGAAAGCACATTTTAAATGACCATATTGGCTGTTCAATGTTGAATCGCACACGTTTTTTATCAAAATTGTACAACATTCAAGTATAAAAGATGTTGTTTAACGTCCGAAACTTATTTTTAATTCGATTTTAAAACTTTTCTATATCATAATTACCATAAGAAGCAAGATGTACTAGTTTGAAATCACAAAATTACTTTTTGATCAACCATGAAAGTTGATCAATGTCAAACAATTTAGGTCATAATATAAGAAAATTCACGAGTATACCCCACCATTAAATGTTCTAACGCTTTTTTTTTAATCTGATTGTATTATGTATTAACCATCAAAATACTATCATACTGATTATAAATATCAATTCGGAATCACGATAGCATATTTTGAATTACCATATTGGCTTTTCAATGTCGAATCGCACACATTTTGGTCGAAATTGAACAACATTCAATCGTAAAAACTCTTTGTTCAATGTCCAAAACGTATTTTCATTTCGATTTCAAAACTTTTTCTATATCTTAAAACACGTAAGAAGCAAGATGTGCTAGTTTATATATCACAAAAATACATTGAAAAAAAACCATGTAAGTTGTTCGATGTCAAACTATTAAGGTTATAGTTTGAGAAAATTCACTAGTATAACCCACCGTTACATGTTCTAAATGATTATTTAATTCGATCATTATGTATTAACCATCAAAATGTTGTTACACAGCTACAAATATCAATTTGGAGTCACGAAAGCACATTTTAAATGACCATATTGGCTGTTCAATGTTGAATCGCACACTTTTTTTTATCAAAATTGTACAACATTCAAGTATAAAAGATGTTGTTTAACGTCAAAACTTATTTTTAATTCGATTTTAAAACTTTTCTATATCATAATTACCATAAGAAGCAAGATGTACTAGTTTGAAATCACAAAATTACTTTTTGATCAACCATGAAAGTTGATCAATGTCAAACAATTTAGGTCATAATATAAGAAAATTCACGAGTATACCCCACCATTAAATGTTCTAAACGCGCTTTTTAATCTGATTGTATTATGTATTAACCATCAAAATACTATCATCTGATTATAAATATCAATTCGGAATCACGATAGCATATTTTGAATTACCATATTGGCTTTTCAATGTCGAATCGCACACATTTTGGTGAAATTGAACAACATTCAATCGTAAAACTACTCTTTGTTCAATGTCCAAAACGTATTTTCATTTCGATTTCAAAACTTTTTCTATATCTTAAAAAAACACGTAAGCAAGATGTGCTAGTTTATATATCACAAAAATACATTTTGAAAAACCATGTAAGTTGTTCGATGTCAAACTATTAAGGTTATAGTTTGAGAAAATTCACTAGTATAACCCACCGTTACATGTTCTAAATGATTATTTAATTCGATTTTATTATGTATTAACCATCAAAATGCTGTTACACAGCTACAAATATCAATTTGGAGTCACGAAAGCACATTTTAAATGACCATATTGGCTGTTCAATGTTGTTGAATAACACGTTTTTATCAAAATTGTACAACATGCAAGTATAAAAGATGTTGTTTAACGTCCGAAACTTATTTTTAATTCGATTTTAAAACTTTTCTATATCATAATTACCATAAGAAGCAAGATGTACTAGTTTGAAATCACAAAATTACTTTTTGATCAACCATGAAAGTTGATCAATGTCAAACAATTTAGGTCATAATATAAGAAAATTCACGAGTATACCCCACCATTAAATGTTCTAAACGCTTTTTTAATCTGATTGATTGTATTATGTATTAACCATCAAAATACTATCATACAGATTATAAATATCAATTCGGAATCACGATAGCATATTTTGAATTACCATATTGGCTTTTCAATGTCGAATCGCACACATTTTGGTCGAAATTGAACAACATTCAATCGTAAAAACTACTGTTCAATGTCCAAAACGTATTTTCATTTCGATTTCAAAACTTTTTCTATATCTTAAAACACGTAAGAAGCAAGATGTGCTAGTTTATATATCACAAAAATACATTTTGAAAAACCATGTAAGTTGTTCGATGTCAAACTATTAAGGTTATAGTTTGAGAAAATTCACTAGTATAACCCACCGTTACATGTTCTAAATGATTATTTAATTCAATTTCATTATGTATTAACCATCAAAATGTTGTTACACAGCTACAAATATCAATTTGGAGTCACGAAAGCACATTTTAAATGACCATATTGGCTGTTCAATGTTGAATCGCACACGCGTTTTATCAAAAAATTGTACAACATTCAAGTATAAAAGATGTTGTTTAACGTCCAAAACTTATTTTTAATTCGATTTTAAAACTTTTCTATATCATAATTACCATAAGAAGCAAGATGTACTAGTTTGAAATCAAAAATTACTTTTTGATCAACCATGAAAGTTGATCAATGTCAAACAATTTAGGTCATAATATAAGAAAATTCACGAGTATACCCCACCATTAAATGTTCTAAGCGCTTTTTAATCTGATTGTATTATGTATTAACCATCAAAATACTATCATACTGATTATAAATATCAATTCGGAATCACGATAGCATATTTTGAATTACCATATTGGCTTTTCAATGTCGAATCGCACACATTTTGGTCGAAATTGAACAACATTCAATCGTAAAAACTTTGTTCAATGTCCAAACGTATTTTCATTTCGATTTCAAAACTTTTTCTATATCTTAAAACACGTAAGAAGCAAGATGTGCTAGTTTATATATCACAAAAAATACATTTTGAAAAACCATGTAAGTTGTTCGATGTCAAACTATTAAGGTTATAGTTTGAGAAAATTCACTAGTATAACCCACCGTTACATGTTCTAAATGATTATTTAATTCAATTTCATTATGTATTAACCATCAAAATGTTGTTACACGTACTACAAATATCAATTTGGAGTCACGAAAGCACATTTTAAATGACCATATTGGCTGTTCAATGTTGAATCGCACACGTTTTTATCAAAATTGTACAACATTCAAGTATAAAAGATGTTGTTTAACGTCCGAAACTTATTTTTAATTCGATTTTAAAACTTTTCTATATCATAATTACCATAAGAAGCAAGATGTACTAGTTTGAAATCACAAAATTACTTTTTGATCAACCATGAAAGTTGATCAATGTCAAACAATTTAGGTCATAATATAAGAAAATTCAATTATAGTATACCCCACCATTAAATGTTCTAAACGCTTTTTAATCGATTGTATTATGTATTAACCATCAAAATAATATCATATCATATGATTATAATATCAATTCGGAATCACGATAGCATATTTTGAATTACCATATTGGCTTTTCAATGTCGAATCGCACACATTTTGGTCGAAATTGAACAACATTCAATCGTAAAAACTACTGTTCAATGTCCGAAACGTATTTTCATTTCGATTTCAAAACTTTTTCTATATCTTAAAACACGTAAGAAGCAAGATGTGCTAGTTTATATATCACAAAAATACATTTTGAAAAACCATGTAAGTTGTTCGATGTCAAACTATTAAGGTTATAGTTTGAGAAAATTCACTAGTATAACCCACCGTTACATGTTCTAAATGATTATTTAATTCGATTTCATTATGTATTAACCATCAAAATGCTGTTACACAGCTACAAATATCAATTTGGAGTCACGAAAGCACATTTAAAAATGACCATATTGGCTGTTCAATGTTGAATCGCACACGTTTTTATCAAAAAATTGTACAACATTCAAGTATAAAAGATGTTGTTTAACGTCCAAAACTTATTTTTAATTCGATTTTAAAACTTTTCTATATCATAATTACCATAAGAAGCAAGATGTACTAGTTTGAAATCACAAAATTACTTTTTGATCAACCATGAAAGTTGATCAATGTCAAACAATTTAGGTCATAATATAAGAAAATTCACGAGTATACCCCACCATTAAATGTTCTAAACGCTTTTTTAATCTGATTGTATTATGTATTAACCATCAAAAAATACTATCATACAGATTATAAATATCAATTCGGAATCACGATAGCATATTTTGAATTACCATATTGGCTTTTCAATGTCGAATCGCACACATTTTGGTCGAAATTGAACAACATTCAATCGTAAAAACTACTGTTCAATGTCCAAAACGTATTTTCATTTCGATTTCAAAACTTTTTCTATATCTTAAAACACGAAGAAGAAGCAAGATGTGCTAGTTTATATATCACAAAAATACATTTTGAAAAAAACCATGTAAGTTGTTCGATGTCAAACTATTAAGGTTATAGTTTGAGAAAATTCACTAGTATAACCCACCGTTACATGTTCTAAATGATTATTTAATTCAATTTCATTATGTATTAACCATCAAAATGTTGTTACACAGCTACAAATATCAATTTGGAGTCACGAAAGCACATTTTAAATGACCATATTGGCTGTTCAATGTTGAATCGCACACGTTTTTATCAAAATTGTACAACATTCAAGTATAAAAGATGTTGTTTAACGTCAAAACTTATTTTTAATTCGATTTTAAAACTTTTCTATATCATAATTACCATAAGAAGCAAGATGTACTAGTTTGAAATCACAAAATTACTTTTTTTGATCAACCATGAAAGTTGATCAATGTCAAACAATTTAGGTCATAATATAAAAATTCACGAGTATACCCCACCATTAAATGTTCTAAACGCTTTTTTAATCTGATTGTATTATGTATTAACAACAAAATACTATCATACAGATTATAAATATCAATTCGGAATCACGATAGCATATTTTGAATTACCATATTGGCTTTTCAATGTCGAATCACACATTTTGGTGAAATTGAACAACATTCAATCGTAAAAACTATTGTTCAATGTCCAAAGTATTTTATTTATTTTCATTTCGATTTCAAAACTTTTTCTATATCTTAAAACACGTAAGAAGCAAGATGTGCTAGTTTATATATCACAAAAAATACATTTTGAAAAACCATGTAAGTTGTTCGATGTCAAACTATTAAGGTTATAGTTTGAGAAAATTCACTAGTATAACCCATGCGTTACATGTTCTAAATGATTATTTAATTCGATTTCATTATGTATTAACCATCAAAATGTTGTTACACAGCTACAAATATCAATTTGGAGTCACGAAAGCACATTTTAAATGACCATATTGGCTGTTCAATGTTGATCGCACACGTTTTTTTTATCAAAATTGTACAACATTCAAGTATAAAAGATGTTGTTTAACGTCCAAAACTTATTTTTAATTCGATTTTAAAACTTTTCTATATCATAATTACCATAAGAAGCAAGATGTACTAGTTTGAAATCACAAAATTACTTTTTGATCAACCATGAAAGTTGATCAATGTCAAACAATTTAGGTCATAATATAAGAAAATTCACGAGTATACCCCACCATTAAATGTTCTAAACGCTTTTTAATCTGATTGTATTATGTATTAACCATCAAAATACTATATCATACTGATTATAAATATCAATTCGGAATCACGATAGCATATTTTGAATTACCATATTGGCTTTTCAATGTCGAATCGCACACATTTTGGTGAAATTGAACAACATTCAATCGTAAAAACTATTGTTCAATGTCCAAAACGTATTTTCATTTCGATTTCAAAACTTTTCTATATCTTAAAACACGTAAGAAGCAAGATGTGCTAGTTTATATATCACAAAAATACATTTTGAAAAACCATGTAAGTTGTTCGATGATGTCAAAAACTATTAAGGTTATAGTTTGAGAAAATTCACTAGTATAACCCACCGTTACATGTTCTAAATGAATATTTAATTCGATTTCATTATGTATTAACCATCAAAAAATGCTGTTACACAGCTACAAATATCAATTTGGAGTCACGAAAGCACATTTTAAATGACCATATTGGCTGTTCAATGTTGAATCGCACACGTTTTTTTTATCAAAATTGTACAACATTCAAGTATAAAAGATGTTGTTTAACGTCCAAAACTTATTTTTAATTCGATTTTAAAACTTTTCTATATCATAATTACCATAAGAAGCAAGATGTAGTAGTTTGAAATCACAAAATTACTTTTTGATCAACCATGAAAGTTGATCAATGTCAAACAATTTAGGTCATAAAATAAGAAAATTCACGAGTATACCCCACCATTAAATGTTCTAAACGCTTTTTTAATCTGATTGTATTATGTATTAACCATCAAAATACTATCATACAGATTATAAATATCAATTCAGAATCACGATAGCATATTTTGAATTACCATATTGGCTTTTCAATGTCGAATCACACACATTTTGGTCGAAATTGAACAACATTCAATCGTAAAAACTATTGTTCAATGTTCGAAACATATTTTCATTTCGATTTCAAAACTTTTTCTATATCTAAAAAAACACGTAAGAAGCAAGATGTGCTAGTTTATATATCACAAAAATACATTGAAAAAAACCATGTAAGTTGTTCGATGTCAAACTATTAAGGTTATAGTTTGAGAAAATTCACTAGTATAACCCACCGTTACATGTTCTAAATGATTATTTAATTCGATTTCATTATGTATTAACCATCAAAATGTTGTTACAGCTACTACAAATATCAATTTGGAGTCACGAAAGCACATTTTAAATGACCATATTGGCTGTTCAATGTTGAATCGCACACGTTTTTATCAAAATTGTACAACATTCAAGTATAAAAGATGTTGTTTAACGTCCGAAACTTATTTTTAATTCGATTTTAAAACTTTTCTATATCATAATTACCATAAGAAGCAAGATGTACTAGTTTGAAATCACAAAATTACTTTTTGATCAACCATGAAAGTTGATCAATGTCAAACAATTTAGGTCATAATATAAGAAAATTCACGAGTATATACCCCACCATTAAATGTTCTAAACGCTTTTTTAATCTGATTGTATTATGTATTAACCATCAAAATACTATCATACAGATTATAAATATCAATTCGGAATCACGATAGCATATTTTGAATTACCATATTGGCTTTTCAATGTCGAATCGCACACATTTTGGTCGAAATTGAACAACATTCAATCGTAAAAAAACTACTGTTCAATGTCCAAACGTATTTTCATTTCGATTTCAAAACTTTTTCTATATCTTAAAACACGTAAGAAGCAAGATGTGCTAGTTTATATATCACAAAAATACATTTTGAAAAAAACCATGTAAGTTGTTCGATGTCAAACTATTTAGGTTATAGTTTGAGAAAATTCACTAGTATAACCCACCGTTACATGTTCTAAATGAATATTTAATTCGATTTCATTATGTATTAACCATCAAAAAATGCTGTTACACAGCTACAAATATCAATTTGAGAGTCACAAAAGCACATTTTAAATGACCATATTGGCTGTTCAATGTTGAATCGCACACGTTTTTATCAAAATTGTACAACATTCAAGTATAAAAGATGTTGTTTAACGTCCAAAACTTATTTTTAATTCGATTTTAAAACTTTTCTATATCATAATTACCATAAGAAGCAAGATGTACTAGTTTGAAATCACAAAATTACTTTTTGATCAACCATGAAAGTTGATCAATGTCAAACAATTTAGGTCATAATATAAGAAAATTCACGAGTATACCCCACCATTAAATGTTCTAAGCGCTTTTTAATCTGATTGTATTATGTATTAACCATCAAAATACTATCATACAGATTATAAATATCAATTCGGAATCACGATAGCATATTTTGAATTACCATATTGGCTTTTCAATGTCGAATCGCACACATTTTGGTCGAAATTGAACAACATTCAATCGTAAAAACTATTGTTCAATGTCCCAAACGTATTTTCATTTCGATTTCAAAACTTTTTCTATATCTTAAAAACATAAGAAGCAAGATGTGCTAGTTTATATATCACAAAAAAATACATTTGAAAAAAACCATGTAAGTTGTTCGATGTCAAACTATTAAGGTTATAGTTTGAGAAAATTCACTAGTATAACCCACCGTTACATGTTCTAAATGATTATTTAATTCGATTTCATTATGTATTAACCAAAAAAATGTTGTTACACAGCTACAAATATCAATTTGGAGTCACGAAAGCACATTTTAAATGACCATATTGGCTGTTCAATGTTGAATCGCACACGTTTTTATCAAAATTGTACAACATTCAAGTATAAAAGATGTTGTTTAACGTCAAAACTTATTTTTAATTCGATTTTAAAACTTTTCTATATCATAATTACCATAAGAAGCAAGATGTACTAGTTTGAAATCACAAAATTACTTTTTGATCAACCATGAAAGTTGATCAATGTCAAACAATTTAGGTCATAATATAAGAAAATTCATTAGTATACCCCACCATTAAATGTTCTAAACGCTTTTTTAATCTGATTGTATTATGTATTAACCATCAAAATACTATCATACAGATTATAAATATCAATTCGGAATCACGATAGCATATTTTGAATTACCATATTGGCTTTTCAATGTCGAATCGCACACATTTTGGTCGAAATTGAACAACATTCAATCGTAAAAACTACTGTTCAATGTCCAAAACGTATTTTCATTTCGATTTCAAAACTTTTTCTATATCTTAAAACACGTAAGAAGCAAGATGTGCTAGTTTATATATCACAAAAATACATTTTGAAAAACCATGTAAGTTGTTCGATGTCAAACTATTAAGGTTATAGTTTGAGAAAATTCACTAGTATAACCCACCGTTACATGTGTTCTAAAATGATTATTTAATTCAATTTCATTATGTATTAACCATCAAAATGTTGTTACACAGCTACAAATATCAATTTGAAGTCACGAAAGCACATTTTAAATGACCATATTGGCTGTTCAATGTTGAATCGCACACGTTTTTATCAAAATTGTACAACATTCAAGTATAAAAGATGTTGTTTAACGTCCGAAACTTATTTTTAATTCGATTTTAAAACTTTTCTATATCATAATTACCATAAGAAGCAAGATGTACTAGTTTGAAATCACAAAATTACTTTTTGATCAACCATGAAAGTTGATCAATGTCAAACAATTTAGGTCATAATATAAGAAAATTCACGAGTATACCCCACCATTAAATGTTCTAAACGCTTTTTAATCTGATTGTATTATGTATTAACCATCAAAATACTATCATCTGATTATAAATATCAATTCGGAATCACGATAGCATATTTTGAATTACCATATTGGCTTTTCAATGTCGAATCGCACACATTTTGGTCGAAATTGAACAACATTCAATCGTAAAAAACTACTGTTCAATGTCCAAAACGTATTTTCATTTCGATTTCAAAACTTTTTCTATATCTTAAAACACGTAAGAAGCAAGATGTGCTAGTTTATATATCACAAAAATACATTTTGAAAAACCATGTAAGTTGTTCGATGTCAAACTATTAAGGTTATAGTTTGAGAAAATTCACTAGTATAACCCACCGTTACATGTTCTAAATGATTATTTAATTCAATTTCATTATGTATTAACCATCAAAATGTTGTTACACAGCTACAAATATCAATTTGGAGTCACCAAAGCACATTTTAAATGACCATATTGGCTGTTCAATGTTGAATCGCACACGTTTTTATCCAAATTGTACAACATTCAAGTATAAGAGATGTTGTTTAACGTCCAAAACTTATTTTTAATTCGATTTTAAAACTTTTCTATATCATAATTACCATAAGAAGCAAGATGTACTAGTTTGAAATCACAAAATTACTTTTTGATCAAACCATGGAAGTTGATCAATGTCAAACAATTTAGGTCATAATATAAGAAAATTCACGAGTATACCCCACCATTAAATGTTCTAAACGCTTTTTTAATCTGATTGTATTATGTATTAACCATCAAAATACTATCATACTGATTATAAATATCAATTCGGAATCACGATAGCATATTTTGAATTACCATATTGGATTTTCAATGTCGAATCGCACACATTTTGGGTGAAATTGAACAACATTCAATCGTAAAACTACTTGTTCAATGTCCGAAACGTAT
This sequence comes from Forsythia suspensa, assembly GCA_023638005.1. Taxonomy (NCBI): domain Eukaryota; kingdom Viridiplantae; phylum Streptophyta; class Magnoliopsida; order Lamiales; family Oleaceae; genus Forsythia; species Forsythia suspensa. The sequence continues at coordinate 540,630 of CM042670.1, forward strand.
TTTCATTTCGATTTCAAAACTTTTTCTATATCTTAAAACACGTAAGAAGCAAGATGTGCTAGTTTATATATCACAAAAATACATTTTGAAAAACCATGTAAGTTGTTCAATGTCAAACTATTAAGGTTATAGTTTGAGAAAATTCACTAGTATAACCCACCGTTACATGTTCTAAATGATTATTTAATTCGATTTCATTATGTATTAACCATCAAAATGCTGTTACACAGCTACAAATATCAATTTGGAGTCACCAAAGCACATTTTAAATGACCATATTGGCTGTTCAATGTTGAATCGCACACGTTTTTATCAAAATTGTACAACATTCAAGTATAAAAGATGTTGTTTAACGTCCAAAACTTATTTTTAATTCGATTTTAAAACTTTTCTATATCATAATTACCATAAGAAGCAAGATGTACTAGTTTGAAATCACAAAATTACTTTTTGATCAACCATGAAAGTTGATCAATGTCAAACAATTTAGGTCATAATATAAGAAAATTCATTCGTAGTATACCCCACCATTAAATGTTCTAAACGCTTTTTAATCTGATTGTATTATGTATTAACCATCAAAATACTATCATACAGATTATAAATATCAATTCGGAATCACGATAGCATATTTTGAATTACCATATTGGCTTTTCAATGTCGAATCGCACACATTTTGGTTGAAATTGAACAACATTCAATCGTAAAAACTACTGTTCAATGTCCGAAACGTATTTTCATTTCGATTTCAAAACTTTTTCTATATCTTAAAACACGTAAGAAGCAAGATGTGCTAGTTTATATATCACAAAAATACATTTTGAAAAACCATGTAAGTTGTTCGATGTCAAACTATTAAGGTTATAGTTTGAGAAAATTCACTAGTATAACCCACCGTTACATGTTCTAAATGATTATTTAATTCAATTTCATTATGTATTAACCATCAAAATGTTGTTACACAGCTACAAATATCAATTTGGAGTCACGAAAGCACATTTTAAATGACCATATTGGCTGTTCAATGTTGAATCGCACACGTTTTTATCAAAATTGTACAACATTCAAGTATAAAAGATGTTGTTTAACGTCCGAAACTTATTTTTAATTCGATTTTAAAACTTTTCTATATCATAATTACCATAAGAAGCAAGATGTACTAGTTTGAAATCACAAAATTACTTTTTGATCAACCATGAAAGTTGATCAATGTCAAACAATTTAGGTCATAATATAAGAAAATTCATTTAGTATACCCCACCATTAAATGTTCTAAACGCTTTTTTAATCTGATTGTATTATGTATTAACCATCAAAATACTATCATATGATTATAAATATCAATTCGGAATCACGATAGCATATTTTGAATTACCATATTGGCTTTTCAATGTCGAATCGCACACATTTTGGTCGAAATTGAACAACATTCAATCGTAAAAACTACTGTTCAATGTCCAAAACGTATTTTCATTTCGATTTCAAAACTTTTTCTATATCTTAAAACACGTAAGAAGCAAGATGTGCTAGTTTATATATCACAAAAATACATTGAAAAAAACCATGTAAGTTGTTCGATGTCAAACTATTAAGGTTATAGTTTGAGAAAATTCACTAGTATAACCCACCGTTACATGTTCTAAAAATGATTATTTAATTCGATTTCATTATGTATTAACCATCAAAATGCTGTTACACAGCTACAAATATCAATTTGGAGTCACGAAAGCACATTTTAAATGACCATATTGGCTGTTCAATGTTGAATCGCACACGTTTTTATCAAAATTGTACAACATTCAAGTATAAAAGATGTTGTTTAACGTCCAAAACTTATTTTTAATTCGATTTTAAAACTTTTCTATATCATAATTACCATAAGAAGCAAGATGTACTAGTTTGAAATCACAAAATTACTTTTTGATCAACCATGAAAGTTGATCAATGTCAAACAATTTAGGTCATAATATAAGAAAATTCACGAGTATACCCCACCATTAAATGTTCTAAACGCTTTTTTAATCTGATTGTATTATGTATTAACCATCAAAATACTATCATACAGATTATAAATATCAATTCGGAATCACGATAGCATATTTTGAATTACCATATTGGCTTTTCAATGTCGAATCGCACACATTTTGGTCGAAATTGAACAACATTCAATCGTAAAAAACTACTGTTCAATGTCCGAAACGTATTTTCATTTCGATTTCAAAACTTTTTCTATATCTTAAAACACGTAAGAAGCAAGATGTGCTAGTTTATATATCACAAAAATACATTTGAAAAAAAACCATGTAAGTTGTTCGATGTCAAACTATTAAGGTTATAGTTTGAGAAAATTCACTAGTATAACCCACCGTTACATGTTCTAAATGAATATTTAATTCGATTTCATTATGTATTAACCATCAAAATGCTGTTACACAGCTACAAATATCAATTTGGAGTCACAAAGCACATTTTAAATGACCATATTGGCTGTTCAATGTTGAATCGCACACGTTTTTATCAAAATTGTACAACATTCAAGTATAAAAGATGTTGTTTAACGTCCGAAACTTATTTTTAATTCGATTTTAAAACTTTTCTATATCATAATTACCATAAGAAGCAAGATGTACTAGTTTGAAATCACAAAATTACTTTTTGATCAACCATGAAAGTTGATCAATGTCAAACAATTTAGGTCATAATATAAGAAAATTCACGAGTATACCCCACCATTAAATGTTCTAAACGCTTTTTAATCTGATTGTATTATGTATTAACCATCAAAATACTATCATACTGATTATAAATATCAATTCGGAATCACGATAGCATATTTTGAATTACCATATTGGCTTTTCAATGTCGAATCGCACACATTTTGGTCGAAATTGAACAACATTCAATAAAAAAAACTATTGTTCAATGTCCAAAACGTATTTTCATTTCGATTTCAAAACTTTTCTATATCTTAAAACACGTAAGAAGCAAGATGTGCTAGTTTATATATCACAAAAATACATTTTGAAAAACCATGTAAGTTGTTCGATGTCAAACTATTAAGGTTATAGTTTGGGAAAATTCACTAGTATAACCCACCGTTACATGTTCTAAATGATTATTTAATTCGATTTCATTATGTATTAACCATCAAAATACTGTTACACAGCTACAAATATCAATTTGGAGTCACGAAAGCACATTTTAAATGACCATATTGGCTGTTCAATGTTGAATCACACGCGTTTTTTATCAAAATTGTACAACATTCAAGTATAAAAGATGTTGTTTAACGTCCAAAACTTATTTTTAATTCGATTTTAAAACTTTTCTATATCATAATTACCATAAGAAGCAAGATGTACTAGTTTGAAATCACAAAATTACTTTTTGATCAACCATGAAAGTTGATCAATGTCAAACAATTTAGGTCATAATATAAGAAAATTCACGAGTATACCCCACCATTAAATGTTCTAAACGCTTTTTTAATCTGATTGTATTATGTATTAACCATCAAAATACTATCATACAGATTATAAATATCAATTCGGAATCACGATAGCATATTTTGAATTACCATATTGGCTTTTCAATGTCGAATCGCACACATTTTGGTCGAAATTGAACAACATTCAATCGTAAAAACTACTGTTCAATGTCCGAAACGTATTTTCATTTCGATTTCAAAACTTTTTCTATATCTTAAAACACGTAAGAAGCAAGATGTGCTAGTTTATATATCACAAAAATACATTTTGAAAAACCATGTAAGTTGTTCGATGTCAAACTATTAAGGTTATAGTTTGAGAAAATTCACTAGTATAACCCACCGTTACATGTTCTAAATGATTATTTAATTCGATTTCATTATGTATTAACCATCAAAATGTTGTTTACAGCTACAAATATCAATTTGGAGTCACAAAGCACATTTTAAATGACCATATATTGGCTGTTCAATGTTGAATCGCACACGTTTTTATCAAAATTGTACAACATTCAAGTATAAAAGATGTTGTTTAACGTCCAAAACTTATTTTTAATTCGATTTTAAAACTTTTCTATATCATAATTACCATAAGAAGCAAGATGTACTAGTTTGAAATCACAAAATTACTTTTTGATCAACCATGAAAGTTGATCAATGTCAAACAATTTAGGTCATAATATAAGAAAATTCACGAGTATACCCCACCATTAAATGTTCTAAACGCTTTTTTAATCTGATTGTATTATGTATTAACCATCAAAATACTATCATACAGATTATAAATATCAATTCGGAATCACGATAGCATATTTTGAATTACCATATTGGCTTTTCAATGTCGAATCGCACACATTTTGGTCGAAATTGAACAACATTCAATCGTAAAACCATGTTCAATGTCCAAAACGTATTTTCATTTCGATTTCAAAAACTTTTTCTATATCTTAAAACACGTAAGAAGCAAGATGTGCTAGTTTATATATCACAAAAATACATTTTGAAAAACCATGTAAGTTGTTCGATGTCAAACTATTAAGGTTATAGTTTGAGAAAATTCACTAGTATAACCCACCGTTACATGTTCTAAATGATTATTTAATTCGATTTCATTATGTATTAACCATCAAAATGCTGTTACACAGCTACAAATATCAATTTGGAGTCACGAAAGCACATTTTAAATGACCATATTGGCTGTTCAATGTTGAATCACACACGTTTTTATCAAAATTGTACAACATTCAAGTATAAAAGATGTTGTTTAACGTCCAAAAACTTATTTTTAATTCGATTTTAAAACTTTTCTATATCATAATTACCATAAGAAGCAAGATGTACTAGTTTGAAATCACAAAATTACTTTTTGATCAACCATGAAAGTTGATCAATGTCAAACAATTTAGGTCATAATATAAGAAAATTCACGAGTATACCCCACCATTAAATGTTCTAAACGCTTTTTAATCTGATTGTATTATGTATTAACCATCAAAATACTATCATCACAGATTATAAATATCAATTCGGAATCACGATAGCATATTTTGAATTACCATATTGGCTTTTCAATGTCGAATCGCACACATTTTGGTCGAAATTGAACAACATTCAATCGTAAAAACCATTGTTCAATGTCCTAAAAACGTATTTTCATTTCGATTTCAAAACTTTTTCTATATCTTAAAACACGTAAGAAGCAAGATGTGCTAGTTTATATATCACAAAAAATACATTTTGAAAAACCATGTAAGTTGTTCGATGTCAAACTATTAAGGTTATAGTTTGAGAAAATTCACTAGTATAACCCACCGTTACATGTTCTAAATGATTATTTAATTCGATTTCATTATGTATTAACCATCAAAATGTTGTTACACAGCTACAAATATCAATTTGGAGTCACAAAGCACATTTTAAATGACCATATTGGCTGTTCAATGTTGAATCGCGCACACGTTTTTATCAAAATTGTACAACATTCAAGTATAAAAGATGTTGTTTAACGTCGAAACTTATTTTTAATTCGATTTTAAAACTTTTCTATATCATAATTACCATAAGAAGCAAGATGTACTAGTTTGAAATCACAAAATTACTTTTTGATCAACCATGAAAGTTGATCAATGTCAAACAATTTAGGTCATAATATAAGAAAATTCACGAGTATACCCCACCATTAAATGTTCTAAACGCTTTTTAATCTGATTGTATTATGTATTAACCATCAAAATACTATCATACTGATTATAAATATCAATTCGGAATCACGATAGCATATTTTGAATTACCATATTGGCTTTTCAATGTCGAATCGCACACATTTTGGTCGAAATTGAACAACATTCAATCGTAAAAAACTCATTGTTCAATGTCCGAAACGTATTTTCATTTCGATTTCAAAACTTTTTCTATATCTTAAAACACGTAAGAAGCAAGATGTGCTAGTTTATATATCACAAAAATACATTTTGAAAAACCATGTAAGTTGTTCGATGTCAAACTATTAAGGTTATAGTTTGAGAAAATTCACTAGTATAACCCACCGTTACATGTTCTAAATGATTATTTAATTCGATTTTATTATGTATTAACCATCAAAATGCTGTTACACAGCTACAAATATCAATTTGGAGTCACGAAAGCACATTTTAAATGACCATATTGGCTGTTCAATGTTGAATCGCACACGTTTTTATCAAAATTGTACAACATTCAAGTATAAAAGATGTTGTTTAACGTCCAAAACTTATTTTTAATTCGATTTTAAAACTTTTCTATATCATAATTACCATAAGAAGCAAGATGTACTAGTTTGAAATCACAAAATTACTTTTTGATCAACCATGAAAGTTGATCAATGTCAAACAATTTAGGTCATAATATAAGAAAATTCACGAGTATACCCCACCATTAAATGTTCTAAACGCTTTTTTAATCTGATTGTATTATGTATTAACCATCAAAATACTATCATACAGATTATAAATATCAATTCAGAATCACGATAGCATATTTTGAATTACCATATTGGCTTTTCAATGTCGAATCACACATTTTGGTCGAAATTGAACAACATTCAATCGTAAAAACTATTGTTCAATGTCCAAAACGTATTTTCATTTCGATTTCAAAACTTTTTCTATATCTTAAAAAACACGTAAGAAGCAAGATGTGCTAGTTTATATATCACAAAAATACATTTTGAAAAACCATGTAAGTTGTTCGATGTCAAACTATTAAGGTTATAGTTTGAGAAAATTCACTAGTATAACCCACCGTTACATGTTCTAAATGATTATTTAATTCGATTTTATTATGTATTAACCATCAAAATACTGTTACACAGCTACAAATATCAATTTGGAGTCACAAAGCACATTTTAAATGACCATATTGGCTGTTCAATGTTGAATCGCACACATTTTTTTATCAAAATTGTACAACATTCAAGTATAAAAGATGTTGTTTAACGTCCGAAACTTATTTTTAATTCGATTTTAAAACTTTTCTATATCATAATTACCATAAGAAGCAAGATGTACTAGTTTGAAATCACAAAATTACTTTTTGATCAACCATGAAAGTTGATCAATGTCAAACAATTTAGGTCATAATATAAGAAAATTCACGAGTATACCCCACCATTAAATGTTCTAAACGCTTTTTAATCTGATTGTTGATTATGTATTAACCATCAAAATACTATCATATGATTATAAATATCAATTCGGAATCACGATAGCATATTTTGAATTACCATATTGGCTTTTCAATGTCGAATCGCACACATTTTGGTCGAAATTGAACAACATTCAATCGTAAAAACTACTGTTCAATGTCCGAAACGTATTTTCATTTCGATTTCAAAACTTTTTCTATATCTTAAAACACGTAAGAAGCAAGATGTGCTAGTTTATATATCACAAAAATACATTTTGAAAAACCATGTAAGTTGTTCGATGTCAAACTATTAAGGTTATAGTTTGAGAAAATTCACTAGTATAACCCACCGTTACATGTTCTAAATGAATATTTAATTCGATTTCATTATGTATTAACCATCAAAATGCTGTTACACAGCTACAAATATCAATTTGGAGTCACCAAAGCACATTTTAAATGACCATATTGGCTGTTCAATGTTGAATCGCACACGTTTTTATCAAAATTGTACAACATTCAAGTATAAAAGATGTTGTTTAACGTCCGAAACTTATTTTTAATTCGATTTTAAAACTTTTCTATATCATAATTACCATAAGAAGCAAGATGTACTAGTTTGAAATCACAAAATTACTTTTTGATCAACCATGAAAGTTGATCAATGTCAAACAATTTAGGTCATAATATAAGAAAATTCACGAGTATACCCCACCATTAAATGTTCTAAACGCTTTTTTAATCTGATTGTATTATGTATTAACCATCAAAATACTATCATACAGATTATAAATATCAATTCGGAATCACGATAGCATATTTTGAATTACCATATTGGCTTTTCAATGTCGAATCGCACACATTTTGGTCGAAATTGAACAACATTCAATCGTAAAACTACTTGTTCAATGTCCAAAACGTATTTTCATTTCGATTTCAAAACTTTTTCTATATCTTAAAACACGTAAGAAGCAAGATGTGCTAGTTTATATATCACAAAAATACATTTTGAAAAACCATGTAATGTTGTTCAATGTCAAACTATTTAGGTTATAGTTTGAGAAAATTCACTAGTATAACCCACCGTTACATGTTCTAAATGATTATTTAATTCGATTTCATTATGTATTAACCATCAAAATGCTGTTTACAGCTACAAATATCAATTTGGAGTCACAAAGCACATTTTAAATGACCATATTGGCTGTTCAATGTTGAATCGCACACGTTTTTATCAAAATTGTACAACATTCAAGTATAAAAGATGTTGTTTAACGTCCAAAACTTATTTTTAATTCGATTTTAAAACTTTTCTATATCATAATTACCATAAGAAGCAAGATGTACTAGTTTGAAATCACAAAATTACTTTTTGATCAACCATGAAAGTTGATCAATGTCAAACAATTTAGGTCATAATATAAGAAAATTCACGAGTATACCCCACCATTAAATGTTCTAAACGCTTTTTTAATCTGATTGTATTATGTATTAACCATCAAAATACTATCATACAGATTATAAATATCAATTCGGAATCACGATAGCATATTTTGAATTACCATATTGGCTTTTCAATGTCGAATCGCACACATTTTGGTCGAAATTGAACAACATTCAATCGTAAAAACTACTGTTCAATGTCCGAAACGTATTTTCATTTCGATTTCAAAACTTTTTCTATATCTTAAAACACGTAAGAAGCAAGATGTGCTAGTTTATATATCACAAAAATACATTTTGAAAAACCATGTAAGTTGTTCGATGTCAAACTATTAAGGTTATAGTTTGAGAAAATTCACTAGTATAACCCACCGTTACATGTTCTAAATGATTATTTAATTCGATTTTATTATGTATTAACCATCAAAATGCTGTTACACAGCTACAAATATCAATTTGGAGTCACCAAAGCACATTTTAAATGACCATATTGGCTGTTCAATGTTGAATCGCACACGTTTTTATCAAAATTGTACAACATTCAAGTATAAAAGATGTTGTTTAACGTCCGAAACTTATTTTTAATTCGATTTTAAAACTTTTCTATATCATAATTACCATAAGAAGCAAGATGTACTAGTTTGAAATCACAAAATTACTTTTTGATCAACCATGAAAGTTGATCAATGTCAAACAATTTAGGTCATAATATAAGAAAATTCACGAGTATACCCCACCATTAAATGTTCTAAACGCTTTTTAATCTGATTGTATTATGTATTAACCATCAAAATACTATCATCTGATTATAAATATCAATTCGGAATCACGATAGCATATTTTGAATTACCATATTGGCTTTTCAATGTCGAATCGCACACATTTTGGTCGAAATTGAACAACATTCAATCGTAAAAACTACTGTTCAATGTCCGAAACGTATTTTCATTTCGATTTCAAAACTTTTTCTATATCTTAAAACACGTAAGAAGCAAGATGTGCTAGTTTATATATCACAAAAATACATTTTGAAAAACCATGTAAGTTGTTCGATGTCAAACTATTAAGGTTATAGTTTGAGAAAATTCACTAGTATAACCCACCGTTACATGTTCTAAATGATTATTTAATTCGATTTTATTATGTATTAACCATCAAAATGCTGTTACACAGCTACAAATATCAATTTGGAGTCACGAAAGCACATTTTAAATGACCATATTGGCTGTTCAATGTTGAATCGCACACATTTTTATCAAAATTGTACAACATTCAAGTATAAAAGATGTTGTTTAACGTCCGAAACTTATTTTTAATTCGATTTTAAAACTTTTCTATATCATAATTACCATAAGAAGCAAGATGTACTAGTTTGAAATCACAAAATTACTTTTTGATCAACCATGAAAGTTGATCAATGTCAAACAATTTAGGTCATAATATAAGAAAATTCACGAGTATACCCCACCATTAAATGTTCTAAACGCTTTTTAATCTGATTGTATTATGTATTAACCATCAAAATACTATCATACTGATTATAAATATCAATTCGGAATCACGATAGCATATTTTGAATTACCATATTGGCTTTTCAATGTCGAATCGCACACATTTTGGTCGAAATTGAACAACATTCAATCGTAAAACTATTGTTCAATGTCCAAAACGTATTTTCATTTCGATTTCAAAACTTTTTCTATATCTTAAAACACGTAAGAAGCAAGATGTGCTAGTTTATATATCACAAAAATACATTTTGAAAAACCATGTAAGTTGTTCGATGTCAAACTATTAAGGTTATAGTTTGAGAAAATTCACTAGTATAACCCATCGTTACATGTTCTAAATGATTATTTAATTCGATTTCATTATGTATTAACCATCAAAATGCTGTTACACAGCTACAAATATCAATTTGGAGTCACAAAGCACATTTTAAATGACCATATTGGCTGTTCAATGTTGAATGCACACTGCGTTTTTATCAAAATTGTACAACATTCAAGTATAAAAGATGTTGTTTAACGTCCGAAACTTATTTTTAATTCGATTTTAAAACTTTTCTATATCATAATTACCATAAGAAGCAAGATGTACTAGTTTGAAATCACAAAATTACTTTTTGATCAACCATGAAAGTTGATCAATGTCAAACAATTTAGGTCATAATATAAGAAAATTTCACGAGTATACCCCACCATTAAATGTTCTAAACGCTTTTTAATCTGATTGTATTATGTATTAACCATCAAAATACTATCATCTGATTATAAATATCAATTCGGAATCACGATAGCATATTTTGAATTACCATATT